>VZRX01004396.1:168278-229335 GCA_013398075.1 Notiomystis cincta | reverse complement strand
GTTTGTTTGTTTTTTTTAATTTGTTTGTTTGTTTGTTTGTTTGTTGTGGTTTTGTTTGTTTATACATTTGTTTTTGTTGTTGTTGTTTTGGGGTTCGGTTTTTTTTTGAGTGGGGAGATTGTTGTAGGGTTTTTTCCTTGGGTTTTTGTTTGTTTGTTTGGGATTTTGGGGGGTTTTTTGAGTGTTGGTGGTGTTGGTGGCTTTGGTTTTTTACTTTCTAAATGGTGTGGCCAAGGAAACACTGAGTCTGTTCTTGCATGCCTTTATCTGTATTATCTGCATTGCCTTTACTGAGCTGATTCCTGATAGGAATGAATGATCCAGTATCATAGAATAATTTTGTTTGGAAGTGATGCTTGGGGGTCACATAGTCCAATCTCCCTCTCAGAGAGGTTTAAGCAAATCAGGTCCTGTTTGATCGAGTCCTGAACATCTTCAAAGACAGAGATTTCAGATACTCTCCTGGCAACATGTTACAGTATTTGAACATCCTTATGCTACAGGAAAAATCCCTTCCCTGTACCAAACTGTGTTCCTTGATTCCTGGCCTGTTGCTGTAGAAGAGAGTGTTGCTCTGGGAAGGGTCTGACTGTCTCCACTGTATTCGTGGTCAGGTACTTGTGCTCAGCAATAAACTGATCAGTTTGTTGAACTGATCAGTTCCCTCCTTGTCTTCCAGTGCACACACTGCTACAGTTCTTGACCATCTTGGTACCAATCCTTTTGATTCTTTCCTGCATATTAATATCCTTCTCCTACTGGAGAGCTCACAATTGGGCACAGCACTACAGCTGCATTGTCACTGCAGAGAGAGGAAAGATCCCTTTTCCTGGACTCTTTGGCTATGCTGGTTGGATTTCTGTGCTGCAAGAGCCCACTATTGACTCCTGTTCAACTTGTTGTCAAGCCAGATCCCTAGGTGCTTGTCTGTAGATCTGCTTTCTGTACAGTCAGTCCACAGGTTGTACTTTTGGAAGGGGTTATCTCATCCTAGGTGCAGGATTCTGCATTTCCTTTCATTGAACTTTGTGAGGTGTATGTCTATTTCTCCACCCTGTCAAAGTTCCTCTGAAAAACAGCCCTGAGGTACAGCATATTGACTGCTTCACTCACTTTGGTGTTGTCTGCAAACTTTGATGCTAGTTTGATGCTGTACTATGAGAGAGTATGCAGTACCACAGCACAGAGTGCAACAGAGTTGTTCAGAATGAAATTGTCCTTGGTAAACAAAATTGGCTGTGCTCACTCACCCTCTTGACAAATATAAAAACTCCATCTATGACTGTTTTACTGTCCTTGGTCACATAGAGGGCTAACATATGCAAAATGAATGAAAAAAATGATGAGAAGGAGCAGTCCATGCTTCATTGTATGTATCTATGAGAAAATGAGCAATATGGAAAGGGAAATCCTCATGGCTTCACAGGGAAAGGATGGGAGGAGAGGCAAAGAGGGACTTTGCCCACAAAATGTCTGTATCTCTCTTTTCTCAGACATTAGTGAGTATCAAACCCCTGCTTTGTCCTGAATTGTTAAAGGAGAGTTTGATGTCTCATCTTGATGAAAAGTGTGGAAATCACATTCTAGGATAGAGAGATGCAAAACAGTATGTGAGTCCCTTTTCTTTTCTTAACTTGTGCTTCTGTGCAATGAGCCTGATGGGTTTTAATCAGTATTTCATATTTATATAGTGACTTCATGAACATAGGAATGAGCATTTTGTTTCAAACTGAGGAAGGCACACATACATACTCTTATCACTGAATTGCATAAAGCAGTGCATACATGTCATTGTCAAAGGATATAATTTCCTTCTTCAGCTTTGTAGGCTGAGCCACATAAGCACTATAAAAATAGAGATTGTCCATTAAAAAGTGGTCTAAACCCACCTTTAATTAGTTTTAAAATATTGAATCAGAGAGGGAGAGAAACAAATACCATTTACCTTAATTGCTATCTCACTTATACAGCCAGAAGAAACAGCACCCCATTTTACAGAAATCACACAAAGAAAGAGAATAATGTTAGAAACACTGATTTACATAAAGTTTTCTTTTGTTGAATCCTTCCTTTAGTTCCAGAGACCTAAAGAGAAATTTACTATATTTTCAATAAGAATGAAATATATCTCATGGAGCAGGGATAGAATTCTTGGTCAAAGACTTACACACAATTTAGGTGGTTCACAAGGCTTGTGTGGAGCCCTGTCACAGGTCGATATCTTACCTATTGAAAGGCCAAGCCTTTCTGTTACTCCAGCACAAGCACTAAATAGGGCTCTGTCATTCGGTGGTGTGGCAGAAGTGCAACAGGCTTAATCTAATAATCATTTGGAATTCCTAGCCATGGTTAACCTTTAAATATTTCTCTGAGCCAGTAATGGATTTTAGTTTCTAATGTCAAAATATTTTACCTGCAACAAAGTTTTAACTTTGAAAATGTGATTTGAACTTCTTGTAATTATAAGTTTTCAGGAGTGGAAAAATAAGACAGAAATGTCCCAAATATCTGAGGAAATTAACACAGGAGACACTTCCCACTTGGTCTTTGCAAAATTGCATGTTGAAACTGTCAGACATTGAAGTGGTCTAAAATCCTTAATATACGGTATCAGTCAAGGTTAAATGCCTTGATTTCTCTGAACAAGTATAAAAAAGAAAGGACTGTGAATTGAAGCTAAACAAAATAACTCCTCTGCTTTCCTCACCCTCAAACAACACTCAATACCTTTATAGATTTTTTTAAAAAATCCTAGTTTCATGGAATCACAGACTCACAGAATATCCAAACCAACCAAAAACGAAAATTGCAAATAGTTCCTATGAATTTGTAATCAACTCGGATGAAAAATGTAAGCACTGAGCTTAGGGTTCCTTTGGGTTAACAAGCTTCAAATGAAGTCAGTGCATTGAAAGAGCAGGAAGGTCTGTAAACAAGAACAAGTTATTCCAGCTCCCTTTTTCCTCAGTAGAAATAATAATTTTAAAGATAAATTATTCTGAAACATACAAAATATCTTATTCACAATCATGGGGGGTGAATTGTAAAGCTATGGATATATTTATCTCCATTAACTTTAGGCAAAAATGTCCTTCTATTAACATTACTATTTCACTGGTATTCTTTGTAATAATCTAGCAAAAAAGAGTGTAGGGGAAATTGTATCTTGATAATTTAATGCTAATCTTTATTTTTCTTCTCCCAGCTAACAATCATCAGATTTGCTTAACAATTAATCTTACACAATATACTACCAAAACTAGCATGTGGGATACTAAATCAAGTCAACTCAGAGTTAAGCTTTCTTTGTATTGTGAATACTTAGTGCTTTTCTGAACTATTTCTATGCACTTCTTTTGAACTTTCAAATCAGGTGACAACTAAAGAGATCTCTAACATGAGTATTCATCCTTACTACCCTTATCCACAGTAGCACTGTGTTCTAATGAAGCACATTATTTTTTGGTCAGGTTTTTAACACAGTAGTAAGAATTTGCAATTTTTGAGGAACTCAAACCCTTCACTAACAGTGTCAGCTTTTTAAAGGCCAGTCATGACAATCATTTAAAACAAACAAGTGAAAAACATTTCAGAACGTATTAATCTGCTGATTTTATAGTTGTACATTAACTGCTCTCTTCTAGGAATAGGATAATTGCATGTGTTAAATGCTGTGGAAATTCAGGAAAATAAAAGTTTAGGCCATAGGTTTTACCACAGAACAGATAGAAACTGTATTGTAGGCACATCATGAAAATAGTGTAGCCTGTGTGTTAAACATCGATGAAAAATCTGAGCAGAAGAGGATGGCCTGATTACAGGTCTGAGAGATTACTGCTTTACACAGTAATCAGAGCAATAGGGACCAGAGAGGGATTTGGAGGTGAAAACATTTTGATTCTTCTTTTTTTTTTTNCAGATAGAAACTGTATTGTAGGCATCATGAAAATAGTGTAGCCTGGGTGTTAAACATCAATGAAAAATCTGAGCAGAAGATGATGGCCTGATTACAGGTCTGAGAGATTACTGCTTTACACAGTAATCAGAGCAATAGGGACCAGAGAGGGATTTGGAGGTGAAAGCATTTTGATTCTTCTTTTTTTTTTTTAACTTATTAAACTTAAATTCATAACTAGTCAGCCATGAAATCAAAAACTCAGAGAGATAAGCCAATATCTTCCTGAAGGCCTTAAAAGAGCAAAGGTAATTTACTAAGACTGTAAAAAATATTCATTTCTCGAGGGAGAGTCAGGAAGAAGTTTGAACTCTTCTATATACATATTGTTTACAAAATTGTATGCTGCTAAAAGTATTCAGTTATTATAAGAATAAAAGTTGCACACCACAAATTTTTCCCCCACACAGTGATTATATAGCAGGAACTTGGGTAAAAGGGAGAAATCTTTTAGTAGTGTGCAATTGTTTTCATGTTTACTTTCACATTTCAAAGTGTTTTACGCTTCCTGAGAACATTATTATAGTTATCATAGCAACTAATGAATTTTTTTGGGATGTTATAGGAGTGTCACAAGGAAAATACTTATTTTCATTCCTTCATATCAATGTTTATATATTTGTCAGTCAATAATCTAAGGCCACGGTGCTAAGTACAGCTGGCAAAACTGCTTTCGCTCTGAGACGGGAAGTCAGCAGTGTGCCACATGATAGCATTCAAATTATCAATGAATGTGCATGAAATCTGGTAGCTGTCCTCCGTTGTGACCAAAACTTTGTCCTTGCCATTACCACCTGGTTGATTCCAACCTGCAAGTCTATAAGCCATGGACATCATGAAAAAGCCAGAAACCTCCTTAGGAATTTGTAAGAACTCTAAGTAATGCAACTGAGAACTCTAGCCAGCAACTAATGACAGTTTCCATATCTCTTGGTCATTTCCAGGCCCATATAATGTGTCAGGAAACCACTATAAAGTGAATGAAACAAGCAGAGTTTGAAAAAAATAAACAAGAACCACAAATAAAACAACACTAAAGAAAACCCAAACAACCCCAGAAGGAAACATGAGACCTTTGTTTACAGTATATTTTTCTCTTGGAAAATGAAACTTTAAAAGCAAATGCTGTCAGGTTCTTCTGGAAGATGAAAAACATGTTACAAGCTTGATTTTGATCATGTACAAGGCCACTCAAGAATGTCTTAAACTGACATGAAAAGAAATGTTTCTGTTTTCTTCCTTGTTTTTCTACCAGATGAAAAGAATGCTTTATTGTATTGGATGTTAGTCTTGGTGAGGAACCGAGGTCTGGTTATAACAGGTGAACAAGTAACACCTGGTGTGCACTTTCAATCCTGCTTTTTAATTCTATTTCATCACTTTAAAATCTAGATAATATTTTGGTGTCCAGATTTTTAAAAATACCAACACTTTTTCAGATTCCTCAGTGGTTTTGGATATCCAATGTGGATAAGTGAATGTAGTGAAAGCATGTTCCCAAAAGGCTGTGATGAAATTTCATGCTGAGTAAGGGATCAGGATGCATATCTTGGTACACATCACAGGCATGAACAGGGAGAAGGCATTTGGAAGGAAAATAAGATCCTCATTTCTACAGCAAATAAAATCCCTCATATATCTGTATCTCTTCAGCAGGGAATGTTATCTGCCTGCACACTTCTCATTTCCTACTATGACTTTAAATGAAAGCAGTGGCCTTTGTAGATTCTTATTTGAGTCAGTCAGGATTGTTTGCTGCTGGGGAATATACGTGACAAGGCACAGCTGAGACACCTAGAAAAACACTTATCTTTTCATTCTACAGGTGTTAGTGTCTTGGTTTTCATGTGCTTGAGGGAACATTAAATGCTTGGCCAATGATCGAGTGCTTTATGAGATACTTTTTGAGCTAAAAACATTTGAGATCCAGATACCCATTGTTTCATGTACATGTTTTTGGATCTATTCTTATAGCTAGGCTAATATTACAGAAATAAATTACATTAATTTTCAGTTAATTAAATAGAGGAATTTTTTTCTGTGCAGAAGTAACAAAATAAAACCATAACACAGATACACAGAAAAATATTCAGATGCCAAAGTGAAGAAAAAAACAGAACAAAATGGGAGATCTGTTGGCAGCATGCACCTGATAAGTGGCTGCATTTCAGAAATTGCTTTGAGAAAAAGAAAATACTTTGAGCTTGAAGAGATACAGAACTGCAGTAGAGAAGTATAACCTCTGGGCAAATTTAATTGATTACGACTAGATGTCGCACTGTTCGATGTCCCAGTTCAGCAAATCTTTTAAACTTAGCTGGGAATTTTTGTTTGTTTTCCCTGTTTGATGCAGTAAACATCCATTAGACATTATAAGAGCACACCAATATGCCACTGATCCTCTGGTCCTTGATAAGGTGCCAGCCACTCAGTATCACCATTTGCATAAACAGCTGGAGTTTTTCTGGACCTATTCCTATCGTGTAGCTGGATGCCTTCCTGATGGTTTGCACTTCATCCTATCTCCAGTGAGCTAGCTTGTTTGTGATGGATCTGAAAACTTCACAGAGGGAAAAGGATATTTCTTTAGTCACATTTAATTTAAGCAGACTTCAATATAAATTTAATAGGGAGCATGGGCTGGAATATGCAGAATAAGCTGTTCTCTGCACTTTTATCAGTTTACTAGCAGACATAGGGAAATCTCTGGGTTGCAGTAAACTTTTCCTTTTCTTAACAGATTGATTGTATGCATGAGTGGTTTAATCTGTTCTCCCTGGTGAAAAAAACCCATAAAAATAGTATATATCCTAATTCAGTAAAATTTTGTGGTACTAAACTCATGAAGTTGTAAAATAAATGAAATTCTCTATGAAAAGGCTTTGCATATTAGACATTGTTTTCCTTAGAAGAAATTACAAAAGTGTAGAAGTAATTATTTTTTTTTTCAATTTTATTTTGTGCTATCTATTCAACGGGCAGTGTTTCTGTTTTTATTTCTTTATATTTAATAAGAATCTGTATAACAGATTTATGCTTTGGAAATTCGAATCCACAGTGGATCATACTATTTACAGGGTGTTTTTTGATGGTCTGTGATGATCCACTAAAGTCAATGCTACATGATCTTAAATCAAAATAAACATTAAAATATTTAAAACTAATTTTCCCAACTTTATTAAGGCTGTCACATTGTACGAGGTTAACAAAGAGCTTCTCTCTTTTATTCAGATTACCATAAAAATATATAAAATGGAAAGAAATATAAGTAAACCTTTTTGTAGTAGTAGCCTTCATTTCTGAAAAATAAAAGAACCTGGGAGTGTTGGTGGTTGGCTGAGAGTCTGGACCTGACCCAGCCATGAGCATTCACAACCCAGGAAGCCAAACGTGTCCTGGGCTGCACCCAGAGCACCGTGGGCAGCAGGGCAGGGAGGGGATTCTGCCCCTCTGCTCTGCTCTGCTGAGAGCCCACCTGGAACACTGCATCCAGAGCTGGGGTCCCCAGCACAGGAAGGACAGGGACCTGTTGGAAGTGGTCCAGAGGAGGACACAGAACTGATTAGAGGGATGGAGCACCTCTCCTGGGAGAAAAGGCTACAGAACTGGATTATTCAGCCTGGAAAAGAGAAGGCTTAGGGGCGACCTAATTGTGTCCTTCCAGTACCTGAAGAGAGACCACAGGAAAAATGCAGAGTAACTTTTTACTAGGGTATGTTAAAAAAGGGGGCAGGACAAGGGAGAATGGCTTCAAACTGAAGACAGTTGGTTTAGACTGGATATTGGGAAAGAAATTTTTATTGTCAGAGTGGTGAGGCACTTGAACAGGTTGCCTGGAGAAGCTGTGGATGCTCCATCCCTGGAAGTGTTCAAAGCAAGGTTTCATGGAGCTCTGAGCAACCTGCTTTAGTGAAAAGTGTTCCTGTCCATGGCAGGGGGTTGGAGCTAAATGATCTTTAAGGTCCCAGGCCATTCTATGATTCTAAAATTTTATGAATTCTCTTTTTCGGGGGAAAAAAAGCAAAGGGTATTTTGGGAATATTTCAGAAGCTAGAAAACTGTATTTTAAATTAAAAAAATTAAAACATGGAGCAACAATTGAACCTTCAGAAGGGGAGAACAAACAGGAAACTTTAATGGATCTATAATGGATGATATTTAAAGACACTGATATTCAAGATAATATGCATTAAAATAGGATTATGAGACATTTTAAACAAGCTAGATAAAACCAATTATAAATTTCTTGACTAAAAACCAGAAGATTGATTGATACTACTAGGGTAGTATCAGTTTACCATAATTTATTAGGTTTTTATTATTTCATTTAATATGGAGGTCATATGATGTAGAAAGTCTAGAGAAATCATGCTGACAAAATAAATTACAGAGTTTTTGATAGAAAAAGTCACTCTCAGCCTAACTTCCCTGATTGGAGACTAGCATATGTTTAGAGCTGTGCATTATCCTGGAAGAAATAGAAGATTTAGTCACTAGTTTTGGAGTTTTGTCGTGTACTTTTTGTCTAACACACAGTAAGGTACAACAGACAGTCCATTTTTTAAAATGCTAAGATGGAAAACTGGCTTCTGTATTTCAAGAAAAAGTCCTATCTCATTCTTAGCTATACAATGAATTAATTAGCTGTTCTGTATTCAATTACACATTAAGGAAAAAAAAAAAGTAGAAATACAGACAGAAAGAACTAAATCTTTTGAAGATTATTTTCACTGTTAACTAATTGTCTTTTGTAGTGTAAAACCCAAACATCTGAGAAGTGAAATTTAAAGACCCAGTTCCAAAATCCATAGGCATGTATCTAATTAAAATCACACAAAATCACCAAAGTTTGTCCTTAATGAAACGAAATGGAAACTGAGAAAAACAAATCCAGTAGAAAGTTATTGCTGACATTGCACAAATGGCTGTTAGTTTTATAAGGGGGTTAGCTATTTTAACAAGCAATCTCTTCTGAAGGACTATAAAGTGTTTAAGAATAGAGCTGCTGCTTTTAATTTGATTTCTCATCACTGCAGTTTTAGTTAGCTATCTTAGACATCTATAAGAAGAAGAAGCATATTGACAAAAATATTGACTTGACTACAAGATCAAAGAATAAAGATTAAAGCAGGATATGGCAGAACGTGGTAGGAAAAATAATTAGATCCTTATTTTGCAAATATTAATTTATAATACTTCAAAAATAGTCTATCCTGAAGTTTAGTCTAAGTTTTGCCCTATTTAATTTCTGCTCATCAGCTACTTACATGGTTTATATGATGTCTAATAATGCATTACTGTAGTTTTTATCAAACTGTGTCTTCTGACACTTCTTTTCTACCATCTTCTTTGCTTCTTCAAGCAACCCAAATGTCACAGTCATAACAACCGTTTAGAAACTTTTTGTTTCTGGTGTTCGTGTTTCTTTTTTCTTTGAATATTAAGAAACCTCCTGAAAGGAAAGTTTATCTTAGTATTTTGGACAGCATGAGAACCTCTGTGTTTTTTGGTAGTACCTTACAGTTGTGAGACTCCTCCTTGTCCTGAGCCACTATCAGTCAGTCTAATCCTTGCTGGTATGAGACATGTTTGTGCTCCTTATAACACCCTACAGTATCTCTCTGTCAAACTCATTCCACTGACTGACCTTCTGGAGCTTTCAGGCATTGGAAAAAACCTTACAGCTAGTCTTGTTATGGGCAAAAGAACATACACTATATGTGAAGCTAAGAATTTGTTATTAGTCCAATGGAGCAGTTTAATGCTCTAATCTGTTTGATGTATGCAGAAAAGATCCTTTAATAACAGTTATTAATAATAAAATTAAAGCCCTCCCACACTCTCCTCCTTTTTTTAGCATCTAGGCCTTTTCTCTGATTTTATCTTCACCTTCTCAACGTACCTCTTGATCCTACAGTTGACAGATTCAGTTCTCCTCAAGAAGAAAGGAGTGTGTGTCTGTCTGCAATAAGTTGTGACAATGATTTGAGAGATCCTCACTGGGAGGCTCATGTTCTTCACAGTACAGGTTTCCTCCCTCTCAGTTCTGGGTCTTCTTGGGATTGCTTTTGCTCTTCTGTCACAATTTGTTTCCTTCTCTTTGGTGTCCATCTCAGCTCTCGAGGTTGCAGTGGGCATCCCCAGCCACAGCTGGCAGCAAGGGCAGTAGCTCGTTGTGCCAGGAGACCCTTTGCTGCTCAGACCTGACCATGACTGTCATTCCCAGAGCTTCAGCAGAAGCTGGCAAGACAGTGGTCACTTGGCCACCAACCTGCTGCTCAGAGAAGCTGAACAAAACTCAGGCCAAGCAAAGCCCAGGGATCCTGTACTGTCATGTTAGTGCAACATCTCTGGCATTTTAATAGTAATGGCAAAAAATTTTAGTTACTGTACTAGAGTGGGAAATCCATAGAAAATTACCTGCTACTTTTTGCTCTCTCAACTTTTATTAGGGTAACCTCTATAGCTTTTATTGGATTTCAGCACCTCGAGAGAACCTATGCAGCCTAAATCTTTCCTGCCTTGTTTTATTCTCTCACTGTTCATTAGTCCTGAATTCCCTGTACTCTCTTAGATTGGTCAGGTTAGACATAAGTTATTACTCAAAAGGCATCTAAACTCTCTCTACTTAATCATTAACCCCGAATTCCATATGATGCTTAAGTTGTACATATTCGTTTTCCCATCTTCTGTAATGCTTAATACTTTGATTATTTATGTTTGAAATTTTATTTCTAATCCATGCTGGATTGCAGAAGCAGCTGCATGTATTTAGTTTGGTGATGTTAAGACAGCTGTTTATTTTGGCAATCTGGCTCATTCATACAGTACAGAAACAAAAAGATATCTTGAGCACATAAAATGAAATGAGACTTTGAAGCCTCAGTCAGTCTCAAAAGACTTTTCCATTTCTCACAGCATTTGTTGAATCATCTCCATTTACTGGTCCTTGTAGAGAACTACCTGATTTGACAAATATTACTCAGCAGTTGTCTTGCAGTGTGTAGAGTTATTTTTAATTTAGGTGGTATTTTAAGTTTTTAACTGTTTTTCTCAAGTTTTTTTAAGGATGCCAAATCTAAATAAAATTACACTAGAAAGACTCTGCCATTTTGAAATCAGCATTTATCTCGATTCTTCTCAGAGTATTGGCATATGCAAATTGGGCCAGTCTATTCCTTTGTTTCTTACTGTGAGTTATCTTTCCTGCATTAATTTTGATGGAAGTCTCTCAATGTTATTTCCCCGTTTCCATCATCTACTTCTCTGTACTTTCCCAAGGCAGTCAATCATTCTGGTGCTGGTGTGTAATTTGCTTTGTGAAACAGACATTTTGCCATTAATATATGTGAAATTTCCTTCAAGTCTCATTCAACAAAGTCACTTCCCTCTGGTGATCATTTGTACTTTTCTGTGTTTACTTGATGACTTCTGTCTGAGATAGGCTTTTACTGGTTGGCTGAACTTCAGGTGACACTATATTAGCATACAGAGTTTTATTATGTGACTCAAGCCTGCTGAATTCACCTGTGCTATCACAGTCACATTCTCACAGAAAACAAAATACCTCTGAAAATTATATTTTTTCTCAGACTCTTTCCAAGTTACTAAAGTGAGATGTTAAGTTAATATTAGCGAAGCCCATTTTAAGCTCCTAATCAAAAGCAAAGATTTAGTTATTAATATCAAGAAATGGTGTGCCCTGGCAGCCAAAATGACCAACAGTATCCTGGGGTGCATCAAGATCAGCATCAGCAGTTTGGTCCTTCCCATTGTGTTTGCTTTTGCCTGTCTTAAATTGATTGTATATTTTTTGTAGACAAAATATCTTCTCCTTCTTCTAACAATTTCCATGGAATGGTCATATATTTATGGTCATATATTTAGATTTTATATATATATATATATATATAATTTATGTATGGTCATATATTTAACACTACAGATACAACTAATAACTGATGCAGATGAAGAAGCAAAGAGAAGTTCCAAGATTATCATTGCTGAGAGAGTTTCCTAATGACCGTTTTCTTCTCTCTCCTTAGATTATGGTATCTAGAGGCCTTTAAGAAATGGATTTGAAATTAATAAATAAGCAGATATTTTGAAGCTTCAAAATTCAACAAACAAAATAGATTAAATTAGATATTTTTGTGGTATCGTTGAGAAGTAACAGTACAGTCTCTAAGTGCCTCAATTATTTCTCTCATATTTGTCTTACAAGGTTAGAAGTTTGTTTCTTCACAGCTGAGGAAGGAACTAAGCCTGCCTTAGCTTGGTTTTCAGCAGATGCATTACCACAGTGATCCATTGTGCTTCTCTCCAGAAAAGCTAGTTCTGCAGTGCATGAGACATACATTCTGATTTATCTTATCCTCTTACCTCTTCTAGCAATATAATAGTTGCAACAGAATGAAAATTAAATTGTGGGATATCTAGTGTGCTTTTTCATAGGTGACCATAAATGTGTACAAAAGTCAAGGAACTGGGGAATTACAGGGGAGAATAAACCAGATTTCATGCTCATTCTTTTCACTGGCAAGAACACATATTAATCCAAATTATTTCAGAAATAAAGAGAAATATGTGGAAAAAATAAAAGATATGAGATTGGCACAGTCCTTTGAGAGCAAGAATGAGATGTTAGGGATCCTGTCTACTTTATATTGATCTGAAAATCCTCTGTGTGAGCAGCATGGCATAGTAACCAAGCAGTATGAAATATAGCAGGGGAGCACATGAATGGACAGCAATGCACTTAGAACAGCACTTGGACAATTTGTGAGTGAACTTCCACGTGAGACCCTTTGGCAGCTTTACAGAAATGTCCAATGCTCTCACTAAACCATCAAGTAAAACACAGTAGCTGGTGTGGCTGAAGTGTTCCTCAGGCTTGGGTTGATATCTCTGCTGGTGCCACACCAGGTTATTTCAGGCTTGCAGGAATATCCATTCCTTTGGACACTTATATTCAACAGCAGTGTTTTATGTACCTTTTATGTTCAATGCAATTATCATTCTCTTTCCCAATAAATAATATTTTACAGTAAATTTACAGCAGCAATTTACAATACCTTGTGGCTCAAAGTTATTTTCCTCTTTGGTTCTTTGGTTTTTTATTTTTTCTTTTTCACTGTTTAACAACTTCAACTGTATTTTTATTTATCTTGATTTACAAGGCATTGATTACTGCTTCTTCACAAATATGTTATCTCATTTAGCAGAATGCTCAGAAGTGTGATTATATTTTACTGGTTTTAACCATCTAAAGATTAAACCTACACATAAAATAGTTAGATTTATCTTGTTATTCACAGAGATAGAAAATAAATAATTAACTTACTATGTTTTAGAGGCATTGTTATGTATTTAGAAGAATTAGCCTTATAAAGTGTTTTCTCTCAGCTGATGAGGTGCAACCTAAGAATCATAATCCAGAAGTTTAATTTTTGTATGCCTGTAATGACGAGATAGTCTCCACTTCCAACTAATTTAGAGTACAAAGTATTCTGAATCTTGATTTTTCCTTTGCTGCAATTTAATTCACTCCTTGGAATATTTATTTCACTCCCAAGCCTAGAACTGTCTAGAATTCAAATATCCTTTCTAGGAGTTTTCCTCTAAAAGAAATTGATTTTCTTTATGCTTCCTTTTTTATTTATTGTGGAGGAATTTGGCACAGTTATTCCAAAGGCAAAGCATATTTATTGAGATTTTGACAAAGTACAGCATGANTTAAGCTCCTAATCAAAAGCAAAGATTTAGTTATTAATATCAAGAAATGGTGTGCCCTGGCAGCCAAAATGACCAACAGTATCCTGGGGTGCATCAAGATCAGCATCAGCAGTTTGGTCCTTCCCATTGTGTTTGCTTTTGCCTGTCTTAAATTGATTGTATATTTTTTGTAGACAAAATATCTTCTCCTTCTTCTAACAATTTCCATGGAATGGTCATATATTTATGGTCATATATTTAGATTTTATATATATATATATATATATAATTTATGTATGGTCATATATTTAACACTACAGATACAACTAATAACTGATGCAGATGAAGAAGCAAAGAGAAGTTCCAAGATTATCATTGCTGAGAGAGTTTCCTAATGACCGTTTTCTTCTCTCTCCTTAGATTATGGTATCTAGAGGCCTTTAAGAAATGGATTTGAAATTAATAAATAAGCAGATATTTTGAAGCTTCAAAATTCAACAAACAAAATAGATTAAATTAGATATTTTTGTGGTATCGTTGAGAAGTAACAGTACAGTCTCTAAGTGCCTCAATTATTTCTCTCATATTTGTCTTACAAGGTTAGAAGTTTGTTTCTTCACAGCTGAGGAAGGAACTAAGCCTGCCTTAGCTTGGTTTTCAGCAGATGCATTACCACAGTGATCCATTGTGCTTCTCTCCAGAAAAGCTAGTTCTGCAGTGCATGAGACATACATTCTGATTTATCTTATCCTCTTACCTCTTCTAGCAATATAATAGTTGCAACAGAATGAAAATTAAATTGTGGGATATCTAGTGTGCTTTTTCATAGGTGACCATAAATGTGTACAAAAGTCAAGGAACTGGGGAATTACAGGGGAGAATAAACCAGATTTCATGCTCATTCTTTTCACTGGCAAGAACACATATTAATCCAAATTATTTCAGAAATAAAGAGAAATATGTGGAAAAAATAAAAGATATGAGATTGGCACAGTCCTTTGAGAGCAAGAATGAGATGTTAGGGATCCTGTCTACTTTATA
Organism: Notiomystis cincta; assembly: GCA_013398075.1. Lineage (NCBI taxonomy): Eukaryota > Metazoa > Chordata > Aves > Passeriformes > Notiomystidae > Notiomystis > Notiomystis cincta. The sequence goes on along the minus strand of VZRX01004396.1, from coordinate 214,625 downwards.
TTGATCTGAAAATCCTCTGTGTGAGCAGCATGGCATAGTAACCAAGCAGTATGAAATATAGCAGGGGAGCACATGAATGGACAGCAATGCACTTAGAACAGCACTTGGACAATTTGTGAGTGAACTTCCACGTGAGACCCTTTGGCAGCTTTACAGAAATGTCCAATGCTCTCACTAAACCATCAAGTAAAACACAGTAGCTGGTGTGGCTGAAGTGTTCCTCAGGCTTGGGTTGATATCTCTGCTGGTGCCACACCAGGTTATTTCAGGCTTGCAGGAATATCCATTCCTTTGGACACTTATATTCAACAGCAGTGTTTTATGTACCTTTTATGTTCAATGCAATTATCATTCTCTTTCCCAATAAATAATATTTTACAGTAAATTTACAGCAGCAATTTACAATACCTTGTGGCTCAAAGTTATTTTCCTCTTTGGTTCTTTGGTTTTTTATATTTACTTTTTCACTGTTTAACAACTTCAACTGTATTTTTATTTATCTTGATTTACAAGGCATTGATTACTGCTTCTTCACAAATATGTTATCTCATTTAGCAGAATGCTCAGAAGTGTGATTATATTTTACTGGTTTTAACCATCTAAAGATTAAACCTACACATAAAATAGTTAGATTTATCTTGTTATTCACAGAGATAGAAAATAAATAATTAACTTACTATGTTTTAGAGGCATTGTTATGTATTTAGAAGAATTAGCCTTATAAAGTGTTTTCTCTCAGCTGATGAGGTGCAACCTAAGAATCATAATCCAGAAGTTTAATTTTTGTATGCCTGTAATGACGAGATAGTCTCCACTTCCAACTAATTTAGAGTACAAAGTATTCTGAATCTTGATTTTTCCTTTGCTGCAATTTAATTCACTCCTTGGAATATTTATTTCACTCCCAAGCCTAGAACTGTCTAGAATTCAAATATCCTTTCTAGGAGTTTTCCTCTAAAAGAAATTGATTTTCTTTATGCTTCCTTTTTTATTTATTGTGGAGGAATTTGGCACAGTTATTCCAAAGGCAAAGCATATTTATTGAGATTTTGACAAAGTACAGCATGAGCCATTCTATTTTTGCTGTGCTTTCACAGAACCCTGGCAACAACAGAGGGTAGACCAAAGTGTGGAAATATTTTCTTTAATAACAAAAAATGCATATCATCTGAAAGTGATTTCTCAAAACTTCCTTTTAGTCCTGACTGTAATTCTCTTCTCTAGATCATGTCACTTGAAAGGAGGTCTGATAAGTTTGCTTAACATTACTTAAAATCATTATTCTGCTAAAATTAGTCCCTTCTGCTGCTTTTTGTTTTAATGATCCTGTCCATTCCATGTACCCACCCGGGCAGCACACTCTGTGACTTTGCCACTTTAGCTTAATGAGGACAGTGAGTCTCAATGTGCATTACCATAAAGGGTGAACTGAAATGTTGGACTTGTCTAATCTCTATAGGTATCTGTCGTGTCGCTTTACACTCTCTGGATGATGGACATCTGCAGAAGAGTGAATTGCCTTTAAAGTTTCAAATCAAATCAGGGAATTTGCTCAGCCTCCACTGTATCTCTCTTGTAACCCACAGTCTCTGAGGATTAAAGAACTGTTACTTGTCACCTTTGTCAGTTAAATCAAGAAGGAAGTACATATACTGTTCCAATTGATCATTAAAAGATTTGAATCTCAGTTGCCTTTGGAAGACTCACGGTCTTTATAAAGGTTGAATCTTTTCCTGTTGGAATCTGCAAAGGCAACAGAATATCTCTCTTTATATTCTTCCCTTTGATACTTATTGCTGTGTTTTAGAAATATCTTAAAGTTCAGAATTTTTTTCCCTGATAATGACACAATCTAACATATATGTTTCCTGACTGGATGAATAGAAAGTTGACTTAAACAACAAGCTTATTTTTTATCTTACAACTATGTTAAATTGGTAAATTGAAATTTATTTTTTCATGAGATAAAAGTTAATTTTCTCTAATAATCATTCATTCATTCATTTATTTACATTCACTTCCTAGAATTCAAGTAGTGGGAAAAATGTAGTATTTTTTTTTTCTTGTTTTGTTTAAAAACTCTACCTGTTTAGCTTATCCATGAAAAAGTAAAATAGTTCTGGTTTAAAACTATTTTAAGAAAATTTACTTTAATTTTTGACAGCAAAGACTGAGCTGAAGTGACTATGATGGTTAGATATTGACATTAATTACATTAAAGGTAAAACAAGACATATTTTTGGGGGGAATAGAGTATTTCTTGGTGTCTTTTGTAATTGAAATGGATTTTCTATTTAAAAGAAGTGCCAGCCTTAGTTTGAACTGGTAATTAGGGCCATCTCAAGTTACTTGGCATATATCCAGGATTTGCCATCCAAAAGTCAGTCAGAATTCTCTTTGTAATCTGATTTACTGTTCTGAGAGATGAATTTACCATTGCTAAGGAAAGAAAAGTTGCGTAAAAAAGTTAAGGACAAATTCTACCTGCTAGAGTCTAATAAGAATTTTACCCTTTATAAAAATAATTTTATTTTTGAGCTGTAAAATACTAAGAAACCTTTCATCTTGTGAAAGAAACGCTTCAGTGAGAGATTCCATCCTTACATCTTTAGGCACATTGCAAGGAAACTTCTGCAAACAGGTGAAATGTAAGCAATGTCTTGCCTTTCACAAGATTGCATTGTGCATCAGAGATAATTTATCTCTAGGAATATTTTGCTGACAGATATCCATATTCTGGAGATAAAGTCAGAAAATTTCGTAGAAATTCTTAGCATTTGTGGACTGACCACACCAGAATTTCTGTGCTGCCCTTCCTGTGGGCTTGTCGTACTTACCTGTGTTTATGTAATAACTGATGTTATTCACATGCAAAATTGTACATTTGTTCAGTTATTGTGTGATTCTTTAAATAGACGTGCAAGAGTTCAACCAGAGTAACCCCCTGTATTTTAAAAAAAGAATAGAAATGTTGCCATCTTTTGCTAATTCAAGACACAAACCTTAGCAGTATATAAACAACCTGATCTTGAGTAATATACTTTAAATTGACATCTATATATACTAAGAGGCAGAGGAAGCAGTGATAAAAGCTTTTGCAGAGCTTTACTTGCACTTGATGTTCTATAAGTAGAGACTTAAGATGAGAGGTTTTTAAATTAAAGAAAAACAAGATATAGTGCTTATTTGGGAGTCTTGGTAGAATCTTATAAAGGTTACATAAGAAATAAGTTAATGGACTGAAGTTTATAGCTGTGTGTATAACTGTCAAATCTCTGTGTAAATTACCTTTCTCTTCTGCTGGCCAGAATGCAAAAATCCAATAAACTGTTAATAAAAATGGAAAGGTCACATGTAAATACCACAGATCTTGAAAATGAAGCAGAAAAATGCAATAGTTTGCACACAAATATAATTTCATATTCTGTTTCATGGTGTCTGAAGTAGGATGGGACTTAAGATGTGTGTTTTTATCAAAGTATGGTGAGAAAAGATTCTGTGAAAAAAGCGATTTGCTTTAAATCTAAAAACAAGTGTTTGATGACTTGTGATGTTTAATTGGCTGTTTGTTTCTCTGGCTTAGAAAGATTTTTTTCTGCTTTATTAAGAGCACACAAAAATAAAGACTAATTTAATTATTCCAGTAATTTACCGAGAGTGTTTACAATGGAATATATACTCTGTCTTTTGAGTCTGCTTGAGCACACACTTGTTTTTGTCTTTTTATTTACACTGAAATATATTCGTAGAATTTTTTATAAGATATAAGATGAAGGATTTTTCAAGAAGAGTAATACTCAGGATATTGGATTTTACTGTGCCAGTTTCAATGAAGACAGTATTGCCTGTATTGTCACATAATTGTGGTGGAATGGTTTGGCATGGAAAGGACATCAGAGAACATCGAGTTCCAACTCCTGTACTGGGGGCAGGAATGCTTTCTAATAAACCAGGTTCTCAAAGCTCCATCCAGCTCAGCCTTGTACACCTCCAGGGATGGGCTTTCACAGTTTCTATGGGCAACCTCTTCCAGTGCCTCACCATCCTCATAGTGTAGAATTTCTTTCTAATATCCAATTTAAACCAGTCTTCTTTCCGTTTGAAGGCATTCTCCCTTGTCCTATCACTACATTCCCTCAGGAAAAGCCTCCCTCCAACTTTCTTTTAGGTCCTCTTTAGGTACTAAAAGGCTGCTAGAAGGTCTCCACAGAATGTTCTGTTCTCCATGCTGAACAACCTCAACTCTCTCAGCCTGCCTTCATAAGAAAGATTCTCCAGCACTTTGATCATCTTCATGGTCCTCTTTTGAACTCACTCCAACAGGTCCAAGTCACTAAATTTGTCCTCATTTTGTTCCTGAACAAAATATACTTTAATCTTTAAAATCTGAGATTCTCCAGCTACCGGAGTGGTATGCATTTATTTAATTTTAATTAAATGGAACATATAAAAAATAAAAGCATATTGTAAACATAGTGGCCTATAAGTCTGTTGCGGGTGAGGGAGGTCCATTTCACTCTTGAGTTTTCCTTCTTGTTTACTTCTTTTTTTCCCATTAAATATGTAATGTAAATGTACTGGATACTTTCATAGTACTGCTTCCCTATTTATGAATTTATTGTTTTTCTTCTGGACTGTTTAACAGTACTGCTAAGGGATGTCAGCCTTAGTACTTGTAACTAGAAGAGATTTTTGTTAAGGAGGCAATTTTCTCTTAGAATGAACTTCAGGCAGTGGATTAGTAATGAAATGACCTGTAAGATGTGCGCTTTGTAATCAACACATGAATAAAAAGCCCCACTGCTCACTGCAAAACAACATCTTGATATCAAAGATGCTCTAAAATTAGAGTGATTACACTCTTATTTTTCTAAACAGAAAGATAAATAATGGCTTTAATCAAGAATAACCTTCAAAAATAAATCAGGAAGGACACAGGAGATTTAGCCACAGGGTTACATAGCCACATTAACAAACAACTTCTCCGTAGCTTGTTATAAAAGGATTTTTTGGTCATTTTATTTAATGAATCATAATTTTATGTGCAAAGGTCATCAGAGCCTTTGGACTCCTAGGGTACTTTATTCTTATATAAAAACAATGTTAAGAAATGTGCTTATTTTCAAGTGAAGTTTTGCTTTTTCCTCAAAAATTGTAACTTCTGACTTAGAGAAAATTCATAGCAAGAAAGAGATGTGCCACTAGACCGAAATCCTAGATCAGACTCACGCATTATGATTTGTTTGGGAAATATTCTAGCATATCCCATTGCATATCTGAAGGGGAAAGGGAGTAGAATAGAATACAACTTCACTATTTACTTGAACTCATTCTTTCAGAAGACCAGATGAAATCTTAGCTTGTTATCAAAAGCTCCTGAATGAAAACCACCCCTGAATTTTGTGAGGCAGGACTCCCCTCCCATTATAGACCTGCATTTATATGTGCCTCATCCTATGCATTCTACTGGCAGTGCAAAATTATTCTAACTATATACAAAAAAGCATCAAATCCACTCTAGGAAAGCCCTTGCAGGCTGCCAGATGCTGAGTGAGGTGTGGCCACACTGTAGGGTGCAGAAACAAATAGTAGGATTCATCTCGGAATGTTTTCATATCCCAATGCAACTTTTCTAATCCTGTTACAAGAATGAAGAGTCCTGGTTTTTCCTGCATCCAAGGAAAGTTGGATCAGCATTCCCCCATTTGTCATCTTAGGAAAGCCTGATGATATTGAATCCGTATGAAGACCTGGGAGTGACTTAGAAATCATAAAACTGTTAAAGGAAAATATTCAACAAATCAGTTTCACTCCTTTGGACATAACAACCTAATTAATTGGTTATGTAAAACAAACAAACAAAAAAAAAACTAGAAGAAAATTAGGCTGTCCCATTAGCATAACACAAAATGATACCCATATGTAAAAAAATATATTTCTTTTGCAAAATTAATGAATTTCATTTTTGGGATATTTAAAGACAGAGTTGCAAATTTGTATATATAAAAATCACTGAAAAGCAGCCTAAAGTAGCTGCATTTTCAGCAATAAAAATACCTTACAAAAACCATTACTTCAAAAATTTGGTACTTCTATGTGCAGTTGGTGGTGCCTATGTTTTATTCAGTAAGGTAGATCTGTATACCAGGAAACCTGAAGAGAATTAAATTAACATGAATTCAAATTTTCTTAAACTAAAAAAAGCACATGATGAAGAGTTTTAAGGATATGTGTTATACAGTGTCATAGGGATTTTAGGCTTACTGAGTAATGTGTGACTCTATCCCCAGCTCCATAATTAAAAAAGTTATTCCAGCTCTTTTCTGCACAAGGCTTTTAGAGTCTTGAGCTTAGCGACTTTTACAAGCACAGGAAGGGAATTGATCATGTAATCTTCAGAACAACTATGCTGTCATTTCTTTTCTCTCTGTGCAATTCTTTTCTCTGTGTGCTGAATCTCATGGAAGAGAAAGATGTACGTCCTGTAATCTCAGTAGAAATAATTGGGTTAAAAACCTCTTCTTTTTATTTTTAAGTAACTCTCAACAGTTTTGAAATTTTATGCTTTGAAGAACCATGGGACTATTAAGTGTAAACTTGCAAGTGTTTTCAATTAACATTTCAGTGCTGCAGACTTTCAAGCACTTACAAAAATTTTAAAAAATATCTATACAACTAAATGTTCATGATGGTTAATTAATAATTGCATGGAGACTAGTGAACACTCTACCTTAAAACACACAGGCTGAGAGTAATTGTGACATGTGTAAATACTTGCCAGAATCAGAAGAAATGGTCTTTTATTTATTTATTTTAAAGGTTTTGATGATGCTATCAGTAATTTACATAGATATGCAATTTGTATTTTTCTACTGTAAACTGATTATCTTCAGAAATCATCCCAAACCTCACTGCATTCAGTAGAGACTCTTACTCTCTTTAGTTGGAGATACAAAATATCTGTATTAAACGTTACAGATTTTTAGTCACCTATCAGTGTTATATCGAGCCCTGAATATTATAGATTGATCACTGATTTACCATTCAGAAATTATTTTTGTCAGAAAATACTGATAAAAGTAAGCCAAGGAAAAGATACCTTGGGAATGTATGAGAATATTTTTTAATAGTGAAAGTACCTCATAGGCATTAATTAATTTAGATTTAAATCTTTCTAGATCTAACAAAATATTTGACATTAACCACTTTCTTTTCCTTTGACAGTTTTCATGTTTTCTATTTCTTTGAACTCGATCTCTAGGTAAGCTGGTTAAATAATTCTGAAAAGCAAATTAAAATAAAATAAATTTTTAAAAAGAGAAAAAAAAAGAGATAAAAAGAAGAAGAACCTTGAGAGTCAGGCTTTTGTTTTGATTTTGTTCTATTTTTTCCTACTCAGTCTTTTCACGTATCAATTTTAAATAACATTAAAACCTCTGGCTCCATAATTTTCTAATCATTTGAAAGACAGATAATTAGTAGGTACTGAGCAACTGTAAAGCTCTCCAGATTCCTCAATCAGATCTTGTGTATCATACTATCCATAAACTAAAGTGGTTCTGTGACACCTTTTACCAGAAGATTTTTTCAGAATATCAGACACCTCATTGAAAGAGCTTCCAGTATTTTCTGAGAATATTCTTCTGCAAGAGACATACACTGCATGGAAAGATAAGAGAGCTGATGCCTAGCTTCTGGACAATATCCCACCACTTTGCCATGAACTTTTATTTCTTTGCAAAATCTTGACGTTTGTGGGCTGGTTTTCTCCTTCCTTTTAGCTCTTCTTTCATCTTAGGAAACATTTGGTTTCATTTCATTTTTTTTTTTTAATCTGCAGAACTACAGTGCTGATATAAGTAATAATGCCTTCTCAGGTGAGGTGCAGCAGCTACTGAGGCTGACAGTATACAAAACAGGATTTTGATAGTATTACAAAATGTTTAGAATACAGTTCTTACCATGAATAGAAAAAAAAAATTACATAATCATCACTTTCTCCTATAAGTCTGTAAACCAAAGCAGCTGGGCTGCAGTGTTTATATTTTGCTTCAATATCCTTACCCCCCCAAATGAAGCAATATTTCCAGAGACTTCAAATCCTACAGCAAATTTCACTGAACTGTTTGACCTCCACTGACTCTGAGGTCTTGGGACTGCATAAGTCTGCTCACTGGTTCTGGAAGCTGATGTTGATAACAGCTGATCTTAAATCACAAAACTTGTGGATGGCATAGGTGTCAAAATGTAAATTAGATTTCTTTTCTAAAATGAGAATAGAAATCTAATATCAAAGGTAACAAGCAAAGATCTTGCAGATAATAATTTCTGTTATGAAACAGAGAAATTGTTGATATTGTTGAAGGAGATTGAGAAGTTTCTCTTGCTGCATTTTAAAGGCTTATGTATTCTACCAAAAAAAAATTAGGATAACAGGCCCTTGGCCTCAATTATTTTGCTCTTCTCCTCTCTTCCCACTGTACTATGTGTTGGTGTAATCATATCATTAAGTAGGCAAGGATTCTTTAGTTTTGGAAAAAAAGCCACTGAGTGGAGTGAGCAAAAATTTTACAAATTTTTATAACAGAGAGAAGAATTTAAAGAATTGACTCGAAAGCCTTAGCATCAGATGAAAACTATTGACTCTACTGCTGCTATTGCTATCAGTTAAAAAGCAAAAATTACCTTAATGCTTTTTTAACACCTTTCTCATAAAGAGAAATATTTCTTATATATAAAAAACAGAAGGCAAAGACAGTAATCAAGAGAGATAATTTTATCATGGCTAAGATTTATTCTTTTAATTTTCCTTTTGTGTGATTTGTGTTGGTTTACGCTGCTGAGTTTCATATTCACCATGACTATAAAGAATTCTCTATCTGTAAGGTGCAAGGCCATTTACTCCAGCAAAGTCAGTCATCTGACCAAAACCACCTTTGTGGAATTGTGCTTCATTAGAAATTCCCTAAACTCCTCTACAAATCATGTATGACCCACATTGCTCTCTGCCTCCCCTTGCTAAATTGAGATTATAGAAACTACTGAAGCAACAGTACAGCACTACAGCACTACCAGAGGATTAGTGAGATTCAGCTCATTTACAGTGCATGTGGAATACCACTGGGTTTTTTTCTTTTCCATTCCTTTTGTTCCTTTTACCATATTCCTTAAAAGCATGCTTACTCAAACTAATAACTGTGATTTGAGTCCTCATTATAGTCTAAAACCTTTATATTCATAAAAGCTTTTCCTCTAGCAAGCTTTCATAAAAGTTTAGTGCAGCACTTGCTCTCTACAACAAATCTGCACATAACAAAAGGGAATTTCACTCTTCACCCCAAGCAAACTTGTTATTGTGTTGCTCAGAGATGCTTATGGTGACAGTGACCACTGTGTGGCAGGTGTTCCATGATGCTGGATAATAAAATTCCTATGGGAAACTGCATATTCTCGTAATGTCGATACTTTCCTGCCAGCTTCAGTTTTGAATGATAAATGATGCAATTAAAGCATTTGAGATGTGCATAAAATAACTTGCCTGATTCCTGTTAACCCTAAATAATTCCTGGGGCATTATGGAAGAAATCAGGCTTTTTGTCTCAGAAAAAAATTTTTTTTCTTTCCAAGTCCAACATTTTTCATAGCTTCTAAGCAGCAAAAAGAAGAAATCAACCAAAACTTTTCAAGGAACCATTTCCAAGGATGCCTCAAGTATTGGCCAAAAGTAGTAAGATAATGAAAATTGCAGATGACATGTTCTCTAATTTCTCTCCTAAATTACTGGCTTACTGTTGGTTTTATATTTGAACCAAACCAAATTTTATTTACCCATTTAGTTAGGGACTGACTGTGCCCAACAATTCTTATATCATAATTGATTTTAAGGAGATCTCATTTTGCCTGGTGATTTTCTTATTTTGAAGTTAAACAAATAATGTATAGAATTGGAAACTCTGCTAGTGAGTGACTTAAAAAACAGGTAAAAATTATTTTAAGGGCATAATTTTATTCAACTGCATGGAAAAAATAATGGGAGATTTAGCAGATAACCTAAGATTGAATTAGCTTTACTCTGCACAATTTATTTCCATGTCTTTTCATCCAGGGTCAGATAATTTGGAGCTATACTATTTACATGAATTGACGATTTCACTGAATTGAGGAAGAGTTTAAGCCAAGAACATTTGAAAATTTTTGAGCTTATGGGAAAAAAAGAAGAAAGCAGCCATCCCACTCCTGAAGGCAAGTGTAAAGGGGGAAAATCAATACAACTTATTCCTTTATTGGCTAAGTGATCAAATACTGACTGTATTGAAGACCGAAGGCACTTGGATCTCTGGTGAGAGAGATGTGGGGGAGGACTGATTTCTACACTTGCAGTGTCAGCTTGTGGCATGCCTTGTTTCAGGAATACCAGCTGTGGAGCTGTCACCTGGCAGCTTTCATGATTGGAATCATTATAAAAGGTGTGACCTCATGTTTCAATACCTTGCTCTGTTAAAGCTTGCACTGTTGTGAAAAATTTTTACTAATCTAAGTGTCTGATGAATATTCCATTAACAGAAAGTCAGTCGCATACGTTTGTCAAGAAATTGATTTGAGAGTATATTTAAGTAGTATCAAGTTTTGTTATTGTATAGCATGGTAATCTATAATGCTATACCAGTAGGAGAATATATATTATAATGTCATCATTCATCACTTGATATATCTTAGAATGAATCACAGAATTGTAGAATGGTTTGGTTTGGAAGGAACCTTACAGATCTTGTTCCAACCCCCCGCCCTTGCAAGATACATTATCCAGAAAATTCTGATGAAAGAAGAATAAGCTTACAAAAAGTTAAGATTTAAGCATAATTTAATGCTCATTCATCCTTTTGAGGAGAGACAGTATTATAGGTGCAATTATCAAATTAAATTGTAGTTGCAAATTATTTTATCACTGCTGTATATTTATATTCCAGTTTCATATAAAGCATGTTATGATGCTATTCAGTTGAGATGTTGCTTATAGAAGGCCTTCTCATGATACAGAAGATGGTGTTTATTAAAAAGGCAATTTTTTTTTTCTTAATAACTGATAACTCCAGCTCTGATTTTCTTGTGGTACAGAGGTCACCTCATTCATTGACTGTGATTGTATTTTATTCATCTGGAGATCAAAACCTCAAGAACATATGAAAAAGCAATATAAGAGTACTAAGAAGTAAATGGGAATGTGTTTTCCTTTCTTTAATTACCAAAGAATTTGAACAATAACCGCATGCAAAAGGACTTCTATTTAGTTTACATTTGTAATTGAGGTGTGAATATAAGCATAAGAACCCTTGCTCAGTCAAGATCTAAACCACAGTGTACCACTTACCCATTGCTTTTTAAAATGTTATCCACCCTTAAATTACTTCAATTTTTCATAGGTGAAATATGAACAGCACATACTCATTTGCTAAGAGGTCTGCCAGGAGAGAGTTAGCAATTCTTGTGATAATTTTTGATCTCTTCCATGGGAAGGTACAATATAAAAGATCATGACCTGTACTGTTTCTTCTATTCATAATGAAAACCATAATTTATAAGGCGCTGTCAAGCAAGTCTAAGTGCGAATGTTCCATTTTTAATTCTCATTTTGAGACAGATACAATTATGTTAACTTAGAAGTGGGGTTTTTCCAAAGAAGAAGGAAAAAACCCCCCAACTATGCAGAATGCCTTCTGTTCAAAGAGATAGGTCTGTAGGTGGAGACAATAGACCAGATTTCAGTGTAAAGCATTTGTAGTCATGTATAAGATACAGCGTTTTGAGAGGGGATCATCCTGCCCTGCTCTGTATTGGTGTGGCTTCACCTGGAGTGCTGTCTGCACTCTTGGGCACCACAATGTGTACTGGGTTCACCTTGGCTGGATCACTGTCTATCACTCTGCAGACGGATAGGGGAGAGAAAATATAACAAAGGGAAAGAAAATTTAACAAAATGAGCAGAGATAAGACCGGAGAGAGATCACTCACCAAATACTGTCATGGACAAAACAGGCTCAAAGTGGAGATATTAATTTATTACTAGGAAAATCAGAGCAGGATAAGGAGAAGTAAAATAAGACCTTAACATTTTTACCTCCACTCCTCCGTGCTTCCCATCTCTACTTCCTTCTCCTGCAGCACAGGGAGACAGGGAATGGGAGTTATAGTCAGTTCATCATACATTTCTTTCACTGCTCAGGGCGAGGAGTCTTTCCCCTGCTCCAGCATGGGGGCCCTCCCACAGGAGACAGTTCTCCATGAACTTTTCCAGTGCGAGTCTATCCCATGGGCAACAGTTTTCCAGGAACTGCTGCAACATGGGTCACACTTCCACAGGGTGCAGTTCTTCAAGCACAGCCTGCTTCAGTGTGGGGCCCCCATGGAGGCACAAGTCCTACCAGGAAACCTGCTCCATCGTGGGTTCCTCTCTCCATGGCTCTGTAGGTCCCTGCCAGGAGCCTGCTCCAGGACAGGTTTTCCACAGGGTCACAGCCTCCTCTCAGGCATCCATCTGCTCCCATGTGGGTCTCCTCCAGAGGCTGCAGGTGAACCTCTGCATCCCCATTTTCCTCCAAGGGTTGCAGGGTTACAGCTGCTTCACAATGATCTGCACCAGGGGCTGCAGAGGAATCCCAGCTCCAGTGCCTGGAGCACCTCCCTTCTCCACTGACCGGGGTGTCTGCAGAGTTGTTCCTCTCACATGTTCTCACTCTGTTCTTCTCTGACCACGATTACATCTGCACAATTTTTTCCCTTCTTAAATAAGTTATCACAGAGTTGTTACCACCATTTCTAATCAGTCCAGCCTTGGCTGGCACTGGCTTTGATGGTCACGGGGGAAGCTTCTGGCAGCTTCTCACAGAAACCACCCCTGTAATCTCCTGCTACTAGAACCTGGCCACAGAAGCATAATATTTAAAAAAAGACATTAAGCTATTAGAGAGCATCCAAAGGAGGTCAGCAAAGATGGTGGAGGACCTTGAAGGGAAGCCATATGAAGAGCAGCTGAGATCATTGGCTCGTTCAGCCCTGAGAAGAGGAAGCTGAAGGGACGCCTTGTTGCAGTCTTCAACATTTTCATGAAGGGAGGCAGAAGGGCAGTTATTGACCTCTTCACTTTCAGGACCTGAGGGAACAGCTTGAAACTAGTTAGGGGAAGTTTAGGTTGGATCTCAGGAAAAAGTTTTTCACCAAGAGGGTGATTGAGCACTGGGACAGGCTTCCAGGGGAAGTGGTTACAGCACCAAGTCTCAGAGAGTTCAAGAAGCATTTGAACAATACTTTCATGCACATGATGTGATTCTTGGTGTGTCCAGTGCGCAGCCAGGACTTGGACTTGATGATTCTAGTGGGTCCCTTCCAACTCAGGACAGTGGAAGGATTCTAGAATTTTTAAGATCAGAACTAAGGATTCCTCTTTTGGAAGATGATTTCCATGGCAAAGACAAGGGGAGCAAGTCCTCTAGACTTGGACAAAAACTAATTTCTTGCTACCACAGCATTGGAGAATTTGATGGTTAGGATCACTGAGTAGATGCACTGCATGCAATTAATCTTGTTCTAAGGGCAGAGTCATAGACTGTATATTGTATTTTAGTGGATAACAATAGCCTAGAAAACATTTCTCTTCAACTCTTACCTGTCTTATGCATCTCTTTAGGATGTAATGGCTTGAGGTCTGATTTGCTGGTAATTACTACATTTTGTTTTGTTTGTTCTTTAGTAATGGCAGCTGTTTTCTCTGTCCTCTTCCCTATAAAGTAATTCTAAGTGAGAACTTCTGGAAAGTTAGAAAAGATAGGCAATGTGTCAAAGAGAATAGGGCAGGATTTGATTAGAAGGATGTAGAGCTTTAAGATGTGTGTTTGGGTGAGAATATCCTTAGAAAGAGCATTCTTGAAAATCAGACAACCTGTAAGTTGGATTGGTTTGTACTAAGTCATTCATAAATCAGGTTCTTCAAAGGGCTTTAGATAATATACCTCTTTCACATATTAATCTACTACCATAAACTTTGTCCTGTATAAATTAGATATTTTGAAATAAATTTTAATCCCATTTTAAAATATAAGTGGTAGATATAATGAACCATTAAGAACAGCAACTGCAAATTTTATCTATCTGTGAGAATACAATAGATGTATTCCATTGAAGATACAATTAATTCAATATTTTATATAAAACAGTGATCAGAAATCAATTTACAACATATGATATAAAGATCTCATGTAATGATGAATCCATGAAGCATCTTAGGGATATTGAGTTGCTGAGCTTTGGAACTTCCTCTACCTGAAAAGCAATACAAACAAAGTGCTTTAGAAAGTCATTTCTCAGATCAGTAATACATTTTAAATTTTAGCAGGTGATTTTTATTTCATATTATTAACTAACTGAAGTAGTAGCTTTGTGTGTGTGTATTCAGTGCAAACAAATATCAGGTGTGAGGACAATCAGTAGATATATTAGAGTGAGTGACCTAGCAATGTGTGCTTGCAGCCCAGAAAGCCCACAACATCGTGGTTAAGAGAGGTTGAGGGAGGTAATTCTCCCCCTCTACTAGGAAGAAGTTCTTTACTCTGAGGGTGGTGAGATCAGGTTGCCCAGAGAAGCTGTGGATGTCCCACCCCTGGATGTTCAAAGCCAGGTTGGATGGAGCTTAGAGCATCCTTGTCTAGTGGGAGGTGTCCCTGCCCATGGCAGGGTGGTTGGAACTAGATCTCCAAGGTTGCTTCCAACCCCAACACAAATTTTGTGATTCTGTGAGTAAGGATTGAAACAAACTCTCTTGTATAAGAGTAAATTTTTTTCTAGCCACATGGAAAAGAAGACAGGATGCATGAGTGGATATTAGGCATCAGTTTCACTAAGGTCATTCTTATGGGAATAGTTTAGCACTATAGCTTCCATATGGGAATAGTTTAGCACTTCATTATTCCTCTCTTAATAATACTTGCAGGACAGAAAACTCCATAAAACTTAATGGACAATTCTCAGTTTCTGTGTGGGACTCTGCTAATTTCCCTTTTTCTGAAGTACTTGTTTTGATGTGATTTTTGCTAGATCAGATAATAAGGGATTACAGATTCATTCTCAAGCTGTTTTTCATGGTTAAATCAAGTTTCCACTGCACTTCTTTAGAATATCTGATAACTACATGCCCCATAGAATAGCAACATATACTAGATAGCTGGCTTAGAGAGACAGTCCAAAATTCATATCCTGCTTATATCTGAAAATGTTAACACTTACCCAAATACTTAAATTGACTCAAAACACATATGTTATCATTTGGAAAATGTAGCCCTTATCTCTGATTAGTATTGCTGTGAAGTAAATGTTTTAATTTTACATTCAGACTTTATGTTTCCTTATGATTAATGTATTTCCTGGACATATATTTACTGATAATATATCATACACAGGCTTTCCATTTCCTAGTCACTATTATCTATCATTGAATTTAGTAGTTTACAGCCAAGTGAAAAAAGTCACTTTATATACTCTGAACCTCTGATTCACTTTATAAGAGGCTTGAAAGATCAAATGTTTAAAGATCACAAACTATCCCAGCTACGAAACAATTTTGAAATACGTTTTAGTACCACGCAACATCTGCCCAATGATGTTCTAAGCAGAATCTGAAATAAATATTTACCCTTTCTTCCCACTTCTTTTCCTCTGTATTTTGTCCATCTGCTTGTATGCTGAACTGCTGCAACAATGGAGGTGCAGGAATGTTCTGAAGGGTATTTGAATGTCTTCCTGAAGACCAATGAATTGTTGTATGTGAATCAAATAAAAACAGCATTCAGGAGCTTTCTTTTTTACATTTGAAAGATTTTTTGCAATTCTAGGACAAAGAAACAACTGCAACTTTCTTTAAAGGGCAAAAATACACGTTTTTTTCTGGTGATAATTTTTGGAAATATGTTAATAAAACAGATTTCTTTGGGATTAGAAGAAATGTAGAATTAGACCATCAATCTACTAGAGTCCATTGAAATCCTGTGTAATGAGTACAATTCTTTAGGATCTGGTGAGTTACCACGGAGTAGATCAAAGCTTAAAAAACTTCAGAAGGTGGAATTCATTAAAAACAAAGTCCCTGATTAAATGTGTTGTTTATGAAGTGTTCTGGTTTGCCAGCCCTAGAAACTGGAGTCATGTCTATTCCAAATAAAAGGTTCTCTGTAAGTGAGAGCAAGGTAGCTGTCCTGTATTTCTGCAGTAGCAAGAAACAGTATGGATGAATGCTGAGGAGCATCCAGGGATATAAAATGTCTCTAAAGTTGGAAACAAGTAGGAAAAGTGCTTATCAGATAGAAACCATCTGGAGACTAAGATCTGAAATGAAATTCAGATTGCAGAGCAGTTCAATTCAATTGTTTGACTTTGTTCATGTAGTTCTAGTAGGAGTACAGAGTCCAGGTTTAGGCACTTGCTTCTGGCTTAAATGGTCCATGTGGTTCTTATCCCAATTCTGTGTCCAGGTGTAGTGAAATAAAAGGACAAATTTGAATTCATGATCTAAGAAGATTCCTCCATATCTACTAATGTGCTTGTGCTAATGGCTGAATAGTTTTCACTGTAATAGTAAGACAGACTACTCAATTTCAAATTCATCAGTATATTATGGAGGCTATAAAAATGTAATCTGAAGGGTTAAGCCTTTTTTTTTTCCTTTTTTTTTTTTTTTTTTTTTTTTTTTTTTTTTTTTTTTTTTTTTTTTTTTTTTTTTTTTTTTTTTTTTTTTTTTTTTTTTTTTTTTTTTTTTTTTTTTTGTAGCTAATGCATTATTTTTCATTGACAAACTCCACAAAGAAGAAGAAGCAGCAATGCTTAGTCTTCTAATAATAGCCTTCAGCATCTGCTTTTATTTCTTCTTCTTACTGTTATCAGCATATTTGTGGGAGTGCTGTTTGCAGGCTGAGAGCTTTCAAAAAAAAACAATGAGAGGTAGTTACATTTTCAGAGGATTCACAAATGAAAGTGTTCTTTATAGTAAACTGATTAACAGAAATAAGGAAATAATTTCGATAGCTTTTCTCTCCATGGAGGGTACAGCATTAAAAAACCCTCTGTGTGCATAAAGTGAAAGTCATAGTAATGCATGTGGTCGTGTCCACAGCGAAGTATGCACATCATCTGGTTTTGCATGCCATCCAAGCAGAAAACTGGAAGAAAAAACCCCACAAAACATTGCACCTATTATATCTTTACATTCAGTGCATTTCACCTCATCCTTTGCAAATAATTTCCTTCCGTTTCCTGCCATTTTAGTGGTTTATAATCAAAATGGAATACCTCAATCTCCTGGCAGAATGGAAGTCCTTTACTATTTAGTCTTGTGCGCTATGGTTCACTTTTACCACAGAAATAGATGTATAAAAATATAGTTCCTACCATTAACATAGTAGATTGAAGTAATACAGTCTGATGCAATTCTGGGAAAAATGTTGCAGATTTAATTTTCCTATTCCTTTATAAGTGCTGAATTTAATTACTTGGGTGACATTCTTCCTGCAACAAGAAGGAGATTTTGTACCATATCTGAATTCACACAAGAAAAACATTTGGCCCAAAACTAGAGAACACTTTCCTAGCTACTTAACCATGGGCACTTTGCAGAAGGAAAATGTAAGTCATTATTTTTAGAAAGACTTTCTATTATTGTACAGCAGAGAGTGATTAGTGAATTGCATGAGTAATATGGGTGTTGTAACCATCTACTGTTTTCATATCTTACTGAGAAACGTCAAAAGATGCAGAAACAAAATTATTCCATTTCCTTCCAGTTCCCAGTGTCCTACTCAGGCTTAGTGCTGACAAAGTTCTACTTGCCAAAAGCTAATGATAGCTGGTATTGTGTTGGCCCAAAAGAGCACAAATCATTTTAGCTAAGGTTATAATGACTCTTCTTGCCATTACAGTTCACAGTTGGCAGAAGACCTACAGCAATTGGATTGAGACTTCTTTCTAACAAGCTATTCTCATGTTCTTGTGTTGTGTCAGTTCCATATTTCCTACTTTACAGATTTTTCTTCACTTGGATGCCTTGCTTTCAAGTTAAGCATTTTTTTGCAGTTGACATTTGTTTTAGCAATTTATATCTGTCCTGGGAATATATCCCAACTCTCTGAATTAAAGTGTTGTTGGGAGAGATATGAAGAAAAGTCTTCTGTAAATCTTTCTGTAAAAAAATTAAAAGAAAATAAAAACACTTTTAAAAAATCCTCTGTTTAAATACTGTGTGGGGATGATGGTGGGCAAATAATCCTGGCATGATTGGCATATTTTCATTTTATTTATACCTGCTTAGGATTTGGATCAGTATCTGTGATAAGAAAACTCTTTGCAGTGTGCACTGTTACTTTGCAGCAAGTATTACACTTAGTTTTATTTCAAAATGGAAATTATTTACCTGACATATAGGCTGTAATATCAAATTCATGTCAACAGATTGTATCTGATGTTAGCAACAATTATTCAAAACCTAAAAACACCAAAGCTTTTTCGTTACTGACCACCTGCTAGTTTTAAAGTCCAGAGGGAATTTTACTTTAACATCCAAAGGGCTTTTTAAAACATATTTCACACATTTTCCACTAGCTTTTTTGTTCAGATGTTGAAGCACGAAATACAAGATTGTTGTCACTTTGACAAGCGCATTACATTCTCAGATACACATGAATTCCTACAGCAGAGGTGAACAGGCAAGCAGTTATTCTGTGACAACAGTACTGATAAGAGGAGGTGAACAAAATGTCTCTGTCTGTATTTTTGCCTGTGTACCATATATATGCTACTGATTTGTAGCAGAGTATGCAAGGAGCCTGTTAGGTTGCCCTTACTACCCTAAGTAGGTATTTTATTTTCTTTTTGCCTACTGATTGTTTTTTCTTGTTTTTGCAAATAGAAATAGGACTCCTATCCTAATTCATATATCAAGATAACCAATATTTGTGGTGGTTTTGTATAAATGCCTTCTGTTATTGTACTACCACTTAGTTTCCAACAAGAAATTAGAATTTCTCTTTCTACATGTAAATCATTATTTCCTTTCATATCATGCAGCTGAACAAAAAAATATAAAATATTTAAGTAACCTAAAATCAGTGGAAATAACTGACCCTTTGGAAAATGGCCTTGGGTTGTTTTCCTTTAGAGCAATTCTAGAAACACCAAGGTTAAGAGCTTATCCCTCACTCTTAACATTGTATTTTCACTTCACTGTTACTCCATTGAGTAACTGGATAAAAGTGAAGCTCGAGGAGTGACAAGGAAGGTGACTCTTACAGGAGAAATTGATGTTAGGGTAGAGCTCTCTTCAGTCAGATTAATGGCTTGAATCAATGGATCTGAGATGTCCTTCTGTACCCAGAAATTCCTGCAGTTTCTGGTGTCCTTTTATCTCCATCTTTTGCTGCAGAACTAAAATGTATTTTGAGGTAACTTTTTGGTGTTTGCAAAGCAAATAAAGGATAAAGATGCCAAACCAGCTGCAGCTTCAGCAAAATAGTTGAAAGCAGAAATTGCCTTTAATAATTTCCCACAGCTTCAAGATTTAAAAAAAAAAAAAGTATAAGATTTTTAAGAGAGAAAGATGTTCACTGGCAGAAAGATAAAAAGATAGCTTGAAAGAACTGCAGTATATGTTAGGATAAGTGGTCTGATACTTGAAAATGTTGATGCATTAATTGGAACATCTAATTAAAAGATACCATTTAAAAAGACTAAATCATGTGAATCTGATTCAAATAAATTATTCTTCATGAAAAATAACCCTACAAATTTAAGTTTCAGAAATACAAATTATATAGCCAGAGTCAGTCCTTTAATTTACACTTCCAGATTAATAAGAGAATTCATATATTGGTATGTGAGTCATTCTCTTTGTTAATTTTCAAGTTTAACACAAAATGTAACAGGTTTAATTCCTGGTTCTCATATTAGAAGGGAGACTTACTGCAAAGACATTTTCATTTTATTTTAAGCAAAATACTGATTTCTTTAAAGATATTAAAACTGAAAGGGATAAGAAATGAAAACAAACAATATGATCAAACAGAGTAGATCTCAAAAAGGCACTTTCAGATATGTGTGTCCTGGTGGAATCTATACCCTTGATACACAATTCAGGAAGACAAGCAAAACTTTTAAGAATGGAATTCACCAAAGCAATTCCTTCATTATCAAAGACTGTCTTAAGTTGTAAACAGGAAAATCCCCCCTCTATCTGCTGGCAACATTCCTCCTTATGCAGCCCAGAACATCATTCACCTTGTTTGCAGGGGCACACTGCTGGCTCATGTGTGTGCCAGGGTCCCCCAGTCCTATTTTGCCAAGTCACTTTCCAGCTCCTTGGTCCCCAGTGTGTACCATGCACGATGCTATTTGTACACAGGTGAAGGAATTTGCACTTCCCTTTGTTGAACTTCTAGAGGTTTATGCCAGCCCATTTCCCCAGCCTGAGAAAGCAGCACGACCCTCTGGTGTATCAGCCACTCATCCCAGTTTTGTGCCATCACCAAATTTGCTGATAGTGTGCTCTGCCCCATCGTGCTGATCATTATTGGAGATGTGGGACAAGACTTGACCCAGTGCTGATCTCTAAGATACATTTCTAGACACTCATCTCCAAGCAGAGTTCGTGCCTCTGATAAGTAGTAAAATGGTTATGATCCCAGATTATGATCTGGGTTATGGACCCAGAGACTTTCTCTTAAACCCAGGTGATGAAGAAAATCTACTCCTCTCTAGTGCAGAGCTAAAATTTTGATTTAGTTTTCTATTTTCTCGTAATTTAAAAACCTGTTTAAATTTTCATAAGGATACTAACTTAGGCCATAAACATCTATAGTCCAGCAACCTTAATCCTTGTGATTAATCAAGTTTGCAAACACTGATTAAATGCTGATTAAATTGGGAGAAAAAAGTGGGAATATATATATTAAGGCAGATAACTGAGGAAAAGCATCATGGGGGCTTTGACATCAACTTGCCAAAATTCTAAAATATGAACAGCTGGAATAAAGGTAACTGGAAGTGAACACAGATGAAAAAGTGACTTTTCAGCTTAGTAAAAAAAAGATCACAAAATGGAATATTCTATAAAGATGGCTATTATTCTGAACTCATTTTCTGGAAGAGAGGAATAGTACATAAATGTATATAAGATGAGAAATCAAATGAAAAATACCTGTTGATAAACTGTGCCAAAAATTATAGATTTTGACAGATCAGAGTTATTGTGAGAATGACTGACTGGAATGGGAATTACTGAACATATAAATAGGATTTTGTGTGTGTGTCAGTCTCAGATTTTTTGCTATTTTTATTTTAGTTCACTGTGCAGAATGTCTTGAATGACCAAAATTATCTGAAGCAATTTAAAGACCTATTTAGGAAGCAGTTTACAAGGTGGAGTGAAATTTATGTTGAGCAAACTTGAAAGGCTTTGGAGGTTTGATTTAGATAAGCATGCAAAGTGTGAATATTTATTTGAACCTATTTAACTTCTTGTAGCTTGTTTTTGTTCTGTATCCAAATGACTCTTTCAAAGCTATATTGGATGAATATTTGTAATAAGGAAGAATATATTAAAGTGTTTTTAAAGTGTTTGAACTTGAGCTGAAAGGAAATGTTTTCCTTTTTGCCAGTGAAGCTATCTGTAAAATACTGATATGTCACAGAATCACAGAATAAACTTAGTTGGAAAGGACCCACAAGGATCACCAAGTCAAACTCCATCCCCAAGAGTCACACCATGTGCCTGAGAGCATTGTCCAAATGCTTCTTAAATTCTGTCAGGCTGTTGCTGTGACCACTTCCCTGGGGAGCCTGTTCAGTGCCCAAACATCCTCTGGGTGAAGAACCTTTCCTTAATATCCAACCTAAACCTCCCTGACACAACTTCCGGCCACACCCTCAGGTCCTGTCACTGATCACCACGAAGAGGAGATCAGTGTCTGTCCTTCCTCCTCCCCTCACAAGGAAGTTGTAGAGTGCAGTGCTGTTTCCCCTCAGTGTCCTCTTCTCCAGGTTGAGCAGACCAAGTACCCTCAGCCACTCCTCACTTGGCTTCCCCTCAAGGCCCTTCACCATCTTTGTTGCCCTCCTTTGGACACTTCATTACAGCTTTAGATCCTTCCTTACACTGTGGTGCCCCAAACTGCACACAATATTCAAGGTGAGGCTGCCCCAGCTCAGAGCAGAGCAGGACAATCCCCTCCCTTGCCCAGCTGGTGATGCTGTGCCTGATGCCCCCAGGACAGGGTTGGACCTCCTGGCTGCCAGGGCACTGCTGACTCCCGTTCAACTTGCCATCAACCAGGACGTCCACGTGCCTTTCCACAGCACTGCTCTCCAGCCTCTCATTCCCCAGTCTGTACCTACATCCAGGGTTACCCCATCCCAGGTGCAGAATCCACCATTTTCCCTTGTTGAATTTCATATAGTTGGTGATAGCTCAGTCCTTTGATTTGTCAAGGTCTCTCTGCAGGGCTCCCTGCCTTTGAGGGAGTCAGCAGCTCCTCATAATTTTTGTCTTCTGCAAACTTGCTCAGTATTCCATCCAGTCCTGTGACCAACTCCTTTTTGATGATACTGAAGAGCACAGGGCCTGAGATGGAGCCCTGTGGACCCCCACTAGTGACAGGTCACTTTACTGATGTCACCCCTATGTGCCTGACCTGTGACCCAGTTGCTCACCTATCCCATGATGTGTTTGTCCAAGAGACAGTATCAAAAGTTTTACTGAAATCCAAAAAGATTACATCAGCTGGTTTCCCATGACTAACTAGGTGAGTTACCTTTTCTTTAAAAAAATCAGGTTTGATAAACAAGACTTTCCTCTGATGAAACTTTGCTGGATGTGACCAGTGATCTCATTGTCTTTCAGGAGTTTTTCAATACTTTCCAGAATAATCTTCTCCATAACTTTACCAGTCACTGAAGTGAGACTGGCAGGCCTGTAGCTTCTGGGGTTGTCCTTCTTGCCCTTCTTGAAAATCGAGACAATGTTCACCAGCTTCCATCAGCAGAGATCTACTGGATGTGACCAGTGATCTCATTGTCTTTCAGGAGTTTTTCAATACTTTCCAGAATAATCTTCTCCATAACTTTACCAGTCACTGAAGTGAGACTGGCAGGCCTGTAGCTTCTGGGGTTGTCCTTCTTGCCCTTCTTGAAAATCGAGACAATGTTCACCAGCTTCCATCAGCAGAGATCTATCCAGATTCCCAAGACTGCTGAAAAATCAAGAGAGTTTTTGAGATGACATCAGCTCGCTCCTTGAGGATTTCTGGATGAATGCCTTCAGGCCCCATGGATTTTTAGGGATCCAGCTGGAACAGCAGATCCCACATAGTTTCAGGGTCAACAGGGAGCCGATCATTCTCACAGTCGTGATCCTGCAGCTCAGGGTACTGAGACCCCTTGGTCTGTCATCCGTGTTGCAGCAGGGGTAAGGAATGCATTAAACATTTCTGCCTTGTCCATGTTACTGTTTGTGAGGTGATCATTCTCATCCTGTAATGGGCTGCTGTTATTTTTACACTGTCTATTTCCACTAATATACTTGAAAAAACTCCTTTTTATTGTCCCCCACAGTTCTGGCCAGCTTCAACTCCAATTGAGTTTTGGATCCATGTATTNGCCTGAGAGCATTGTCCAAATGCTTCTTAAATTCTGTCAGGCTGTTGCTGTGACCACTTCCCTGGGGAGCCTGTTCAGTGCCCAAACATCCTCTGGGTGAAGAACCTTTCCTTAATATCCAACCTAAACCTCCCTGACACAACTTCCGGCCACACCCTCAGGTCCTGTCACTGATCACCACGAAGAGGAGATCAGTGTCTGTCCTTCCTCCTCCCCTCACAAGGAAGTTGTAGAGTGCAGTGCTGTTTCCCCTCAGTGTCCTCTTCTCCAGGTTGAGCAGACCAAGTACCCTCAGCCACTCCTCACTTGGCTTCCCCTCAAGGCCCTTCACCATCTTTGTTGCCCTCCTTTGGACACTTCATTACAGCTTTAGATCCTTCCTTACACTGTGGTGCCCCAAACTGCACACAATATTCAAGGTGAGGCTGCCCCAGCTCAGAGCAGAGCAGGACAATCCCCTCCCTTGCCCAGCTGGTGATGCTGTGCCTGATGCCCCCAGGACAGGGTTGGACCTCCTGGCTGCCAGGGCACTGCTGACTCCCGTTCAACTTGCCATCAACCAGGACGTCCACGTGCCTTTCCACAGCACTGCTCTCCAGCCTCTCATTCCCCAGTCTGTACCTACATCCAGGGTTACCCCATCCCAGGTGCAGAATCCACCATTTTCCCTTGTTGAATTTCATATAGTTGGTGATAGCTCAGTCCTTTGATTTGTCAAGGTCTCTCTGCAGGGCTCCCTGCCTTTGAGGGAGTCAGCAGCTCCTCATAATTTTTGTCTTCTGCAAACTTGCTCAGTATTCCATCCAGTCCTGTGACCAACTCCTTTTTGATGATACTGAAGAGCACAGGGCCTGAGATGGAGCCCTGTGGACCCCCACTAGTGACAGGTCACTTTACTGATGTCACCCCTATGTGCCTGACCTGTGACCCAGTTGCTCACCTATCCCATGATGTGTTTGTCCAAGAGACAGTATCAAAAGTTTTACTGAAATCCAAAAAGATTACATCAGCTGGTTTCCCATGACTAACTAGGTGAGTTACCTTTTCTTTAAAAAAATCAGGTTTGATAAACAAGACTTTCCTCTGATGAAACTTTGCTGGATGTGACCAGTGATCTCATTGTCTTTCAGGAGTTTTTCAATACTTTCCAGAATAATCTTCTCCATAACTTTACCAGTCACTGAAGTGAGAGTGGCAGGCCTGTAGCTTCTGGGGTTGTCCTTCTTGCCCTTCTTGAAAATCGAGACAATGTTCACCAGCTTCCATCAGCAGAGATCTATCCAGATTCCCAAGACTGCTGAAAAATCAAGAGAGTTTTTGAGATGACATCAGCTCGCTCCTTGAGGATTTCTGGATGAATGCCTTCAGGCCCCATGGATTTTCAGGGATCCAGCTGGAACAGCAGATCCCACATAGTTTCAGGGTCAACAGGGAGCCGATCATTCTCACAGTCGTGATCCTGCAGCTCAGGGTACTGAGACCCCTTGGTCTGTCATCCGTGTTGCAGCAGGGGTAAGGAATGCATTAAACATTTCTGCCTTGTCCATGTTACTGTTTGTGAGGTGATCATTCTCATCCTGTAATGGGCTGCTGTTATTTTTACACTGTCTATTTCCACTAATATACTTGAAAAAACTCCTTTTTATTGTCCCCCACAGTTCTGGCCAGCTTCAACTCCAATTGAGTTTTGGATCCATGTATTTTCTCCCTACAGTGGCAAGCAGCATCTTTATATTCTTTCCATGTCACCTCACCTTGCTTCCACTGGGCATACACACCTTCCTTTTTTGCCTTATTTCCATGAGAGGATCACTGCTCAGCCGAGCCAGCCTTCTGCTTCACCTGCTTGACTTGTAACATTTGGGAGTTGCCTGGTCCTGTGCCCCTAGGAGGTGATGTTTAAAGTGACCAGCACTGATGGACCCCAGCACCTGCAAAAACATTTTCCCTGGGGACTTTATTTACCAGTTTCCTGAGTAGCCTGAAGTCTGCTGTCCTCATGTCCAGAGTTGAGGTTTTGCTTGCACTTTTCCTCCTGTCAACACAGATTATTAACTCCACCAGTTTGAGATCACTGTGGCCGAGATGTCTGCCAATCACAAAATCCTCTCTTGACAAGCAGCAGGTTGAGAAGGGCATCTGTCTGAGTTTGCTCCCATAGGACCTGTTCCACAAAGTTGTCATCCAGGTT
Organism: Notiomystis cincta; assembly: GCA_013398075.1. Classification (NCBI taxonomy): domain Eukaryota; kingdom Metazoa; phylum Chordata; class Aves; order Passeriformes; family Notiomystidae; genus Notiomystis; species Notiomystis cincta. The sequence goes on along the minus strand of VZRX01004396.1, from coordinate 188,755 downwards.
TTTTAGGAATCTTCTGGCCTGGGTTGTACCAGCTGCGAGATGCTCCCAGTTAATTTCTGTAAAGTTGAAGTGCCTCATAAAGGCAAGGGCAATTGGCTTGGAAGCTTCCCTTAGTTCCTCAAACAATAATTTGTCGGTGTCATTGTCCTGGCTAGGAGTTCTATGGCAGACTCCTATGTCATTCACGTTATTTGTTTGCCCTTCATTCTTATCCAGAGGCTCTCAACTGTGCCATTGCCAACTGTGTCATGAAGATAAGAAAAAATTTAGAAAGTAAAATGGAGAGAAAGAGCATACCATCAAGTACTGAAAAGGGGAGGAGACTTAGCCAGGATATAAACAGTGTGAGCTCAAAGTCTCTGTCATATTTTATATGGGCTATGAATGCTGCTAATTGACCATGAAATGAATACATAATGAAAAGTTATATCTCTCAAAACTAACTTTTGAACAAAAATACACATGAAAAGTAATATTGAAAAAGTTTTAAGAGGAATTCTTGCAGGTATTCACTGATAGGAACCTGTCCTAAGGATTCAAAAAACACCGGTGTATAGAATTAACTGAAGATAAGACTTATGTGAGCACTAGGCTATTTCTGTGTGCTATGTTGAACATCAGTTGTGGAAAAAGCCTTAGAAACTATTTTCAGAGATCAAGTGAGAAAATACTTTGAAGGACTCAGGTTGATTAGGAGCAGAAAATACGGGTTTAAGAAAAAAAGAAATTTATGCATGGGTGACTTTTTTTTCCTTTCTAAAGAAAACCACTGTAGCTTCTGAATTGAAGACAGAAAACTGAAACTTTACTGTTTGAAATATTTTGGCAAGATTTACATTGCAGGCATAGAAGTTTTATATTAATAAATAACTGAAACAATAGAATGATTCATTGGCTAAAGGATAATTAAGAAAGAAGCTTCTTACTGAAAATTTCAGGAGTCACTAGAAATCAGGGCTCCTTGTCTGGATAGTGTAATAGGGTGTCTTTTGGGCCAGTATGACCTAAAATCTTTTGGGGAAGCCCAAAGCATTTTGTCCATGAAGTCTTTTAGTGTATTACAAGACTCTGAGACTAGCTCAGCCTCAGCAGAACCAAAGAGAGGCACAAGGGGTTGTGAGCTGTTGTGGTTAGGGAATGACACCTCTCATCTCATTTCATCATTTCTAGAATGAGTAGACAGAGATTTACCAGAAAATTGCATTGACTATTTTAAATTTTCCTTTTTTTGAGTTTTTTCAGTAGTTTTTAGTATGTGTTTGGTATTCAGCACTCACCCTTCAAGCTCAGTGATTGAAGAGATATCATGTTATATTCTGTTTCCTGAGTAGATGAGCAAATGAGCAATGTTTTTGTGGTGCTGCCCAGTCCTGCTGCTACAACTGTTGGACCAAATGAACATAAATTGACTTAGTGCCAAAGACTTTGGCTTTCTCACTTTCTTGCAAAGAGTAAAGGACAGAGTTATCACATGAAATCTTGTGTAGTTCAGATGTGTTGGAGTATGTTGTGGAGGTCCACAAATTATCAAAACCTAATTTCAGTTGTCAAACTAACAAAACTTGAGAACAGTGTTTGTGGTCTATTTTCCTCATTTTTCTAACTATGTCTGATGCTTACAAACTCACATCAAATCCACCAGACTTCTTTTGTAAATTCCCTGTGATAGGGAACAAGGGAAAAAAAGGGAACAGAGCAGTAGAGCACCAAATCTAACACAAAATGTAAACCTGTAGAGACAGAAGTTGTAGATAAGTTCTGCTATGTACTGAAATAGTCCACAGCAGTGGAGAAATGAAACATACAGCTACAACCTTCCAAAAGTGTCTTAATCTAATGTTGGAATAACAGAATTGTTAGTGAATGCAGCTTTATTCCTTGTTCATTTGTCATCTTATTGAGTGCAATGCATATCTAAGTAATGTATAATCTGGTTTTCTTTATAAAATGGAACTTAGAAACAGTTGTTGCTTCTCTAGATAGTGTTCACACCAGATGACACATTTACAATTATATCTTTTAACTTAAAATGTCCATCTTGCAGCAAAACATAATTGGAACAATACATGTTAGTATGGAATTATTTCTTTTCCAAACAGAGAAAAAACCCAATCACTGATGATATAAAATAGTGAAAGTATTGAGATAGGAAACCCACAGCCTCCTGTGTCCTCTGAATTATGAACAGCAGAGACATAAATCAGCGTATGTTTTATCTAGAGAGAGTTCTGACTGTAGAGCTGTTGGCTATCCAAGCCTCTATTTTCTTCTAACATTACATAGTTTACAAATATTGCTGGTTTGTGTAATTTTCACCTTTTTTCCCCATTAATGAACAACATTTTCAGCTTTCAGAAGCAAGGGTTTTTTTAATGAAAAAACTAGGTTGCCTTGCCAGTCCTAAGCATGCTAACAGGGTATCTTTACAGTAATTATTAGTTTGAGGAAAAGGAGCTCCAGGAGGGACAAGTGGTTCAAGTTTAATCCATTACTAAAACAATTTCAGAGTGTATTACTGTATCAGTATTAGCTTGAAAAAAACTGACAGCAAAGCTTTCCTTTCCCCCACATTTCACAAGAGTGGTCTTAGGAGAGAGAGTCTGCAGCCAACATGCTTTAATCTATGTGAAAGCAGAAGTGGTTTTTGTGTCTAACACAGAAACATTATAGGGCTGGCCTTTTTTTCTTCTGGAGGATGTTCATTTAGAGTTCAGAAAAATAGATCAGTGTTCAAAATATCCCAGAACTGCAATGCATTTTTCAAATATCTGGCTTAGGATTGAAACTGTAACAGTAGTGTAATAATCTGCTCTCTTCAAACTTTTGGGGTCATCTTTTCTGTTTGCCAGGTCATTTGCAGAACTCATGGACATGAGGGGTTAATGTAAATCAGGATATGCTTTGATAATGAAAGGAAAATTCAAGAAAATCAGTTTGGCAAGTTGTTTTGATTATATATTTTTAATTAGGAGGGTTTTTTTGTAATTAGCAGCAGAGATTATTTCTTTAATAAAAGAATTGACTATAAATCCTAATTTTGTAAATTTTTTCCCTCCTAACTAATAATTAAATTTTCTTAATTTTAGTAAAATATATATCCCCTTGTTTTAAATCCCTGTTTCTTTAAAGATTGAACAGAATTAAGCAGCCAAGTTTTCAGTAATTGAAAACAAAACAGATAGGTTGGTGTCACTCCTGTGTTACTGGTATGAGAAACACTTGCATCTGTAGATGTTTTCTAATCAACTTACATGTCAAATAAAAGAAAGGACTGACAGCTACACAGATAAATATTCTACAGATGGATGTTTGAAATTCAACAGTTACGCATTTTATTTTGGTTTTCCTTTTTGCTTCTGGTTTCTGTTGTCTTGGCTTTATTTTATTTTTTTAATCATGAGAATCCCTAGCATTGTTGTTAAAGACATTGATAGATTTTCATTTATTTTAAATGCCATAGAATATTGAAAAGGAGACAGAGAGATGAGCAACAGCTGTTGGCAAGACAAGGTTTACAATTATGTTACAAATATTTTCCTCCAAAACCAAGCAGGAAGTACAAGGAAAGCATGATGGGAAAAGGTAGACAAGTTGAGTATATCTATAAGCTATAAGAAATTAACCTTTTCTGATACATCAATTTCCTAAGGGTGATTGTGGTATGTAAAAATTTCTCAGTGTGTTGGCTTTTGTGGTTTAATTTAAGAAGAGAAACAATTTGTAGAATTGTTATTTAAGAAAATTATTTAAATTTCCATTTGATATTCATACTGCACCCTTTTAAAAAGTTGTATGAGTGAATACTAAGTCAAATTTTTTTTGCTGTTAATACTTAAATAATGACTACAATGCAAGTATTTTTTGTAATTTTCAGAGCTTCATCTTGTAGAGAAGTAACTGAAAGGTCCCCTAAAAGCTCATTTCAAAAGTAGTTTTGGTTTGGAAAGTAGAAATGTGAACCAGGAAGAATGATTGTCCAAAAAATATAATCATAATTAACTCTAATTCTCACTATATTGACTATAGTAAATACATTCAGTTATATAGTTGCAAAGTCATCTTACTTTTAGCATTATATAAAAATTTTCACATTGAACATCATCCTTAAAATTACAGTACTGTCACATTGATTTATTCATATCATCAAGAAACAGGTAAAAGCAAAAGATGTAATTCTAAATGCAGAAGATAATAATTTTCCAAGATTATATGACTATCTTGCACCAGTTCACTGTTGTGTTGGGCTTATGTGGCCAGATTTTGATTACAGTGGTGGCTTCTGTGAGAAGCTGCCAAAAACTTCCCCCATGTCCAGCAGAGCCAATGCCAGACAGCTCCAGGGTGGATGTGCTGCTAGCCAGGGCTGAGCTGATCAGAAATGGTCATAGCTCCTCTGTGATAATGGATTTAAAAAGGAGAAAAAAAGTTATTGCACAGGTGTAAGTGCAGACAGAGAAGAGGGGCGTGAGACTATGTGAGAGGAAAAACTCTGCAGACACCAAGGTCAGGGCAGAAGGAGGAGAAGAGGTGCTCCAGGCACTGGAGCTGAGATCCACCTGCAGCCCTTGGAGGAGATGCACACCAGAGCAGGTGGATGCCTGAGAGGAGGCTGTGAACCCATGAGAGGCCCGTGCTGGAGCAAGCTCCTGGCAGGGACCTGCAGACCCATGGAAAGAGGAACCCATGCTGGAACAGGTTTGCTGGCAGGATCTGTGACCCTGTGAGGGACTCAATACAACAATTTCTTAATTTTACAAAAAAGCTGAATATTATTATCTTTTCATTTAAATAAATTCTGTGGGGAGGAATGTGTGTTTTTAGAAGCTAAGATCATTCTAATGATTAGACTATACTCCCTTAGTCATATTTAATTTCCATTTCATTGAAGCTAATAGGCTTTATGAAGCTATGTAGAAAGGCAGAATATGTTTAGTTCTGTTTCTACATTTCCATCAGTTTTCATATTTAGAGGACTAGAGGCTAGAGCCACCAAAGTGGGTCTTGTTCCCAGCACTCCAGAGCAACTCACCTATTAAAGTTACTGTAAGCTGACTGCAGATGGGCATGTCACAGTAAAGTGTTATTTTAAGCTGGTTTTTGAAGCTGAGGATTGAGTGGAAAACCTGGTCCTACTCCATTGTGCTTAACTGGGCAAGGGGACTGCAGAGTTTTGAAAACCCCAGAAAACCCAGCCATCCTCTTTGTTGAGTATTTTCCCAGTACAGAAACCACTGACAAAAGATGCAGGCAGGTTCACAAGATGAGTGTCAGGTGTATGCCAGGAACAGAAAATATCAGAATTGATGCTGAAGGTGAGAGAGTTCTCTGAAAGAGGAAATAGTACAAAAGTGCTGTTGAATTTTCATCTACAACAGCAAATACACACCAAGAGAGCCTGTATGTAATCTGCCCCTATCCATAATATTTCATGATCAGAACGTCTCAGAAATAAGTGAAAGCCACCAGCATAAGAATTCTGTGATGTATGGCAAAAATCTCATGCGTTTTGTATTTTATTATTTGGAAAATGAAGAAAGAAAATTTTGTGCCTATGGAAGCAGGGGAGACACAAGGTCCTTTACCCTCATTTTACTCTTCTTGAAGATGTTTTACTACATCTTATGAAAGTGATGTAGTAAATCCTCATGTCATGACTGGCAGGGATCCTTTTGTTCCTAAACAGCATAACCTGCACTCCTCTGCAATTGAGAAGTTCAGAATACTGATATTTGCAAGTGTAAAGAGTGTGGAATCTCCTGGGAGAGATGAAAGTTGTGTTCTATTAGATACTGGTGATGAATCATTACCAAGTAGGGGAAAAAAATATTCACTCCATTAAATTTTCACACACACTGTGTTTTTAATTTAAGAAACGACTATGTAAGGACATATAAAAATGTTTATTATTTTGGAAGAGAATGAAAACTACTCTTTCAGAAAATAGTTTTACTAGTTTTAGAACATCAATCATATTTCACCAGTTTTCTAGAATTTTAGTTGCCATACTCTAAATTACTGAGAGTGAACTCTGCAAAGGATTGTGTTTATGGTGCTGTTTACTCTAATCTCTGTGGCAAATGAAACACTGACATAAAAATAGCCACATTTCCATTTTTCATCGAATGTGTTGTTGATATTTAAGAAGTAGGTGGGCACACTTCACATTTAACAAATGATCAGTTGGGTAATTTCAATGACAAATACATCTCTGTGTGGTCTGCCATTTTCCAGGCAGAGCATTTATCCCTGTCAGCACTGCTGTGAACTTCAGTACATCAGCTAGACAAAACTGAACTCCATCTTTTACCTGCCTTGGGAAATATCCAACACATTTCTGATTTTCTTCTACAATGGAGTTAGTTAGGATGTGCATCTTAAATTAACAAGGATTCATCAGAGAATAATTGTTACCACTCTGACCCCATGAGCCTTCCCCGCTCTGTACAGGTGTTCACGTGTGCTTGTGTGCACAATTCCTTTGAAGCATGCCATGCCACAAGGAATGTGTGTGTCCAGGTGTGTGAGGCAGGACTATCCTGCTGTTCTGGCAGCTGTGGAAGGACACAGGCATCACAGCTCTATTGACATGAAGCTGTTCAGAAGAATCTCTTGCAATACTTTTATTTTACATAATAAATGCACAAGTATTGGAGTCTAGTATATTTTGTACAAAATGTGTTGATATATCCTTCTTTATTTAAATTTTGCTTCATACAAAAAAACCCTAAAAAGATAACAGGTCAGTTATGCTTTGAAATATGCTTTGAATATGAAACTCACAGATATACAAAAACACTTTTAATAATTTCTGCTCCCATTCACATCAGGGCATATTCCATGTATCTTCTGTATCAGGCCTAGGCAAAAGCCTGGCACATATTGATACCAAACTGCAGCTGAAGTCTTGTCTTTTCCATTGGGTTTGTTGTGAACAGCTGAATGCTGTGAGTGGTGTGAAGTGCTGTCAGCATTAGGAGTTCCATGCAGGGAAAGAGAAGAAATGTAGAGAAAGATCATGCAATAAAATTTCTGATGAAATTGAGTTGTTAGCTACAAGCATGAATCCTTGCTATCTAACTGGATATTATGGATCATTGCTCCTAAGGGCAGCAGAAAAAATCTGAGCTCGTACGTCCTCTTGGTCCCTGATTAGCAGAGTTCAGAGATTAGGAGCCAGAAAAAGCCCAAGATTCATTCCAATTTTAATTGAGCTTGAGTTCAGTTAGTTCAGAATTAAGAGCAAATTCTCTACATGGACATGGATATCAGAAAGGCAGCAAAAGTATGGAAGGATGTCTATATCACTGCTTTGATACTGAAGCACTTGAACTTCCACCTGTTGGTTTTGCTTCTGCATAATATGACAAGGTTTCTTTCTGTCCTTCATCACAAATTCTAATATTTTTCTCCCTGACCTATGGGTTTCAGAAAAAGAAGAGAAAAAAAGCAGTGAATCAGTTGGGTCCTGCTGTGTTACAGAGCAGCATCAATTCTTGATTTATCACCTTTCATTAGATTGAAATTAAAAAAAAATTCAAATAGCTATGAGAAAATGGGATAAGACAAATGAAGGTAGTTTGGGCAGTAGTAGTTTTTCTCTACGTTCTTGGCTTCAGATATTTAGTATTCTGCCCATAGTTCCAGTCTTTTATCCTGCCTGCCTCCTGTTTCTTGTTTTCCTGGCATTCAGCCTTACTTTGGCTGAGCTGATAAGAGGCAGCTGGCACAAAGACTTATTTGCATCATTCTCCAGCTCTGCAGTGACTCAATGTGGTAGGTAACAGCTACAGAGGTGGAAAAGCTTGGGATAAGCTAAGATTGTAGAGGAAATGCAGAGGAGAGAATAAGTAATGAGGTGGAAAGCAAAGTCAGCATGGGCTACAGAGATCAGTGCTTCTGAAAATACACAGTGGGGACAATAACACTCTTAAGACCTTCTGAGAAGGAGATTGATTCTCTGCAAAAATGTTCCAAAGAATGGCAGGATAGAGGTGGTGAAGGATAAAGGATTTATTTGAGAAAGAATTCTTAGGTTGGGGGTTTTCTTTAGATTTTTCTCAATCTTAATTAATATTCATAAAAGCAGCAATATGATGATGGTCTTAGTTTTCAGTTTACATTTGTATTTAAGATAAAAGTACTAAATACATTCAATAAATTCAGTATGCATATCTATGATGAGTGGAGTAAAAATAAATTCTCAACACACATAGAAATTTGCTGTATTTTCTGATCTTCAGTCTAGAATATTTGTTGTTTCCATTCCTGGTTTTGTAGGCTTTTAAATGAAGAAAGATATTTTAATCTACCCACATTAGTGATTTCTCTATTTTTCTGTCTATGGTTTGCCCCTCACTCTATAAGAAAATGCATCCACAAATGTTATTTAAACTCTTAAAAGTGTAGAAAGTCCTAAACAACAGGAATTACAGAAGAGAATCTTTTTTTCAATAATGAAAAAAATTCAGCCACATTTCTTATATTTCTCACACGAATTCTGCCTGAATTATTCATAGGAAGACTTGAATACTAAGAGCCTGGAAAGTTTCTTTCTATTCATGATTTCACTTATCCAATCATTGCATAAGTTAGAAACATATTTGATTCCCAGCTGATTGCTAGTGTCCTTAATTTTGATTGGGGATGCTTGTTTTGCAGATAAATGTTAGAGAAATATTTAAGCAGAAGCGGAAATGGATCCCTTTAGCATGACTAAGAGTAAGCCTTGTCTTAGCATGTTGAAATATTATGAGAATATAAAAAATGCCTTTCTGGATCAGATCAAATGGGCCACCAAGTTCAATGATAAAAAGATAATGCTTAGGGAAGGCACACAAATATGACCAATACATGACATTCATTTTTCTCATGCTTCTCCACAGTCATTTGATTAATGGTCCTGACTGCTCTCTTCATCATCTAGTTTACAGGCCTATTTCTGACTTTTTTCAATCCCTTTTTGAAGCAGCTGATTCCATCTACCTCCATAACCCTCCCTTAGAAAGAGAATCCAGAAAATTTCTGCCCACTGTGCAAAGAAAGATATCCTTTCATCGATTTTAGGTGGGTCTCCTGGTTGTCTTAATGGATATTCTCTAATTCTAGGGTCAGAATAACTGTTCCATGTTCACCTTACCTACTTAATTAATGAATTTGAAACCATGATCTCACCTCATCCTTCTTCTCTACAAACAGAGGGGTGCACAATTGTTTTCATTTCTCTCTTTGAGGGGGTGAGAAGCCCTTCATCATGTCAGTTGCCCTCTTTGTGCTTATTCTGTCACCAGGAAAGCCTTTTTGAGATACAGAGAGCAGCATTACAGGTGCCACTACAAAACCTGCACAATTTAAAGCTTTCCAGAGAAAGGTACTGATGTTTCTCTCTCTCTCAGGAGAGGAAAAGAAAGATAGAAAAAAAATTATATTTAATAGTCACTGCAGTAAAAGCTAAAATTTGACAGCATTGAATGAGATTTGAGGAAGGGAATATAATAGAGCAGAAATAATTTTTAATTTGTCATAAAACATGTACAAAGTGTGATTATGTAGTTATTCCAATTGCACATAAGAATAGTTTTCCATGGATAGGCAATATGTGATTACTTGCATGAGAAGTAAAACTGCAGATTTTGTGGTTGATCTGAATACTCTCTCCTTTTCTGTTTATGATAACTGCCAGTTACTTTGTCACAGAAAATTTTGGGATCAGAAGTATCACAGTGACAGAAAGTGTATCTTGTACTCTGCTACAGAATAATAAGAGTTCAGCAAGAGCGTAAATTGTCAGGATATCAAGAAAGGGTTTTAGAGTTCAGAAAGACTGTTCTCCTCAGAGACAGAGACAAGTGTTTCTAAGGCTCCAGGATCTTCAACTGATAAGAGTCAGGAAAGGCTCATACAACTCTCACAGTAATAGATGCTATTATGGAACTGTCATTAGAAAATCGTTGACATTCTAGCCTTCCCCTAAGTGTGTCTGATAATTTTAATGAGATCCTAAATAAGTACTAGCATGAATAAAAATAAGGGGTGTTCACAGTCACTGCAGTCTGTCTAAAAATCCAAATTACACCCATAATTATGTATGCTATTATTTTGTAAAAAAAAGGAAGAAAAAATCCAAACACTACTTCTCCCCCCCAAAACCCCAAAAAATCCCAAATCCTGAACCAGACTAGAAAATACATCTTTTCTGAAGTATTTGACTTCCTGTGGTCCAAGACTGGAAGAAGGAAGCAAAAATGAGGTTTCTGAGGAATTTCAGAAGGCTTTGCTTTTACTATTTCTGTATACAAGTATGACATTTGAAAAGTATTTGTAAAAGTGTGCTTCTTGAAGTAACATCTCTGGACTTTCTTATTTATCAGAAAATCTTATGGATTGGACTACTCTTTCTTCATGACTGAAATTTTCAGGAAGAAAATTTTTCTACATCATTTCAATTCTCTCATGATACATCACCATGTTCCTTGCAATATATTCCTTGCAAAATAACTTTTAACATGTGAATGCTGAGACCCTTGTTAGGTGAAGACGATGTTTGGTCTTGTTTTGTGTCAGGAACCATTTTTTTTCGTTTGCTGAATGCAATTTAGCTGTTTTATTTCAGAGGCACAGATCTTTTGTCATAGGTAATCTATTGTCTTTTGTGCTTAGACCCCCTTTCTTGGGGTTTTGCATAGACTTCATTTGGTTATTTGCTGACACTTTTTGCTCAGCCTGAAACAGAATGTTGTCACTTACTGTTTTAATGTTCTTCTTTTATCTTCATCTGTATTAATAGGATAAGTTGTGATTTTCTCTTGTACAGAAGAAAGTATGACATAGGACCCTTCCTGTTTTTTCTTTAGTTCTTGCAGAGGAGGCAATTCTAAATCACACAGGAGGCTGGTAGACAAGGAATTAATTGTTCCACCTCACACAAGTCTAAGGTAAACCTCTTTCAAAGCTATGCAAATATTTGTGATTTGTTGTTCCACTCTTGAAGTCGTGGGTTAGGTTTATGCACTTGGTAGAAAGGAATTCTCTTCCAAAGTAAAGTGGACAGGGAAAATAAAGAGCTGCTCTTGAGACATGATATCCTTCATGTAAAGATGTTCAAAGCAATAAAAGAATAATTCTTTTTCTTGGTGATTTGTAACACAGTAAAAGATGGGTACACCAGAGATGGAATGCACCTGATAGTTCAGTCAGTAGATTCTTGGTACAAAATATCTCTGGGTACAAGTACTGCTAAAAAACATACAGGGCTCACACTCACATTTCATGTGCACTGACAAACTGGTGGCACAACTGCTACTACTGCAAATTATTACAGAGAAAAATCATATCTTTGCAGCAGAGATGAGGGAAAAGAAGAACTGAATGTCTCTCTCTGTCCTGCTGCTTCTTTTTGTTTTTTTTCCATTTTCCTTTAAATATACATTTTCCACAATTTAAACTTCTATTTAGTGACCTATAACCTCATCTGTTTTCAAGGGCACTTCAATTTAAGAGCAGCAGTAACAGCAACAGGAATAGCAGAAGTAGCAGCAGCAGGGATTCTGCCTGTCTGGCTATGAGAAGTATTTCAGTAATGAAAGGGATAATTGTGGCTCCCTGCCTCTGCTGTAATTGAAAGTCTAGTATAGTGCCTTTTTCATTTAACTTTATTGCTTGAGTTCAAATTGTTGTATAGAAGGGAAAGCAACACTACAATAATGTCTCTACTAGTGCTTTCCTGTCCATTCACCAGTTTGAAACCTAGCATTAAAGTTAAAAGGAAGTGCAATTAGACATATTCAATTATTAAAGAGGGAAAAAACTATAATTATAAATTTCAGTAATGAAAAAGGATTGCTTACCAAATATTTACTTACTAGTTCTTGCTATCAGGTTATCTCCAGTGAGCTGAGAAACAAGTAACATGGTAACACAATTGTCCAGGTAATTTATGCTGAATTACAATAGAAAAGCTTTTCACTATTAATTGAAATTGCTTGTAAATTAATGGCTGAAATTGTTCCATTCACTGACATAGCAGAACCTTAAATCTGCAAAGTGTTGAGGTATTTTTACTTTCTAATGTCTCAGTTGCCAATGAAGATATGTAGTACATTGCACAGTACTCTGATAACAACTATTCTTATGCAATGTTTTTCAAACTTTCTTAGCTTTTATCTGCTGAGTGATATCTGAGTCTCTGCAACGGCATAAATGTGAAGAGAAACACAATGGGATTAACCATTCTGAATACATCTGAAATGTTATGCTTATAATTTTCAGTTATTTGTATCACTATGGGGGAAAAAAGAGTGATTTTGAAAATAGGTACTACCTATGGGTTTTAGAACTATGTTTACTGTCTTATAAGAAACTGTAGACCCACAATGTTCAGTCTTCCTCCCATCCTGACATGCCAGCAGTTGGCTTCTCTTTTCAGAGTAAAACCCATGTAGATATTCTGCAGTGATAAATCTATAAAGTCCAGTTGTCCTTATCAGTTCTTAGGTTATTGTATTTCGAGTAAAATTAAAGGAGCTACTATGGATTTACCTCCTTTAAAATTAGAGCAAAATTTTTCTTTGTATTTAGTTCATGGGCATGGAGAGGGGTACTTGATATTTTACACCAAAATTCAAAATAAGAAATGCAGGGAAAGAATATTCAAGGACATGAAATAAAAAGAAGCTATCAGCCATCATACTCATCCTGGAAATCATACTGCCTTCTTGGAAAGTGGCAGTGCCCTGTCTAGTTTTTGTGTTTGCATATTATATTAGCTGCTCAGCACTGTAAACTATTTTTAGTAGGTGGATATTTCTAGTATGTGTAAAGGGATGTAGACTCATTTAGACTTTCCATTCTATATCAGTTAAAGGTTTTTTGAGTCCACACATGTCTAATACATGTCCTGTGAAGAGGAAGGCATCCTGTGCTAGTGTTAAAGAGCTTCCATGGAAACAGAAGTGAAGACAAAAGAGGAGAACAAACTGAGGTATCACTGTGATGCCATGGATGGAGATCTCTGACCAAGCTAAGATTGTGGGGATTCCACTGCTGTGTAGTCATTACCTTAATCAAAGCTGGAGATGAATTTTGTTTGGATACAAACAGAACAGGGAATGGGCATTATTAACTAATAATTGTATGAGTTCAAACTGATCTGCATAATGTGAGTCCTTGGGCAAAAGGTTTATTTATGTTTAACATTTTGGTTATCTACTGCTTATCCTATAAGAAAACATTTTATATTCTTACAAGCTGTTTTGTCCCTGTTCACAACTTTGTGTAAATAGTTCCAGTTAAATAATACAGTTCTACTTGGATTATACTTTAATGTGCATCAGCTGCTGAAAGCATTCCCATGTCACTATTTAACATTCAAGACAATGGCACCTGTCTCAGAGCAACTGCTTCCTAACCTTACTCAGCAGAGCACACAGAATTTCAAATTATTGGACAAATACACACAGTTGACCCCAAGCCAAATCTCTTTCCTAATGGCGCTAAAAGATTCAGGAATTGTGAAAAAAATGTTGGTAGTTGCATTTTTTAATTTACTTACTCGGCTCTGTTATGATAAGGAAGTTGGTAAAGAATGGCATCAAACCCAACCTTTATTTCTGTGCTAGAGAACTAGTGCTCTGTTGCCACAGATCATAAAAATGGAGTGAGACTTTTGATACATCTTGTCATTTCTACCCTAAATATCCTAGAAACCTAATTAATTGAAATTCATGAAAAATTTTACTACCAATGACACTGGGGTTGGAACTAGATTATGGTGCTCTCCAACCCAAACCATTCTATGATTCTGTGATTCTATGATCCTGCAATAATTTTTTCAAGTTCCTTCTAGGCAGGTCAAATTAAATAATTTCCATTGCCATTAGAAGGCAATATCTTAGCTCTACTGTGCTTCACAGTAAAGAATATTCCCTGCAGTGTCCTTAAAGATATGAGATACAAAATCTGAAGTTTACTTGCTTTATTTGTTGTTTTGGCTCCAGCAGAGTAGATGTAAGAAAGATTGGTTTATTTCCTGCTATATTTTTTTTCAGGTAAGATGTAGAGACTCTGTTTTGTCCTATTGAAAATTGTTTAAGATTTTTTTTGAAAAAAGATTTCAGTTTTCCGAGATATTCCCAGTTTCCATTAAATCTGAAAAAAAAACAGAAAATGATGATGTATAATTAAAAATGGAGACCTGAAACATGGTTTCATTCTAGGAGAATGAAAATATTCTCAGTTCTGAAAAGCAAGCATAAATGAGCAAATAGTAGAATGGTTTCATGAGTATTCATTAAAATTTGAACTGTTGGGAAGCCTTAGCATTCCTTCCACAGTGAATTCTAAATCTCTGTTGATAAGGGAAACAATGTGAAAATTAAAATCAGTAATGGAATTATAGAATTCATGCAATTATATAGGAAGAAATTTCATAATATAGAGAAGAAAGCTCTGTATATGTACTGAACACAGCATTTGCATATCAAATTTGCTGAGAAGTTTAATGTTAGGCTATCTGTAAAGCACACGAGGTTTGCCTCAGCACAACCCCTAACAGGCAAAAAGGAATTATTTTGCCGCTCTCGTAAATGTTGTAGCTATTTATAACTGCAAAGAATGCATATTCTGTGTTCTTGATAATATCCTGTGAATGTTGGAGGAAGGGTCTATAAAAAAAAAGTGATGAAATTGTACTCGATGTAGACCGAAATTAGAAGAAAATATGCTTGACATAAAGGTGGAGAAAATTCTTTTCTAGAACAAACTGGAGAGAGTGAAATTGTATTTGGGATTATGATTGTGTGCACACTGCGCACTGGGACAGGGCAAGATTGGACATATTCACACACTATACAAAGACTGGATTTATTCCAAGATATGGGCTGAATTTCAGATAGGTTACTCTTTTAAATGAATGATCTTTTCTTTCCTATTCTATCACTTCAACTTTCAGCCATGTAGTTGCAGTCTTGGTGAGAGCAGCACGTTAAAATGCACATAATAATAGGTATACTTCCTTTATTCTGCAAGATATAGAGGTCAAAAATGTTGTTTATACTGGATGGATGCTTACAAACTTATGCTTTTCCTTATGGAACAGTTTTGACAGCTGAGATTTGTTCAGCTTCATGACATTCAGAAATGCATCAGTACATGTTATATTCCTCACAGCAGGATACTTTATGATTATGTACTCTAAATTACACTGCAAACACATAGGTATAAAATAACTTTAAAATATTAGGAATGAGGAACCAGAAACCCAATTAAAGAATATTGTGACCATAAAATACAACAATATTACATCTAGGATAAAAAAGACTGTTAAAAACCAAAAAAAAACCAAAAAACCAGAAATGAGAATTATACCTCTGTGAATTATTTTATTTTTTCAAATGAAAATCAGTCTTAAAAATTAGCATTATTTCATCAGGAAACTCACATATACCACTATACATGAATAAAATTAAAATTTTATTTTGAGAGAAGTACATTGTCAGAGACTTCTGTGTCTCCTGATATAACCAAGATGAACCTTAGGGATACTCTGCCTTCTTTGAACTTGTAAAGCTTATGTCTTCTGCTGTGTGAGATGTGCAGCTTGTGATGGAATTATTGTACACTAGCAGTAAGGAATAGTAGTCTCAGGAATGGCTAACTCTGCCAAGTATTCTCTGAGGTGATTAATTGTTACTCCTTATTTCAGTAAGTGAGTAATTTATGTTGTCAGAGATTTACTGCCTGCTGTTTAGCATGTGACAAAGCGATTCCAAACTGTACTGTCTGAGTTACTTGAACTGCGGTGAGGCTGGAGTAATTACAGTCTTATATAAGTGGAATTCCAATGGAAACAGTATAGATAGACCCAGGGAAGTGTAGAGTGCTCTTTTATTTTTTTTTCCCCCTATATAAGATGTTGCTGAAGTACCTGAGTGTATCTGCAAAGAAAGAATGATGAATTGAATATAGAGATTTAATTTATTTATTTTGTTTAAATTCAATTGTTACTTTGTAAAAAAAGAATCATATATTACTTGTCAGCTTTTTAAAAGTACAGACTACCAGGAAAAATTGCCTGGTAATGCAGTAAAATGTGTGGCTAAAAATAGGAAGGAAAACCTATATCCAGTGGTTGCTACTGATGTCTCTTGAAATGGAGACTGGAACAGAATGTTAGTGTCAGATACAAAGAGACAAATTTCCTTGTCTCAGCCACATGTTCAGCTTAAGAAACAATGAAAGAGCTTCTACTAAACAATGGTTTCTGTTCTTTACTTACTTTTATAAAGTATTTCAGCCAATGCCAAGTAGAAAACCTTGATCATACTCCCACTTTTGTGTTTTACAGTCCTGTATTGTTCTTTGACATGGTACTTGAGAAAAATAGAGAGTATGCAATCATTTTTTGTCTATCTCAGTTCATTCAAGTCACATTTCCAAGTCTTTTCTTTTGTTGTTGTTTTTTTTTTTTTTTTCTGTGGCAATAGAGGACAGATTCTTTCACCTAGAGCAGACAGTGCTGTGAAGAGACAAAACAGAATTCCAAATCTTGAGCTAAATACTGTAAGTTTGGGACAGAATCAGAAGACTCAGAAACAGTTTCTGTTTCTATGGAAATTAATGTTGTGGAAAAGAGAGATTTCTTCCAGAAATGTGGTATTTTCATTACTCTTGTAAAATAAACAGGAAAGAAATGCATGCAAAAAACTGAATTGATGTTCAACATAGGCCCTTTGAAGTTATTGTGATGAACTAGTAATAGAGTTGCTCACAGAGGATCTACTTTTGATCAGCAGTAGTTTATGTCAGGGGTTTTTCTCAAAAATAGCTTCCACCATAGAACACCTGTCCTGAACCTTCTATGAATATATCCAGTTTCTCTATACCAAAGCAAATTCAACAATCTTCACACAAATTTAAAACTAATCCTAAAGTATGCTACTAAAGCAATGTCTCTGACAATGAACTTTCAGTTTTAGTGACTCAAGAGACTTCTTTATTAAACTTTGTAATAATTCAACCAACTTTATATAAAGATCAGATTAGGGATTTTCATACTGGCAAAAGGTTAAGCAAACCTCCATGTTGTTAGTGTTTTTAATTTACATCTTTAATGAGGTGTAACATCATCAGAATTACTGGTTTGGCTCTCCTCTATTTAACTACAGAGGACTTGAGTTTCCTTAGATGTACTTGCAGTCATCTCATATGTAAAAAACAGAGAAGCATATGAATTTAAGAAGCAAAAATCATAAGATTTCTTGCTTAACGCAAAACAATTTGCACGCAGATAAGACATTTCCATGGACCAGTCTAATTCAAGCATATTATCACCCATCAGAACATTGGTATTTCTTTTAATTACAATTTTTAAATTTAATAAACTTCATTCTGGCATACAAAAACCTCAGACTAACAATATAATGTTTCTTTTTGCAACCAGAAAGTGTTGAAAGTGTTTTGCTTCACTTTTCATAACTCAAACACTGGTTTTTAGCTTACATTGATAATGACTATGTAAAAAAAGGACTATTNTTTAATTATTATTTTTATTAGCCCTTTCAGGAAATTACCTTAAGAAAGAAAAAAAAAAAAGGAAAAAAGCTGTAGTAATGTTAACTAGAAATTAGTATAATGAAAGACTAGATAAAAGCACAGAGAAAACTAAAGAATATCAAAACATCTTGTAAAATTGTATGGTAGTGTCCAAATGTGGATAAATGGGTGTCTGCATGATTACTTGCACCCTCACAATCTTCAGAACAGTAAAAGAGGAACAGGATCTAATTGAAATTCAGCTGTTAAAGTGACTTTAACCCACCAAAGCTACAGAGCCTCAACATGAGTAGCTGTAATCCTGCCATGCACCTAACTCCAGCAGAGATAGGGGAATATAATATTAATGCAAACATTTTAGATCCTTACAAGAAACCACATATTTTTTGAAAGAAATCTATAACTTATTCATTAATGAGGTAGATGTTGATGTCTCATAAGGTATTTTTGTGGCCTCTTTCCTGTGTTTGCTATTTCCACTCTGTTTCCTAGTGCACAATAATGCATTGCAGTAGCTGGAGCTGCACTGGGTGTCTGAGTCAGGGCCCAAAGGAGGAATTTCAGCTGCCATTATCTTCACATGTAATGTGTTAGCTGACCTAATGACATTCTCAAAGATCTTACCCCAATTATCAATATTTCTCTTCCACAAACACAATATAGGCCACTTGGATTTAGTGGGGCAGTGACAAAATAATTTTTTAAAAAATGCAATTCTGGTCTTTAGTCTTTTTATTCAACTGTGTCTTCACAAGTATTATGAAGATAAAAGTTCACATAATAATCACATTTAATACATATACGATAGTCATAGTTCTGAATTATTATTGAAATTTTCAAACCAATTCTTTTTACCTTTTAGACTTCTAATATTAATATTCTGTATGAGTGCCTAGAGGAAAAAAGTCATCTATATAGGAAAAATTTTAAAGCTTTCATAAGCTATTTTGTTCATTTCTGGGAGGGGATAGGTATTTTGACCTTAGAACAAATTGAAATTACTAAGCTTTACCTTCAACATCCTCTGAGGACTCAGATGTTTCAGCACCATGAAATGAAGCTGCCAAGAATTCAGATTTATGAAACTTGTTGTAATGTATGGAGTGAAAAAGCTAATATTTTAACATGTTATATTTATAAAATTGATCTCAGCATCCTTGGTCTTAAAACAACAGTAAAAGCTAAAAAGGAGCAAAATTAGCTAGTTTGTTTGTTTATTTTGATATATCAGTCAGTAAAAATTCTGCATATTCAAAATAGGTTAGATTTGGTACAAGAGAAATTTGTTTTCCTTTGTAGTAGGAGCATACAATACTCTGAGAGTCTTATATGCTGCTACTACAAGGGAAAACTGAATAAAGAAAAACTGAATAAAGAAAAATTTACTCCAGTAGGGATCCTGTGATAGCTAACACTGAGATAAAGAGAGAAGGGCATTTTAACTCATGCTGGCAGCTGACAAAGGGGAGGTGGCAGGGACACCTCATGGAAACCCCGCTGGCTTCCTCCGTGCTGATCAGAGAATATCGCGTCTGCTTGGGACCCCGGCTGTCCTGAGCTCTAGAGCCTGCCCTTCAGGAAACAAGGGCCTTACAGCTGACTGCTTCAGAGGCAAAGCCATCAGCTCAAGTTCTGCCAAGTCCTTGGAGAAACCGAAATCCAACCCAAAATGCAAGAGTACAGGTGCTCTGGAAATGTGCACTCTGTAACAACGATACCACCAATTCTTCTGCTGAATGGAAGATGTCCTGCAGTTTAGGGTGTATAATAAAAACTCATGTTAATACATGGATTATAATGTAGAATGATCCAGTACACCTTTAACACTAATTGTGGTTATTAATTGTATTCTTAGCATTTCTTTTTTGCTTAGCAAGGTCATTTGCACATTATTACAAGTAACATACACAGTGTAATAAATCTGTACCAAGTTCTGCTGTATTACTGAATCATACCATGTTAAAGCAACTATTGAAACTAAAAAAGGGTAATAAAACTGTGGCTGTCATATCATGCTAAATCAGATTTCATTGTTGACAACAGTATCTGTACAAGCAAAATCTGAAATTTCTCCCCCTCCTGAAATAACACAGACCTAGAAGGCAAAGGAGCAGCAGAAGACATTTTCTCCACACAGTGCCAAGGTTTGCGAGAGCAATACTGACAGAAATGGGTTCACTGAAATAATGTGAAACTGGACTTAGCAGAGAACTTTATGGATGATTTCTCAGATCCTGGTCCATGCTGGGGGTAGTGGGAAAAAGGGGAGAGGTGGCAATTTGAAATGTGGAAAAGATTTTAGATTCCTGTAGAAAAGAAGCAGGTACAAATTAGGTAGATTTTGGTGGACACTGACCATCATACCATGGTCCAGTGCAACTGGACCTTGCCTGCTGGCTTTGGGCATGCAATCACAAACACTAAATAGTAGTGGAGTTTGAGACCTGATAGGCATCAGCACAAGTTTCACTCAGTGAGGCTCAGATCTTGCTAAAGCAAATCCCAGCAAGGGATTTTAAAACTGCCTGTGGCATTTTCAAATCAATCTATCAGTCTGTAGGTAGCAGAGTAAAGAATGCACAGCCAGCATAATACCTGTTCCAACCTGTGACAGCTCTGCTAGGGCATTCTAAGCAAGCCACAAGCAATTCAAAACTCCTGTGAGGAAAGAATCACAATAAATGAGTCTCTGTTCCCAAGAGGTTGAAACATGATTACAAGGATCAGCAGTGTCACTTGAACAAGGAATAATATATTATAAAATTAGGTGCATGGAAAAAATGCTCTTGCATACAGATCAACCTAGCTTATTACAACATTCATCTTTCTAGCAACATTTCTTTTTTTTTTTTTTTATAGGAATCTAAAGGCTATTTTCTTCACTGTTGCTTTTTTTTTTGTTGTTTGTTATTTTTTTCATAATTACTCAG
>VZRX01004396.1:54720-159539 GCA_013398075.1 Notiomystis cincta | reverse complement strand
TGTGTGTGTGTATGCTTTTATTTTTTATGTTTGTTTGGTTGGTTGGTTTGTTTGGTGATTGTTGTTGTTTTTTCTCTCTCTCAAGGAAGCTGAATCCAGTGAGTTCAATAATAAAGTTCTTTTGAAATTGTTATGAAATTAGGAGTATTTTTTCCTTTTCTCTTTCCTTTTCTCTCTTTCTCTTTTATTTTTTTAATCCCTTTTTTTCCCCCTTTTCCTTATACCTTTTCTGCAAGGGAGAAAGAAACAGTAGAGGGACTAAAATGATCCCATTTTTAAGTGGCTAAAAGCAATTAAATTAAAATAAAACTAAAACACATCTATGGACTACATTTGCATCCCTGAAAGGACTCTTGGTACCAACCTTGCCATTCTTTTACCACACTTGTGCAGGAGGTATCAGCTCGTGCTATGACATTGTGGTAAATATTCCTTTCCCCCCAAATTCTTTGTTTGCAGAGTACCTGGATGATGGCTAACTCAGTCTGCATTCTGCCAGCAGCAGTGACAAATACTAACTTTTGGAAACTGCCACTATTTCACCATGATAGTCTGTGACACTGAAAGATTAACAGATTATTTCATCTATACAACCCATCATTTGGGTTGTATAACTGGAAAAAAAAAAAAAAACCCTCTTCATTAATTCATGGTATTTTTTGTAGTAACATTCATCATAATGTTCCAATTACCTATTAATGTACGTGTCAGCCGTGTTATTATAAGATTTGCACCGTAACTCAGCATTGATTAACTGGATGATCATTTTAAAGTGCTACAGGAATTATACAAAATAGCTGTCATCTGCTTTCAGCTATGTTTAATTTATGCTCATTACAGTTGCCAAGGATAAAATTTTTGCTGCATATGCAAATGTTACGATGCTTTGTAACTTAATAAATCCAAATAAATATTTTGACAGTGAAAGACTCAAACGAAAAAAATAAGACTCATGCACAAGTAATGCAGTATGTTAGAGAGAAAAATGTTCCTACCTTCCTGTTAAGTTTTAACAAATAAAAATAACAATAAAATAAAATTTAAAAAAAATTAAAAACCCCTTTCCCATCTATTTCTGAGTGCCTGGATGTATTTAAAACTGCAATTAAAACACAACTTTAAAAATATCCAACATAATAATTTAAAAAGAAATCCAGTCCACCAGTTAAAATGTTCATGTACAAAGACAGTTAATCATGTTTCATTTACACAAAATACCCTCATATCCCAAAAAAAAAAGACTTTAGGACATTGATTCATCCAAAAATATCACTAAATTTACATATCCCTCAAATGCCAAGTGTACTAAGAGTCATTGTGCTATGCACAACAGAACATAATTTGCTACATCTAAGGGGGTCAAATAATATTTTGTCAAATGATACTCAGACATTTTCCGTCTTGTTTATGCTGCTACCCGGGCAGTATTTCTTGGAAAGAAGTCTTTGAGGATGTTCTGCAAGGGCACCTTGGATCAATGGAATAGGACATGTTGCACATCAGAGGGTGCTCAGATAGAGGGATAACAAAGAAATTCCCATGGATATGTTACCATACAGGTTAAAGAGAATTTTAGTTTTCTTTGGAGCAAATATTGCCCAAACTTATTCAAAACAAACACTTTTGAACTGTAGGAATTAATGTCTCTGATGCAGATTTGGATATTGTAAACATGTCCAAAAAGAGGGGTTTTTGCAGTAAATATTGAGGCATGCCTGAATCTGGCAAAGAGATCTGGATGAAAAACCAATGTCTTAAGTTTCATATTGATGATTTTTTTCCTCTCTTTTTCTTTTCTTATATAATGGTCCCTAACTGAGACTTTGATATTCATGGAAATTGAGAGTTCATGACTAGGGGGTAATGGCATGAAACTAGCAATCAGATACTAGGCAGAAGATGATCTAGGTTATTAGTAAATGATGAGTCTTGCAATTAATTCTATTATTCCTTTGCAGTGAATTAAACTACTTAATTTATTCCTCTGCACATGAGAGAGTCTGGTCCATCTATTAATTGTATTGATTCCTCTCATTTTTGATGGATGAATTTTCATAATGTTTTGTAATTTGAATTCTGCTTACTTTCTCCCTGATACAACAGAATTCCATCCATCAAGAACAGAGGAATTTTTTTCCTTTGTGATGTGGAATCTGTGTAGTACCAGGAATTGTTTTGCTACAAGAAAACGAATACATTACAAGTTCAGTTTCCTTAACTGCTACTTAGGACTGTTGCTTGGTTTCAGCTGTAGAAACAGGTGTAATCTTACCATTAGAAATTAACATTTTCAATCTTTTGGAAAAATAAAAAATTATGTTATTTTTTAATGATATATTCTTTTGACAGATAATATTTCATTCATTAGGTAGCATCTCCAGTGGAAGAGCTAGAGTGAACCTCATAATCTATTAGGAAATGAAACTTGAAGAATTCTCAAAAGATAAAAAGTTCTTTTAAATGGTTCATTTTATTATTTAGACAAGGACAGACATTGCATTATATATGACATTTTGTTCATGAAAGAAAAAAGAAATAGGCTCCAAGCTTTCTGGGGAAGAGCTTAACCTGTATCAAAGTGATTAAAAGAAATGGAAAAAGTAACTGTGCAATATGCATTTAAGCTAATCTTCGAGAAAAAAATGTTTTATGATTAGCTAATTCTACTTTTGGGTGCTGGATGGTGACTTAGCTGCATTAAGTCTGATTACTTTGAAATGCTCTTTCAGATAGTTTAAATGGAAAAGAAAAAAACATGAATGGCTGTAAAAAATAACTTACTGCATTTGGACACAAGCTAGTGTTGAATTATTTAAAAAGGAAATCTATGACAAATATCAAATGAGAAAAAATAATCCAATTTTTGTATACCAGAAAACGAGAGAGCTTTTATGAATTATTTTATGAAGAAAGCTTAAGAATTGACAATCTAAAAGTACCATATGCAAAGTAAGATTAAATTGAAATAATTCTTCTTTAAGTAGGTTAGTATTACACTCATTTAAGATGACATGCACTTAATATAAGACCACTTTTTCAATTAATTTATATATTGCAGATACTTAACTGAAGTTAAAAAGAAATACAAACTGTGATATGGTTATGATTAGCAAAATAACAAATCTAGAACTACGGAAAGAAGGGTTACTGAACATCTGCAGTTATAATTACTCTGTGAATGCATATTGCCACAAATTCACTGGAGTATCTAAAAGTGTAAAATTAAAGAGATTACATTTTTAAAATTTTGTATAATAGAGTCCTGCAGAAAAAGTCAGTGTTACTCCAGAAGGCACTCCCTGTGTAATACATGTACATGAGCTTTGAATAAAAAGATGCCTTACTCTGGACCCAGTAAATCATATAATAAAACACTTAGATCACCAAGAGCCATAAACTCCCACTTTCGTCTTGTGGAGACTAAGGGCAGAGGGTTGAAAGGAAGCTCAAAGGCTGGACAGTGTTGTGGCAATGTGTTCTGTTGTTTGTGTTTCCCATTGTAAGTGGAGCTGGTGTCTCAGCAGGTCTTGGTGGTTTGCTTCTTCCTACATTGTAATATTCACATCTGGTATTACATCAGCACAGTGTAAAAGCTTCCTGCTGTAGGACTTGAAGGTGAACTGAATCTCACATGTAACAAGTGATAGGACAAGAGGAAATGTCCTCAGCATGCACCAGGTCAGGTGTAGATTGGGAGGACACTGGGAAAAATTTCTTCACTGAAAGCGTTGTCAAGCACTGGAACAGGTTGGCCAGGGAAGGTGTTGAGTCACCATCCCTGGAGGTATTTAACAGATGTGTGGTTGTGGCACTTAGGGACATGGTTTAGTGGTGTACGTGGCAGTGCTGAGTTAGCAGTTGGACTTGAGGATCTTAATGGTCTTTTCCAACCTAAAATATTCTGTGATTCTTATGGCTGTGTTCAGGAAACATGTGTTGGCTGTTCCTTCAAATATTTTTACATTCATGGGGAAAATTGAAAACTTCCAATAAAAATGTCAGAAAATATTTGTATCTGATAATGTAAAATTACAGAAAGAAACCTGCCCAGAAGTTTCAAAATGGAATGAATTATTTCCTTCCTGTTAATGTTAAAAATTATCTTACACATCCTTATAAGTTTTAGATTTTCCAGCTTTCAATCTCTAATTCTTCTATTTTTTTCTCTTACTTTTTCTTCCTTTGTTCAATTCAAGACAGGATCCTAATGAACTCCCCTGTCTTTTCATTTGCTCAGCAAATGTACTCAGGACATGATCTGCAGCAGAGTAAAGCTTCCACCTTCTAAGTGTGGAAATACCTTCCTGCTTTGCAGGTTTCCCTTAATATGTAGAAAATTATTTGTTATAATTAATCTCTCAAAAAATTTTTTTTGAAAGTCCAGTGTTTTACTCACACTTTTCCAAAACAAAACTGGTACCCATAGGAAAATATTGTGCCTAAATGTTTATTCTAGTTAACTGGACTACTTATTAACCCAAATGGAGGGGAAAAGCCTCCAGTTATAGAGCGCTTAAAATATAAACTTTTTTCATCTATCTTTTAAATAAATGAGTTGGCACAGAGCTGATACTATTTTAATAACAAAAAAGAGCAAATGCTCAGATAGCGACTCTGAGGAACTGACTCAGTGTTTAAAAAAAAGAAATGGAAGAAAAACACATTACCTTTGCTTTAATTATTTACTTATTGCAAACTGGAAATTGCAGCTTTAACTCACATTAACCAGGTTTCAAGGCTTTTTTTAAAAAAAATATGTGTATTTATAGCTATGAATGATTATCCTCCATTTTCTGTTATTAAATTAGTTTCTAAGATGACATGTACATATTTTAAAGCTGTGCACTATTAACAAAAGAGAAAGACTTCTGAGTTTCAACTGATGTGCAGTAGAGATATAAAATGACAATCTTTTCTTTTATAAAAGACAAGTAGTGTTGTTTGTCTCCAGCCGGAACACTTAAAATATAAAATAAAAATTGCCCATCCTTGAAAAATTTGACTGCACTAGATTGTTAGATGAAAGTTTTAAACTAATTTTTGTAATGTCTCATGTGAAATATCCTGACTTTATCTGTCAATTTTCAATGAAGACACTAATTTACTTTTATGTGTAAAGCCCCTCCTGTATTAGTAAGAAGACAACTGCTCGAGGTGTGTTCTATCATAAAATAATAATACTTCTGAGAGAAAAGAAACACTTCAAATAACTGTACCTTGAAATATTTCAGGACTCTGATTTGTAATCAACAAAGTTTGGATAAAATATGTATGAAAATAATAAAACCTGCAGAGAGGAACTGTCTGGGAACTTTTCAAATTACATGCTTGTGGAAACATTTGCTACACATGATATCTTCAGCATTTTTTAATTAATTAAAGTTTTTCCTATCTGCTGAGAAGTTAGTGTCCAAAACTCTTAGCTCAAAACCGTTATCATTTAAATAAGGGAATAAACAAATAAATCTAAGTACAATTTTACTGTGTAATCTACACTATATTTCCATGAGCTCAGAATGCAAAAGAAGAAAGCAGAAGTCCCTCCAAAGTTTTCAAGAGGATCAAGCCTAGACAAGCAATAAATAAATAAACCAAGAGTTTTTGAGATCAAAAAGGATACTAGCACATAATATTTATATAAGTTATTGAATTATCAGAATAAAACACGTGTCTCATACAGCTCTCATACCTGTTTTTTTATCCTATATTGAGATGCAAATGAAAAGCAGAATAGTATGTGATTTCATTTTAAATTAGAGCATTCATATATTAATTTTAATATAAACACATATGATATTCTCAAAGTTTTCTTGAAAAATGTGAGTAAAGGAGGAAGATCTCTAGTAACAAATTTAGCAGATCATTTAACTGTTTTGTGTAACAGTTTTAACACTATTGAACTTTACCTCCAAGTGTAATAGAAAGTTGAGTCTTTGAAAATTTCTGCTATGAAGGAAGTAGTCATTTTAAATCTTTGCTAATATATAGGCTGTTTACTCCTCTGCCATCCTTGGTTCTCAATACTTTCATTTGGCAATCTGATTTTTTTATCAAACCTCTCCTTCCTTCTCTTCCTCGGTGTAGTGCTGTGCTAGTACCAGTTTTGTGCAACAGTTGTAACACAATAAGACTTTTTTTATAGGTAGTGATTGTCAACTTTTTTGTAGACGACAAGGACTACCCCTGAGATACACTGAAAGATTTTTAATACAAACCTGTAGGGAACTGCATTATAAGTAACAGGTAGGCAGCTGGCTGTAAGTACTATTATGATACTTTCTAAAGGAAATTCTTGAAATATTGCAATTTTCATTAAAAAAATGCCTTACAGTGTATAAAATTGAATTCATAGGTATTCAAGAGCACACTAGGTAGTATCATTCCCTTCCAGTCCCATGAGATTCTCTTAGTGGCACCAAAACAGTAATTAAATTTCGATAATTATAGGCCAGATCTTCTTGGCAGGAAAGTCACAGTGAGATACTAGATTTTGCAAACCATTAAATTATAATCCTCCTTTCCATTGAAAATCAGTTAATCTGGTTTTGATTTTTAATTCCAGACTCTGTGTGAACTATTTTTATCAACATAAAACATGCCTTGCATATCATGCATATCCAAACATTTATTCTACAATATAACACAGCTGTTTTGAAAAACTCTTGCCATGTACAATACCTATAGCTCAAACCACTGCCAGTGCCTCACATCTTAGGTGAATTTTTCAGGTTATCAGACACTGTAAAAGTGTCTAAGCAAAATGACTGCAGAATATTATAATAATATTATAATTCCTAGTATAAAGAAATATTAGTAACTTCTCAGTGAAGCTGAAGAAAATGGAAGTGACTCAGGTGAGAGATAAGCAGACATACCATTACAGGCTGAGGTATAAGCGTGCAAAGCAGCTTTGCAGAGACTGTGGAAAAAAGTTCATCATGGCATCAGGCACAGGGATGCCCCAACACTTGTGGGACATACCCAGAGTGCTCTGTCCCTGTGTGCCTTTCTGGTATGACCCAGATGTGGAATGAGTTCAGTGAAGGGCCACAAAGCTGGAGGAGGAAGGGATTGGATTATTTTTCACAAAAGAAAAGTTGAGAGAGTTGGAGAGGTCTCTAGGATATTCTAGTAATTTTTTATTTGATAGAAATTAGTGAATCTCTTAAGCAGTATAAATGGATTCTTTGTATTTTCAAGGTACATTTTTTTTTCCTGTAATTGTGATTTTTACAAAAACATCTCTGTGTATCTGCACAAAATTTTGGAAATTGGATGAGGACATTTTTGATTGCAGCAATGTTACTCCTTTCTAACTACCTTAATAGAAAAAGTTGTTTGATTGGATATTCTTTAAAGGACAAGTAGGGCCCTGAAATTAATTGCAGCAGCAACAAAACCAACAGGTTTTCCATGTAGATGTCTGCAGGCAGAGGAGAAAATCTTGGCAAGGATCATAGTCAAGTAGTGCTGCTGTCAAGGATTGTCCCTGAAAGTAATTTTTTTTCTCATTTCCAGTTGTTTTTTTGTCAGTTGCTGGCAAATATCTGTGCCAGGAAGAACTCTGTGAGAGAAAATGAAGTACTCTGACAAAATTAGAGGTGGATAAGCGCCAACATATGTCTGCTTATTGAGGATTGAGGGAGTTACTCTGCTGGCACATAGCAACATAGCATTATACTGAAAACATTTACAAAGAGAAAAAGCCAAGATAGAAAAAAATATTATAAAGGCAGTCCGCCAGTTATTTTAATATGATTTAATTTGCTAATTGAGAAAAATGCTGGTGCAATTTACTCAGCTTGCACATGCTACTGCATCTTAGCAGTCCTGCAGAAAAAGGACCATTTGAACCATATGAGTGCTATAAACTTGAAAAAAAATTATGATTTCTCATTTTGATACAAAAAACCTTTCAATACCCAATGATCAACATTCAAGATGTGTTACATATTTAGCAATATTTTATAGCTTTTTTGCCCAAGGTTATTTTCTGTCATTTTGGTTTCCAATTTAGTAGGTGACATCGAGACATTTTGAAATCAGTGAGGAACGAATGTATCATATGCTTCCAAGTTCAGCAAAGAAAACTCCTCCTGTATTCACATATGCTGGGAACAACTGGCTGCAGAGCATATCTTCAGGAAAAAAAAGGGCCCAGGGGTTCTGGTGGAGAATGAGTTGAATGTGAGGCAGCAGTGCACCATTTTTGTGATGGAAGTTCACCAGGTTTTGGACTGCAATTGGTGACAATTTCAAACAAAGAAAATTCCAGATAGTAATGAAGAAAAATTTCTTCACCTTGAAAATTATTCAGCCCTGGAACAGGTACCACAGAGAGGCTGTGATATGTTCATCCTTAGTGATTTCCAAAACTTGAGTCCAAAAAGTCCTGACCAACCTACTTAAACAAGGAGATTAGGGTTGTTCTGGGGAAAAGCTTGCATTGGAAGACTTCTTGCATAAAAATCTGTGTTTTTCCATGGTTGTGTATAAAATCTTACACTACACATAATTTTATCTTTCTCTAATGTGGAAACCTACTGCCATGTTTTGTTTTATTTTAATTCTGATATTAATTTTCTTCCTGATTATTATGATTTTATCAACCCTTTATTTTTTTAAATAGTGTTCTCTTGTAACTTTATTTACTGATTTGAAAGTTCTTTTTTCTTTACAGAATATATTCAGAAAGTTCGAATCATAGAATTAAAGAATAAGGCATTTTATAAAAGGCCTTTTCCACTGACTTTGTCACCAGCTGCCTTGTCCCACTGAGCTCTTAAACTTCCTTCTTGTCCAGTTTTCCTAAAGAAGTCTTTCAGGTTACCCTTCAGCTTCTTTGCCTTCATTAGGCAATGTCTTTGTATCCTTTCCGTGTAGCATGTCCATGCTTCCAACCATGAAATATTTCCTTTTCATGTCTCAGCTCTGTGCAATGCTACCCATGCACAACTTCTGCCTTGCCTGCTTGATATTTTGGCCATTGGAATGGACCATTCTTGTTCTCTAGAAAGCTACACTTAAAGGGCAACAAATAAATAAACTAGGCCCAGATTATAAACCACTATTTGCTTTCTTTTTTAATGCAGTGATTACCCCCATTTTCTAAAATTTGTAAGGCATTTTAATTAATATTCCACCAATTTAAATGCTTAGTGTCATAATGTGATTTATTAATTGATCTAATTTTTCTTAGAGACTTTAGACTCTTCAGCTAAATATTTTGAATACAGACAAATTAATGCATTTATAAGCATTGTGTACTAAATCTTAAAAAAGCGGAAGGCATGATTGCCTCCAGAATCATAAATAAATAGCAAATAATTCATGGAGAGACCTCACAAACTCATCTGCCCCCACTTACTGCTCCTAAACATAGAAAATGAAACTGGTAGACGCTTATGTTACTTGTTTTTAATAGTATTCAGTCATTCATATTCCAGTGTGTCCCCTGCCCTACAGCTCATTTAATTTTTCTTAAGTTTTTAATAGAATTGACTCACTCATATTCCAATTCTTCCCCTGCCATAGAGCTAATTTTTCTTAAATTTAGCTCATTTCTATTTGTTCTCTACCTCATAGACATGGAGAACATTCATTTTTGTGACAACTCTTAGCCTATAGAATTGTTATTATATATCTTCAAGTTTGCTCCTTTCTAAATAAATGAAACTCAATTCAGTCTTGTTTTCTGGAGATTTTTTTTTCCTGGATTGCTTCTTACTATTACTGTTCTCTTCTTCATTTACTACCTAAAGAAAGAGTCATTCTCCTCAGTTACTGGGCAAGAATTAATGAGTGCTTAATTCCTGAGGATATCACCAAAACTGAGTGTGACCAGAGAGGCTGTGCAGGCCAGGTAGAGAATTGGTAATTCAGTCAAAACAGAAGTGATTTTTCAGTGCCAGTCAGGAAGTCTGCTTGGATAAAGGTGTTAGGGAACGTGCTTAAATCCTGAAGTCTCCCAGGGAGTTTAACAATGATTATGTAGAGAAGAAAATAGTGAGATGAACATGATATTCTGCCTAGTGGAATATTCATAGAAGGTGGCATATTATGGAGCCATTAAAAAAAAAAAAAAAAAAAAAAAAAAAAAAAAAAAAAAAAAAAAAAAAAAAAAAAAAAAGAAAAGAAAAAAGGAATCTCATTATTGCATTCAGTGTGATGTTTCCTCCCTGCATGACAAGTTTCAGAGTTGCAGCTTCTTGGAAAGGCTCTATTTGGACTCAAATATACAGTTCTGCTTTTCTGGTAAATAAACTTAGGACATATAATACACATAATGAAATAATAAAAGTACTGGTCATACTATATTGAAATATTAGAGAGTCTCTGAAAAAAAATCTAGCAATTGTAAAGTCTGGGAAAGGTAAAAATAGCTTCCAAATTAAAGGGTGCTAGTGATACAGTTGTAAGTGACAAATGAGGATATCTTGGTCGTTAACGTATTTCTACTAAAAGAAAATTCATGGCCATTTGAGCTGAAAGAGTCTGGAATGAAGTCTTGTAAAGGAAGAATAATGGAGACTGACAAAAACTTTTTACTTCTAATATTGAGATTAATAAATATATGGAAATAGGGAAGGATTTGGTGTCTCAGTGTCTGGGACTATGCTCAGTGATCCACATAGTTACTCTTATATTGTTAGGAGTTTGATACATTTAATGACATTTAACATGATTTATTCTATAGGCTTTTGTATCTGTAATCATGTTTTAACTAGGGAACAGTAGTCAATAGCACTGATTTTATCATGCAATTTTCTTCCCCCTTGTTGCCCTACAACAAAGTTCAAAGTCTCTACGGAACCTGATCTGGTGTAGAATGGATTTGCTTATCTTCATCTGTATCTGTTGTCAGTATTTTTTGGTGTTATATTAAATTTATCCAGATTTTATCATGTGAGACTGACTGGCTCAGTTTTTAAAAATAACTTTAGGAATTTTAATATGCAGTGTCATGTTGTATGCATCCCAATTTATATGATTTATGCAAAAAAATTAGGATTTATTTATATTTTATTATTCATTCTAGCTATGATGGTGTATCTATATGCTTATACTATTCTCTTAGTCATATTGTTATGCACAACAGCATTAGGCATTCATATGCTTTTGGGTATACCAGCAGCTATCTCATCAAGCTAATAATTAGACATTAGGGGTAAACTCCTGTCTCCATGGCCTGAAGCTCCCACATTTTATTTTAAATTATACCGGAGATGGTTTACAGGCATCTGCTCCTTTTGAAAGTGAGAGCAGATTTGCTGTAATGTACATACTGGAGAAAAAGCTAGAGTACAATGTGATTTCTCTCACTCACTGCAGCTTTTGGCAGTTGAAGATGCTGTAAATGAAAGGAAAAGGGGACTGGGAGTATTTATGCAGAAATCAGAAACTGGTATAAATAGAAAAACGCATTTGATTGGCATGCTGCACCACATGTATAGGTGTGAGTACAATACATTGAGTTCACATGAAAAGAAAAAAGGTATTACTTTTTGCTTGCATGATGCCTGGAGCAAGACAAGTAATAACTTAAATATCCACTCTAAATACAATAGTATTTTAACATGCAAATACCAAACAAGGAAAATCTAGTGTTTCTTCAGTTGAAATAAATGACGTAGGACTTATTTTTATGTTTTTGACATGTTATTGTCTTGTGCAATATAGCAATTATTTCATCATTAGATTATTTGATTTTTATTTCTTAATTTAACTTAGAACACACATATTGCAGTAATTTATATGGCTGTAGACCACGTTCTCAATTTTTTCTGTAATTGTACATATAAGTACAAAAAAGAAACATATAGTCTTACATGCACTTTCATTCATGCACATGTTGCTAAGTCATAGCAGTCAGGTGAAGTCCCAGGTGACTAGAAAAAAGGGAAATTTTGTACTCATCTTTAAAAAGGCAGAAAGGACGACCCTGGGAACCACCAACCTGTCCACCTCACCTCTGTGTCTGAGAAGATCGTGGAACAGTTCCTCCTAGCAGCTGTGCTAAAGTACATGGAGAACAGGGAAGTGACTGAAGACAGCCAGAACTCTTGGCTTCACCAAGGGAAAGTTCCTGCCTGAACGACCCAGAAGCCTTCTATGTTAGACTGACTTCAATGCTGGGAAGGGCTAAAGATGGCATTTGTCTTCTCTAAAGATAAGTGTAGAGACTTCTGTAAAGCCTCTGAACATGGTCTCCTACAACATCCTTATCTCTAATTGGAGATAGATGGAATTGATGAGTGGACCATTAGATGGATAACAACGTGGACTTCAGTGACAAGTGGTGTCTCCCAGGGGTCTGTATTGGGACCAATGTTATTTAATAACTCCATTAATGACAAAGGGAACCCTCAGCAAATTTGCAGATGGCATCAAGCTGAGTGGTGCAGTGGTGCCATTCAAAGGGACCAGGACAAGCTCAAGAAGTGGGCACATAGGATGGGCAGTTTAACAAACCAAGTGCGAGATACTGCACAAGGGTCAGCACAACTCTTGATATCAACATAGGCAAGGGGATGAACAGATCCAGAGCAGCCCTGCCCAGAAGTATTTGAGGGTGCTGGTGGCTGAGAGGCTGGACCTGACCCAGCCATGAGCACTCCCAGCCCAGGAAGCCAAACGTGTCCTGGGCTGCACCCAGAGCACCGTGGGCAGCAGGACCAGCGAGGGGATTCTGCCCCTCTGCTCTGCTCTGCTCTGCTGAGAGCCCACCTGGAACACTGCAATCAGATCTGGAGTCCCCAGCACAGGAAGGACAGGGACCTGTTGGAATGAGTCCAGAGGAAGAACACCAAGATTAGAAGAATGGAGTCCCTCTCTTAGGAGGAAAGGCTGAGACAATTGATTTTGTTCAGCGTGGAGGAAAGAAGGCTCTGGGTTGACCTTATTGAAGCCTTCCAATACCTAAAGAAGTCCTACAACAAAGCTGAAGAAAGACTTTTTTTCAGAAGCATGTAGTGACAGGCTAAGGGGAATTGGCTTCAAACTAAAATGGAGTAGATTTAGATGAGATATTAGGAAAAAAATCTTTATTGTGGGGATGGTGAGACACTGGAACGCATTTCTCAGGGGAATTGTGGGTGACCCATCCCAGAACATGTTTAAGGCCAGTTTGGATGGATTTCTGAGAAACTTGGTCTAGTGAAAGGTGCTCCTGTTCCTAGCAGGTGACTTGGAAGTGGATGATCTTTAAGGTCCCTTCCAACCCAGGCCATTCCATGATTCTAAGATTCAGTGATTCTCTATGTGTGTCTTAGATGCAAATGCAGGTGCGAACAGTATCTAGTGCATGGGAGTCTTGCACTATTTATAGTAATGATTAAAATAATCTAATCTTTATATCTGTCTGAGGAAGTTTGTGATCAAAGAGGGAATACACCTAGTATACTGGAGCCCGGAAGTTCCCAAATCTTGCCTAAAAATCAAAGTATTCCACATGTTCTCTCATATTTCTTGCTATGAGCCCTCAGCTGTGTACATCAAGACCCACCAGATTTGTGCCACATTTTACCTCTGGGGATTTGCATTAAGTACATATCTGATTTTTCCCAACAATCATTCACAATAACTAACACAAATTAAAAAGTTAATTATTATTTGAGGTAATTTACAGTTTTGCATGTAACCTGTTGTAGAAGCAATACTGGGAATCTATAGCAATTAAACACATTGACCAACACTGAAACGAGCTCTGTGACAGAGTGGTACCCAAACAGAGTAATGCTGTCAGAGACTGGATTAGATCAATGTCCAATAGAGCCAATGCCTCTGTGTGTGTGGCTGGGGGCAGGTCAGGTTTTTCTTTCAGGTGATACAAGCGTGAGGCAGGCACATGTCTTGGACCCTGCCAGCTGCCCTGGAACTCCTGTCTCAAGCACATTGGAACCCTAGGAGTTGGTAGCTATATGTATGTTTTTATATATTTCTTCTATCTTTTACCCTTTCTTCTCCTTCTAATCCCCTTTCATGGAACGTTTTTGAGTAACTTAATGTCTCATAGGTTTAAAGGTTTCTAGGTTAAATGAGCTAAGTTTATGCTAAGTTAATACAAAATTAATGTTAAGTAATGCTATAATAAGTGCTTTATATTGAATTTGGTGTTGTCTTTACTCCTTTGCCAAAATTCCTTAATTTTTTATATTTTTAGCAGTAAACTTTTGAGTGATGTGTACTTCTTACCTCTGGTTGAGATTTCTCCTGGTGCCAACTTCAGTAAAGGAAGTTTAACTCCTGAATTTAGGTATTCCAGGGAGTTATAAATACTCATCTTGATTGTCATGACAAGCAGACATACCACTACCAAGGTTTAAATTCTCAGGAAAAATGTATTACATATTCTGAGGGAGTTATAAATACTCATCTTGATTGTCATGACAAGCAGACATACCACTACCAAGGTTTAAATTCTCAGGTAAAATGTATTACATATTCTGATAATTTTAGCAACTTTTTTCAAGTGAGGAAGATGGCTGGGGAAAAATAATGTTGATAATCTTTTTCTCACTATTTGCTCTTTTTATTGTGCATTTGTATTTCTATAAAGAGATAGAATTAATGTCAGGCATCTACAATTTCACATAGCATTTTCAACTGTTGGCAAATACACTGCTAATTTTCCATCTATTATTTCATGGAATGTACTTACAGAAACAGTCATCAAATAAATCCATTACTAAACAAACTATATAAGAATGTTTTGGCCTAGGGCACTACCTTTTGGATATCTTTAGAATATAGCTTTATCTATGATAATATTCTATATTAATATTAGAAGCTCTTCCACCCAATATCCAAATATAAATTTTCCTGGATTGGATAATTTATAAATAATAGATATACACTCTGTAAGTCTCTTCACAGCCCATGACTCTTTTTCAGTGGAGATACAGATCTCCAGCTTCTCCTTTTTGGGCTGCTTGAGGCTCCTCTTAGCCTATGTCTTTAGCCTGTAATATGTTTTTAACATACAAAAAAACTATAATCTCTTATGTGGGTGAGAAACACCTGTCCTTCTCCTTACCAAATGAGCTACCAAACCTTTTTCTCACCTCCATAAACTGTAGTCTATATAAAACCTTTGTTGTTTCCTTGCTACAGACACTTCTTCACCCAGTGTGCTTCCCAGTAGAATATACACAGTCGCTCAAATCCAGCATGTGAATTTTTTCATTGGCATATTTCAACTCATGAACTCTTTCATGAAGAAAGGTGACATAGTTTGCTTCACTAAATTCAGATTTTATGAATGGGTACGCTTACAGAAATGTGTAAAAGGGACTTTGAAGTCTATTATGTTATTCAATAACCAATTGGCATCTTAATTTTTGTTTCCAAAGGAGAAGAATGATTCTGTCAAAAATGGCAATACTTCTTATACTCCAATAGTTCTCTAGGAAGTTCCTTCATACACAGCCAATTTAAACCCCCTAATTTTTCTCTGATTTTGACATTTTTCAGTGCTTATGGACTATATTTTTGTCTAACTCTGTACTGAGATTGAAGATGTTTTATGGAGAAAACAGTCTTAGCATTATTCCTTTAGAACAAATTCTAACTGGAAAACCATGAAGTTAAACTATGTTTATACCTTTTCATTTTTCTTGACAAGTTGCTAAAATAACTGATTTCTAGCAGATGAAGTTTGAGCTCAGACATCTGTAAACCTGAAGAGAGAAAATTCAGGGTTATGTTTTTTTTCTTAATGATTTCCCCATATTAATAATCATGATGTCTGTAAAATATTTTGAGTGTCAAAGATTCATAATATTTACTGCAAGATATGCATACTTTTACAGGAAAATCAATACAGTCACTAAGCGTATTTTTTTCATCTGATGTGAAAATCAACATTAGGATAATAACCTTTTATTTAGAAATGCATTATCTTCTAAACAAAAACTCATAATGCTTTTAAACATAATAGGTTGGCCTTCAATTTATTATAAAATAATATTGCATTACATTTTACTACAGTTAAAAGTTAACAATATTTTAAACACGTATTTATGTCATGCAATTCCAAATTGTGTTTTCATTCTGGTAAGACATCTGATGCAAATCAAATAAATGGGTCTTATTTCTTCTTACACTTAATATTTATTTAGTGCATAATGCATTTCTCTTCCTTTATTTTAAGCAGCTGAATCCCAAAATTAAGATGTTTTGAAGGAAAAGGACCAATAAACTGTGGAAAAAAGACTTCTAAAATGTTGAAATTTTGCAAAGCTTTTATTCTCTCTGGAATGTGCAATAAAATTTTGAAGTACATTATAAAATCAATATTTTACACTCACTTTAAGGCACTTACATCTGTAAAACACTGATGTGATTTATGGGTCATGTGCAGATTATTTATGTCATTTGAGGTCTGGTGATAAAATGGCATAGTTGTTTTCATG
The DNA here is from genome assembly GCA_013398075.1 of Notiomystis cincta. Taxonomy (NCBI): domain Eukaryota; kingdom Metazoa; phylum Chordata; class Aves; order Passeriformes; family Notiomystidae; genus Notiomystis; species Notiomystis cincta. The sequence goes on along the minus strand of VZRX01004396.1, from coordinate 143,127 downwards.
GTGTCTACTCCTAACTCCTCCTTAATAATGACAAAGAGACCTAAATATTTCAGTTTTATTTCTTCTAATGCACAGAAAACTACCAAATTAATTTCAAGTTTTATTGAGTGATGGATAGTACCAACAAACAAACAAAAAATCTCAGTATTTGCTGACCTCTAAATGTGTCACAACTTGTGTCCTCAGGCTTGAGTGGAAGAGTCTTGAATGCCAAGGAAAAAGGACAGAATATAAAAGATACTAATAAGAGGACAAGTTATGAGCAAGGTTAATATCAGAGATTCTCAGCTTGCTTCTAATAGGCATACATGTCTGTGTTTCTCAACTGTCCAAGAAGGTTAACTGAGGAGATGCAAGTTATTGGATAGCACATGTGGAATAAAAGAAAAAATTAACTGAAGATTATTATTAATGTTACTGTAATGGATTATAAAAATTAGACATCTGTAATTTACTTCTCTCTCATAATTGTATTTAGAACTTAAAGTCATCTTTTTTTTTTTTTCCTCAGCAAAGGCTATATAGAACTGCAACAATTTTCCAGGTCAAGAAACTTTTCATCACTCTACCAACATCCTTTCATGGATCTGTTCAGTTTAATATCCTTGCAGTTATTCAACTTCAAGTAGGATTTTCTTTCCTTCACTAAGTGATGTGGAGTGGCTCAGTCATTATTCCCCAAGGTCAGAGTTTGCATTTTACACTGATTTTATACACTTTGCCTTGTGCTTTGAATTTTTCCTTGTTTGTCTTGTCTGATGTGACACGTATACCTTCCCTCAACAGTTCAGTCTGATATTAGTTCTGTGCAATTCACTTCACTAATCTATTCTCTATGACAGTTTATATGGACATAGAACATTTTTCATTTGAAAAAGTATCTTTCTGTAAATATCAGTGTTACCTTTTTAATAACCATACAGCTCCTTGCTTAATTTTCTAATTCTAATAAGTAGATTTCCATTACTTAAACAGATGTACATACATAAATAAGTACATGAAATATTAAAATATTGGTGGCAAGGAAAATGAAAAAATACTCAGAGTAAGCAAATGTTTTATAATGTAAGCTTTTGTAAAATAAAAGTTATGTTATATTATCTTACTTTATATGGAAATTGTTGAACTCTCAGACACATTAAGGAAAAGTAAAAATTCTAAGGTTAATTCTGGAGTCTTAAAATACATTTGACTATCCTTTATACAAGATCGTAAAAATGTTTTGATAGTGAAACAATGGAAAGGTCAACCTTTTCAGTAGCACATTAAAATTACAGCCATTTAAAGTTACTCTATGACTCCCAAGAAATAAATTCTTATTATTTACCTTTCTTATTTTTCTTTTTTTATTGTTTGCTTTTTGTTTGTTGATTTTTTTTTTAGTATAATAGTTTTTGAAGTTAGACTAAATTATCTTTTATATGTAATTTTTTTACTCACAAAACACGGAAACAGCTAGGCCAGGCATTTATGCTAAGGCATGCAGATGCAATACCCAAATTAGGAAATACTCTGAGCTCCCTCTATTGTTGGTGCAAAGAGATGCACTCTTCCAAATCCTTATTCTGGTCTTGCAAGGATTGTATTGTCCTTGAATCTGTGGACCTTTGAAATTCTTTCCAAAGCTAGCACATCCACGTATTTTTGTGGCAAAAATATTTTATCCACAGAAGATAAACATTTTGGAAGTTAAGTTTCATGCACTAAAATTTAATTTAAAAATAATTTGGGCAAAATGTTTAACTGTATTTTGTGGGGGGGAAAAGGCACCCCAGGGGTTTTCGTGGGTCGTCTGTCTTGGTTCCCACTGAGATGCATGTAATTTTCCAGTTTGAATGAATTTGAGAGGTTAATAACAGTAAATGAGTGTGTATCTGGAAGGAAGAGAAGAGCAATTGTACAGTAAAAGAAGTGGTGTGGTTTTTGTTTTAGCACAGACTGTTGAATCATTTGTCATTTTTTTGCATTCCGAAGCAGTTGCAGTTTTTGTGGACTTAAGTCTTTTATGAGTCAGCTGGCAGTTACATGTCTGGAGGCTCATTTCTTTGCTTTTGCCAACGTGTAAACCAAAATGACTGAAAAGGTGTTAAAAAACCAAGCAAAAATATGCTGCATATTCATTCTTTAGCAAGAGAAAAAGGAAACTCGGAATCTGAGAATGCTCAGAGGGTAGAGTCTGATTCTTCTACTTTGAGGGATGTATGGCTATATTCTTCACTCCATAATAGTGTGCAGAATTTTGGTCTTTTCCAGGCACAAAAACATTTTAAATTTGAATTTCTGCTGTTGTGGTCTTAATCTATAGATTCCTTGCTGAAGGTTCACTGAAAGTGATCTAATTTAGGTGGACATTTAATTCCAGGGAAGTCTAGGACTTTTGTTCACCTATGAAACATTAGTTGGGTCTGGCACAACTCCTCTGCTTTTATCTCCCCTCTGCAGCAGTAAAGTGGATTTCTGTGCATGTAGGCTTTGATGCAGCACTGGTGTAAGGCTGTGGAGGAGGAGACTGCACCAGACCCACAAAACTTGTAAATGCTCCAGGTTTTACCAGCTGAGATAGAGCCTGAGGTATATGGTTCCATGCTGCTCTCTATTTTTACTTTCTAGCTGCACGAGGAAGGAAGAAATTAAATAAAAATTAAAGAAAAAAGCCAAACATATTGTTATTTTACACACAAATATGTTGTGCAAAAGAAGAAAACCATATATCTTGGTAGAGAAACAAAACCATTGAAATACTTCCCACAATAATTTCAATTTTATTTTGACTGACTATGCACTCTTTTAACCTGTCATGAGGTGTCAATTGCAAAATGAAAGGGAAATGAGATCTGTGCCATTGCCAATTGAAAAGGACAAATATACAGCACAAAATAGACTGTTGATGAGAGTTTCAGAACTCCTGTTCTGCTCCCTTAACTGCTGAAACCATCGGTTCCAGAGATCTTTGTCTTTTGTATTCTTCATGTTGTTTATGAACCGTCAATCCTTATGGTTTCAGCAAAACTGCATTAGTTTAGGTTCAGCCATTCTATTTTATTCTTCATACTTTGTCGCTATGAAACCACAAAGTTTTAATGAAACTCCTATGCCATTGTTTAAGACCCAAGAACGAAAGCCAGCCTTTGTTTATTAGGGATGCGGATGAAGTATTTCATATTTCAGATGGTCATATACAATGTCAATAAACCTGCAATCCCACATACCTATTCTTAGTCAAGTGGGCAGTGGTTTCCAGGGAGTTTAGCTGTCCTGTATACTGAAATAATAAACTCAGTCAGAAAAAGAATATAAAATTCATAAACAATATTAGACAAAGAACGGTCTAGGAAATGGAGTTTCACCTATAAATTTCTTGACTGTAAGTGGTGAAACAGCAGAAATCATAAATAATACAGGATTTTATGTTTTGCATTGTGTGAGTTTTATAGAGTTCAAATGGAACATAATAAGGAAAGAGCAAAGCTCTCCCTGGGTACTTGATAAGTTGTGGGTTGAATTTTCCTCATTGATGCCAAGTGAGCTTTTTTCTCCCCCACTGCAATATTCATACAAACAGCAGGGATACATTTAATTTCAAAAATGCTATATATAACACCTAATTATAAATGACAAGAATTGATTGATGTATACCTGATCTAGCATAAATTCTGTTTTAAAGGCTAACCCTCTGTGGTCCAAATATTAGGTTTTGAGAAACCCTTTTTACCTTTTTTAAATATAAGTGATAGGTCTTCAATAGCACAATGGATAGAGACTTACAGAATAACAATTAAGAAAGTATTTAGTAAGAAAATAGGGCAAACTCCAGTAATGAGGAAGAAGGTTAGTCAGAAAAGCTTACTGACTGGCTCTATTTTACAAGTGAACAACCCCTTCCATACCTCTTTCTGTCTGTTCTTNGTTTTTTTAAATATAAGTGATAGGTCTTCAATAGCACAATGGATAGAGACTTACAGAATAACAATTAAGAAAGTATTTAGTAAGAAAATAGGGCAAACTCCAGTAATGAGGAAGAAGGTTAGTCAGAAAAGCTTACTGACTGGCTCTATTTTACAAGTGAACAACCCCTTCCATACCTCTTTCTGTCTGTTCTTTCTTTGTTCCTACTTGCTGGCCTTGCCCTGCACATTCCCCCATCAGTTTGCCCAATGAACTTCTGTAATAACCTGGAGCCCAGGGTTTATGTCTTAGTCATCTGCAGGCCCCTGGTCTGCCTGCAGTTTCTTGATAGCTCAGCAGTTCATGTGCCTGACCAGGTTTGTTTCTAGGTATTGTCTTGCTTAGTTTGTCTCAGCTCTGTGTCTCTGTGTATTTTGTTTATTATTTTCCCCTTCTTGTCATGCCATGTTGACAAGGTCCTTGATTTCATAATCTTACAGAAATACATGTTCTCACATTCTACATGCCCTCATCAATTAGTGACTAAGTAGCTTAGGTTGTCCTTATTGCTTCCCCTACCACACGTTGATCATGTTTGTGTCTTGGTTTGTTTGTTTTTGGCTTCTCTCTTTTCTTCTCTTCCCCTTTTGCATCAAAAAGGTCCTTGACCAGATGCAGTAGGGAAGGAGGAAACAGACACTTTCTCCTTTCACATACACTTAGTCTCAAAAAATTATTTTCAATTGACACAACGTCTTCCCTCTAACAGAGCAGTGGTCATGTGTGTAAGCAAGTAGAAACCCAGGCAATGTGATCCAGTGGCCAGTCACCCTCAAGCTGTGTTTTTTCCGCCTGTCCTCATATTTAAATGGAATTTCTTCCATTTTTGTGGTTTTTTTTATCTCTTATTGGGCACCTCTCAGTCTCCTTTGTCTTCTTTATCACAATGCCATCAGATAATTATATACATTCATTGAATTCCTGGGAATTTCTCCATATTAAACACTTTCAGCATCCTCAGCCTCCCTCACAGATGCTCCAGTCTCTTAAAAATCTTTGTGGCTGATAATGGTGTCCAATTGTCACTTCACTAAAATAGTGATATTCTATGTCCAAAGAATGGATTCTTTTACCATCAGAACACAGATAGACTAAAGCAGGGAGTAGGAGGTAAAAACTTCAAAAAATTGAAAGCTTGGGAAGTTTTCACTTTAACCTGCAAGTGAGTAAATATACTGAGCCAAGTACTGGTGCTAAAATCCCACAGCTGAGTCTCACCCTGCTTGAAAAAAAATCAGAATACTCCAAAGTTCAGTCTGAAAACTCCCCCCAGGGGAGATTGGTTAGAGGCCACAGCAGCTGTGGCTGTCCCTGAGGGCCCTGGCAGGGAGTGCAACCAACTGGACTCACCTCACATGTGAAGCATGTAGGGTTAATAGCTGGGCTTTTATGACTTCTGAGAAACTGTATTGTGATTCTCAGAAAAGTGGTCATTTTCACAGGCTTTTTATATTCTCTGGGGTTGCACAGTCCAGTGTGGGGCCTTTCAAATGTTGTGTAGCATATTGCCCACATGGCCAAACATATAGAGCAGGAGTGGATCAGTAGAGAATCCAGGACTGTTGGCCAGGTCTGTTGATTTCTCAGATGCAACAGGGCTGGAAGCTGTAACTGTCCAATTCTAGAGCGTCCAGCTCAGATTTTTTCTGCCAGTATGGCTATGAGAGTCAGTAGACTTTGTTATCATAAATAATCATTTCAACATTAAAAGCATGCTGAAAATCATGTCTCCATGATTCTTTATAGAGCTAGTGGTGATGGCATTTTAAGCGTCCTCCTTCAGATTCTCTAAAGATTTAGCTGGAAAATATAAACACATTGTTAATAACTAAATTTTTTGGATAAAGGAAAAAATAAAATAATGCATGAATACAAGCCTAATCATCACACACTACCATTAGGTTTATTTATGTAGTGATGCAGAAATGTACTTTTTCCTTTGGTTTGATTGAGAAATTACTTTCCACCAACTTCAACAAAACAGGACACAATTATCTCTGAAAAGCATGTAGATGTAAATTGAGTAAATAGTTATTTATTATTTGAAGTATGTAAACAATTATTAAAATTAGATATATGCAATAATCAAAAAGCCAGACATATCTCATTATATAAATGATAAAAAATAGGTATTACCCTTTCTTCCCCCACAATTTAAACTACTCTAGATGAGAAACTAGTCTTAAAAAGGAGTGTATTTTAAGAAAATGAAGTGTCTATGAAAATGTTAAATTCAAGCACTTATAATTTTAACTACATTTAAGTATTTCTAAATTACACTTCCCCCCCCTCCCCCCCCCATTAGCATTATCTGACTGACACTTTTGCTAATCTGTGTTTTCATGGTTTGTTTGTTGGTTGGTTGGTTTTTGGTTTTTTTTTCTTTTGGGAAAGAGTCCTGTGGAGAAATTTCTTGCTTTTTATCTCCTGTGGTTTGGGGTATTACGTGTTAGATATGTTTAAGCACGCTGCAATTATCAATCTATTTCTGACCTTTACACTCATTCCTTTTTCTGTAATGTGTTTTCATTAGTTATACCATGCTAACTCTTTTGGTTAGCTAGTTAATGTTATTTTTGTTTATCAGGAACTGGAAAAAATTCTTCTTTCTTTCCTGATGGGGATTATGTAAAATATAAACTCTACACTTCTGCTCCTTTGCGTACATATAAAAGCTTTACAAAGTTTAAATCTTTGTAGGCCTCAAGGTAAATATGTTTATTTTTTTAATAAAGGAATGGCAATTATAAATTTTGAAACAGACTAGGGAAATTTCTGTAAATCAAGTTTGGAGGTACTGTCAGTTTAAAGTGTCTTCTCATGGCTTATCAGAATACTTTTAATTGAAATAAAGATTTGTTGTAGAAGAAAAATTCCTTGTATGTTTTTCCCTGAAGCATGCTCTGTTTAAATTGTATTTTTTATGCAATTTGGATTTGAAACTGAGGGAAATTAATGGAATTTTTAACAATCCAGAGGATTTGATGTAACATCTTTTCTCATATGCCAGTGATCCTCAGAGGAGCTGAAAGTGTTTAAATTATGGGTTTGCTTTTGACAGACCTCTAAATGAATTGGGAAGAGCCACCAGAATAATCACACAATAATGGCATTTATGTACAAACAGGAACAGGTCTATGTTAGCTCTGCCTACTCTTAAAACTTATGGAAAATCAGCCAATTTAAGCATACATAAAACTGCATTAAACTGCACTTCTTACAAAAAATTGTATCCCTATGGTTTATTTTTCCTATTCCATAAAGTTCTTTAAACTCAGGATTCAATACTAGAAAATTTTGTTTTCAATATCATTAAACAAGACAGATTTACTAGACTGACAATCACAATAATGATAGTGTACACATTTTTATTTATTAATTTATCATCTTATGTCATGGACAAAGGATATTTCTGTTTCATGACCAGTTTCTCAAATTTCTCAAAACTGTTAAGTGCCTTTATTTTTTTAGTTTGCCTTTCTCATTTTCATCTGAGAGGTTGCTGAACTACCCCCAAGAAGATATTTCTTTTATCATAAAATTCAATGGTTAAGGATGATTTGGTACCAAATGTATGCTCAGGAGATTTAAGAATGCTTTGGGTGTTTATGGCTTTAAAGTGCAAGTGAAACAGAAAATTCCTCTTGTAATTCAAACCAACATTAGATCAGTTTTAAGAATTCCAGCCCTGAACAGAAAACAGATGGAACAGTCTTGAAATCAAACAGAAAAGCCTCTAATAATTAAATGTTTTTGTTGCTATTGTCAAATGTTGCTTGATTGTGAAGTTAGCTGTTTTCTGCTTTATTGGATGAACATTTAATTAATTACCTGATATGGCCAGTAAGAGTTCTGAGAATGAGGTAGAAAAGGAGACTGTTCATAATGGCTCTCAGTAGAAAAGAATTGCTGTCCAAGTTGTGTTTTGTCTCAAGTATTATTTTTGCCAGGTGGGAACATTTTAAACTGATATGAAATTCTCTATTTGTGGGAAGAGAAGTTTTCTATATTACTTTAAAAATAAAAAAATCTATCTTTGAACAGAATGCATTTAATGAAATACATTTAATTTGCAAACAGATGAAAGATGCAAAACTTGAATCCTACAAAAAACAGGAGTATTACAAAATTTAGGCTTCCTCTAACTCAAATTTTATTCCTTCTTTTTGTTGATCAGACTTTTTTTAATGAAACACAAACCGATTCTCAAAATTTTGTTTCTAGAGGAAAAAACTATGCTTTTTTTTTTCCCAAATAAAGTCTTAGGAGAATGATAAATTCAGAGAGGTTTTTTAAAAAATTGTAAAAAAAAAGAGATTTAAAAAAAAAATTGTGTTTTGTTAGTCACAGATGAAAACACCTTTGGAATCAGCAGCTCAGTGGTCTTTACTGCCTCTCAGAACAGATCCTTTTCTTTCAGGTTAAGTGATTGTTCCTTGACAAAAATTGTCTTGACACCTGCTAAGACCATCTCTCCTTGTACTTCTGTTACCTCTGTGCTCTTAAAATGTCTTTGGATGTCAGTTTGTGGAATGTGGAATATTACTATAAAAACAGTAAAAACTCGAATAGCTCATATGTGCAGCCATATGTAGCCTAGCAACCCAGTAATTGCAGTACTGCATTAAGCTGACAGCAGAGGCCACAAAGCTTATTAGACCTTTTGAAAACTTTGGCCTGTCTGGAGTTGTGTTTGTTCTTACTTAGAAGTTACAAAAATTACCTAAGGCCCAGACTTGTTGACTGTTATTCGCCTTGATTTAGCTGTTGCATCTTGGCTGCATAATGCTTATTACTGTAAGGATTTTCTTTTTAACTCTTAGATACTATTAATAGTTGTTTCTTGTGTACAGAATGAACTATCTATGACCCTTGAGTATAATGCAGTGTAGTGGAATATTCTCTGTGGTGTGACAGCAGTAGACTTCAAAGTGCAGGCACGAGATAATGCTGGGATTGTAAAGAGCTGAGCAGTGCTCACTTACTGATGCAATCAGGGAACTGCAGCTTTAGTTGTACTGAGAAACCCAAAGAACAAGTATTCAAAATGTGTAAAACATATGATACTGCAAATTCACGTGGAACAAGTGAAGAAAGTACAAGTCATTTCTCTGTGTTTGGTAACATGCTGCAAGAGGACCTAGGAGTGAAGAAAAAGAAACCATGAGCACTGCAGTCCTCCTGGAAATGGATTTGTGTACTCATGACCTTTTCTACACTCTCACAAAGCAAACCCATTTACCTGACTACCCAGAGGGTGGAAAGTTCAGCATAACACAAGCAAAAGGTGTGTAATTCACAAATTATGAGGGGAGGTACACCTATATTATCCGATAAATGCTCTATTTGGTCATTGATTATGTGTTGTCAAATAAATGAGAGGCCTGTGACCTCCCACCTCAATCCTTTAAGGGCATTTTTTTCATTTACACTTTAACTTCAAATTCCATAGTTTTATTCCTAAGCTAAGTTCCCAGGTGCAGTCTGAAAGAGTAACCTAATTATGAACTACTTTAGAAAATTAATAGAACATTCATTATCTATTCCATTATGGGAAGGTCAGAGGACACCAAACAATTCTCTGTACAACTGTGTTGTCTTTTAATGCTAAATTCAGATCATGGCTATACCTTTGAAATTCAGCTAAAGAAAAGTACAGAGCAGTAGATGTAACTTTGTATGCTTCACGAAGTATTAAATTAGAATGTTTCAAGTATGGAGGAAGTACTTTTTTCTCTCAGCAGATTCCACCTAATATTTCAAAGATTTATTCCAAAATAAAATTCAGAAAAGAATCCTATATTTCATGCTGCTCAAAGCTAGCTTGAATAATTTGATGTTTTTCTGGTTTATATATTGCAACATGGAGTATTTTATGTCCTGGGAGTGACATGTCCTTTACAAGTGTACTCCCCACAAAAACAAGACAAATTTGGCTCAAAGAATTTGTACTGTATATTGGGAGAAAAAAAAAAAAAAGAAAAAAGAACCACACCACCTTCCAAATACAAATAAATGTAAACCAACATGGAATAAATCTCTTCAGTCTACAGACCAACAATGGTAAATATCCTGCCTTGAAACAATAAACATGTCTTTCTTTGAGAAACGTCTTTTCTAAAGCTGAATTGTGCTGTTGAAGACGACTAAATGTTTATATTTCCTTTCATTTAAAGTTACATCTAAACTCTTAGAAATTAGATGATGACAAATGGGAAATGTGCTTATACTTTTGTGCTCTCCTGTGAGACTAGAGATCGACAAATTTTTGTTTCTCCTTTAAAGCCTGCTTTCAATATGTTCAATAGAATTTGAATAGAATATGTGAAATAGCCATTAAAACTACTATTAAAACTATGTGTGGCAGCACACAGAAGGTTGAAAAGCCTCTCTAATGAGAGGACATAATTTGAGAGGACATAGTTTGAGAAAGTGTGTATTAACAAAGGTTATAAACACTTCAGAAAAGTTTTTCAATATAACAGTTTTATCATGTTTACTGGAAATGTTTGTCCTAAAGCATAAAATCATTTCTCTCTGTCTCTTGTGTAACCACAATTTTTCAGTGATAAGAATAAATTAGCTGTGTAGGCGTGTCTGCTGTACTCTGACAGTAACTTCTGGGAAGATCAGAAAGACCATAGCCTTGTCATTGCAGATACTCCTCTGGGGGAAAAAAAATCCTAAATAATTGTTAAGAGAGAGCATGATTTTAACCGTTTCCACTAAAGCCTTACCCATTCACTCCAGCACAACCCAGACTTCAAAACAACAGGTAATTTGTTGAATTACAGTACATGCTGTCTCTCTGTTCTGTGAGAATCCATTAAGCTCAATTAGTACTTCTGTTTCCATAGAGCCTTTAATAACCCTTTTCTCAAAGTATTTTGCAAAGATTAATACTGTACATTTTCCTGACACTTACAAATCACTATTTTGTCATTTTTTACTTCTACATAATCAGTAACATTCTAAAATTTAGGTTCTGAATTGTCCTAGGGCAAATAACTTAGCATATTCATTAAGGATGCTTAATAACATAGCAAAGCTCTGGTCAAACGACTTCTTCCTCCTGCCAAGATTGAAGGTTTGAGTAGAAGCATCTGGCTAAAATTCCATCAACTATCTGAGAGGATGGTGAGAACAAGTATGTAGTTAAATTAATTCATTCAATTAATTTTATTTTTCATATGCATACCTGAGTACCTAGGGATGTTTTGATGGGTTTGCAGTGTGTGTATTTTATTGTTGTTGGGGGTTTTTGTTTATTTTTGTTCGGATTTTTTCTTTGTTTGTAAGTCAGGCAGGGTACTATAATAATTTAATATTTTGTGAGAGCTTCACTCAATTGTCACACCTGACAAATGCAATGAAAATCCAAAACTTGCTTCACTTTCAGTAGCAGTAAAAATCTGTATTCTTTCACTGCTCTCAGTAAATATTCTCTTCCCACAATTTATGTAGATAGGAATCGAAAGACTACTGAAAGGACGTTTTGTGTGTACAAAATCCCTCCATTCCTTTCAAAGTTGGTTCTACTGCACCTTTCTGATACTGCCAGTGAATTTGTTTTTTACATGAAAGGTAAAATATTTTATTGCAAAACTCAGATAAAAAAAAACAATTAAATCACACTGTGTATTAGAAAACTTAGATAATATAGAAACAAATACAGAAGGATACAGTTTTTAGCCAATAATCTCATGGCATACTGTGTTTTTTGTTGGAATTTTGAACTCATTCTGAATTCACAAAAACAAAATCCAGTAACACATGCCTATTTTCCATTTGCTCATTTTCAGGCACATGATCATAATTTGTATATAGAAAATTTTGTGAAATATTAAACAGGTCTTAAGAACACTCATGTGTCTTCACCCTGCTCGTTTCCTCAGGAATGACAAGCTACACAGCTGCAGGATATCCTGGCTTAAAATGGTGGCTTCACGTCTGGATATGATGTGCAGAGGTACTTCTGCTGATCTGAGGGGGGCAAAACAACTTGTATATTCTGTTCAAATTCATAAGCTTTCTTTCTGTAAAAAAAAAACCAAACCAAACAAACAGAACACAAAAAACAATGAACCAAAACCAAACAACAACAATACAAACAAACCCCAACCCAACCCAACCCAACCAGCCCCCCTAAAAAAAAAACCTCACCAATCCTCCCCCCCAAATACCAGTAAAAGCTCCCCATCTCTATGTACAGAGCTGTACCCACATGCAGTTCAGTAACTTTACAAAAATTCTGTTATATTGTTTCAATTTTAGTAGATTTTATCTTAAAATCAATAAAGATATAACTGATTTTGTAACTTGATGGTGCTGGTCTTGTCTCTGTTCTAAGATTTTAGAGTTACTGTATCCAGATATGCATATTAGATGAATTTCTCTACTTTCTGCAACCTGCAAAACTTTTGAAAATAAAACTCACATGGGAATTTCAAGACCAGTCAGTATTGCTCATACCTTTTGCTGGTGTAGGAGTAGAATAGCTGTTGACTCCAAGAGCATAGTTTGGTAAGAATGCATTTTTCAGCCCTCCTCTCCCAGCCAAATTCTGTATCTTTTAGGTAAGTATTCTGTAAAGAGTATGACTGTAAGCTCTGTACCTTAAATTTAAACACATCTGCCATCTGACTTACTCATCTAAAAATCTACTACAGTGAAAGGGCCTTCTGATTCATAATTTAAGGAAGTCTTTAGAGGGAACTGTTACATTTGTCTCTAAATGATAAGTGATAAGTAAGGGATGGTTATTTTAGATTGCCTCTGGCAAAGAAAAATGCAATATAAAAGCATTGCAAACTTAAAGAAATACATGCAAAAAGCTACAAAAATGTAGCCATTACATTACTACTTAATATTTCATGAAAATTCTGCAGGTACTGTAAAAAAAACAAGTGAAGTCTTTCAGGCAAGTCCATCAAATCATAAATGATAACAAAGAGCATTGCAAAACCTATGAGGGAAAAAAAGAAACACACATCTTTGCACAACTGTGGCTAAAATAATTAATGTTTAACACATATTAGTTGCATCACAAACTTTCTTTTCTGATGCTTGCAATTTCTGTAATGAGACTCTTCTAATAGTTCCAGACATGAATGTTTTAAATTTTCTATGTACTTATATTACCTACTGAGGTAACATTTACAAAAGCAGTGGATTGTGTGGTTTATATCTGGCTTCAAAGACCACTCAGTCTTCATTTTGAATGAACAGGAGCTTATTTTGAACCATGCCTCAGAATGCATTTCTGGTTTAATGAAGACAGAATCATGTTTGCAAATTTTAAGTGAAATTTCCATACTTATAAATGAAGTTTTTAGGAGAAGAGAAAGATAAAGGATGTGAACCATCTAAATATTATTTCATATATCATTGTGGAAAGAGCTGGTACTGAAATAGTCAATGACAACTTAAAAGCTACCTAAAATCTGCTTTTAAAATATATATTAGTGTTTTGACCTATTACTGACAAGGGCAATGTCTGTACTCTCCAGATAAATAAGTATTGATAAAGCTGGGAATTCCAAGGAGACATAAAGAAAAGCATCTTGGCAGTTCGAAAGGAACTTGAAGAATTCAGTAACTCTTGAGCCTAAAAGGACAGAAGCAAGATATAGGCAGCTACTTAAAAAAATCAAACATAACTCATTATTTTTTCCTCCTTATTTGACTGTCTTTCTTAAACAGTAGTTCATGATATAATTTTATTTCTGTGATTTGTCAAGCCTCTCAACTTCATGTAGAATCTAGGATTTTAATTTATTTTAAGAAAGTTTAATGAACTAACAAATTGTGGGTAAACCCATGATGATCTAAGTAGTTTGGAGTCCTGTTTCACTGCTTTTTGTAATCTGTTTAAAGCCCTGTTTGGTGGCAAGAGACGTACTCCTCACTCTCAAAATAAGGATTAATTAAGAGCATTATTTTCATCATCTGCATTTACCTCAGTTTTAAAAAGATTTGTGCTTTATTAAATGATCTGAAAATACTTGTTGCTTTAAAAAGTGAAGAAACTTAGCATCTCCCATAAAATTGGTCTTAGCACTTGTCTAGACATTTATAGTCCAAATGGACATGCTGCTTCCTGAATTATCACTTTTATGTCTGTGTATAGGTACTTATGCCTTTCCAAGGGGCAACCTATTGGGGTTTAATTTTTATGATAGTTTTGATGAACTGGAAAACCTTTCCAACAAAAAACTTTTATTTAAAGTCCAAGTCACTTTAAAAGACTGAAGGACTGGAATATAGTCATGCTGTAGATGCAAATTATTCACTGGCCTTTGGAACAGAGTGACACCCACTGAAATTCATGTTCAGCCTTTGTTACATTGCCTTAGCTTACAATCATTCACTTTTCCTGCTCTATTTCCACCCAAAGAAAACTGAAATAAATTAAAAATGCTGCCACTGAGATGCAGCAGATTTCAAACCATGCAAAAAGCAGGACCAACAACCAGAGTTAAGTGTAGATGGCTTCAAGATTGCAGAGGATAATGGGCACCCTCTTACAGCTAAAGCAGGGGGAGGGACCATGGATCTGGTCTTCTACAGGGGATGACTACATAACCAAAAATTGCATCCCTTGTTCTTCTCTTAGTCCAGTTTTATTTCTCTAAAACACCTCTGTGTTTTTCCAAAAGTACACTGTTTGCAGGGAGACAATCATACATCAAAATGAAGCCAGCCCCTTATGGGCTGTTTACAGAGGAAAGGGGGGAAAAGTTCTATGTCTTTATTCATAATACAAATGGCTTTCACTTAAATACTTCATTTAGTGTGATTTTGTGTCTTTGTACATTTGTGGATCTAATATTGTATAAATGAATACATTTCTTACAGCCACAAGAGTACTGTTTTGGATTACTTAAATTCTGTCTCAGCAAAATGCTTATTTCTATGTATCATGAAATGCTTTGAATGTATGAGTTTGTGCAATCTAGAAATTAAAGTGTCAAAATCAGTATGAAGAGATAATAATTTAAATAAATCAGCTTTATTCAGCTACTTTTTATCTGCTTCCTGTTTGTACACTTCAACTCCTATCCAAAGACTTAACGGAACTTTAACTTCTTTATAATAATTTTGAGTATCCATCTGTAATTATTTCCACTCAGAAGATTAAATAACTTCACAAATTGCTGCCATTTTTCTACATATGCACATGCACAGCTGCTAGAGCTACTAGTCTTTAAAAAAATAGTGCCTAAAAATAAAACCTGAAAAAGAATTAATAAACTTAAAAGAGACTTATGTTAGATAAAATCTTTTTATATCAACATCATATAATTTCTAAATATTAAAATATTCAGAGCCTTAATATTTAAAGCTTTAAAAACACATTCAATAGTGTCACCTACTAAACTTATCTGCAAGGTAAATTATTTAAAATAGAATATTATATCTTTATTATAGAATTTAGAGTTTCCTATTTGCTATCCACTAAACAATGAGTTTCAAAGACCACAATATTAAATGCATATACAGAACTGTTTACTACAGATCACCTTGCCAACACACATTTCTGTTGGTAAAATAAGGATGTTGTGTACAGCATAAGAGATATGACTGGAAATATTGAATTTTGTTGATTACTACTGTCTCATTTGATAAGCAGCAGGAAATCTTTAATTTCCAGAAAGTATAAGAATTGTACTAAGATTTAAGAAGAAATGTTCTGTAATGTTTTACATAAAATAAGAGTTTTTTTTTTTTTTTTTAATTTACTGCTAAGGAAAAAGAATTAAAACATTAAGAGATTTATACATTTCATAAACATTATAACATAGTTTTTAAACTTTTTTTGATGCATAGGTTCATGCTACATTTTAACTTGACTCAACATTCTCATTTGGGACAGCTGGCAGCAGGACCAGTAATCCAAGACTTGCCAGGTGTTCAAATAGTACTTGCCTTCTGGCTTCTTTCAAAATTTTCCTGAGCAGCGGCTATTCTGAGGACCTCAGATAGCTTCATGTTCTCATATAAAGTGTATTGGCCATTGGTGGTCAGAGTTATTGCCATTATCTACCTAGGAGGTCTCACTGCAGCCCAGCCTTTGTGCTTTTTCTTCAGCTTCTCTCACTGTAGGTATCCTCACGACTACCAAAAGAGGAAAACAAATAAAATGGAAGATTCACAGTAACTACAAAAGAATGTGTCTTTACAGTCTAAAATGGATTGTTTGTCCTAAGTATTAATTTCTTGTCACTTAATAACAAAACATTTTCTATTAGTCCATCTGACAATGGATCTTGAAAAGATGCCAAAGTTTGCAATCTAGCTGAAAAGAATTCACCAGTGCTTGAGTATCTGGGGCTCCAGTTCCCCACTGGAAGACTCTGGGAGCAAAAAATTATCATAGATTTGATTTGGGGTTTTGTTTTTTCCTTTTCAATTAGTTTTTCACATGATTTGAGGAAATAACACTTGTAATTGGTAAATTGGACATTACTCATGGATTTTGCCTTATATGACTTAAATATTAGAAATCCACAGCTTTCTGTAACACAAGCTGACACCTTAAGCAGTTGTTTTGGTGAATTTCCTCTAGAAAAGTCCAAATTAAAAAAATTTCCAACAGCAATCAATGACTAAAAATAATTAAGCACACAGGGGAATAGACAGCAGGGTCTTGGCAATGTTATTCTCCTATTGTTTGTTCTGCCAAACAAATTCAGGCTTGAGGGGTTTTGGATTTGTATCAAATATTTGGAAACAATCCTGTCCATTTCCTCGCTGCATCTGATTTTCTGCATATTACCAAATAGGGCATAACATCTGAGAATTCCTCTCTCACAGTGAGATTTTTGGGCTTGAAAATTAGAAATGGTGAAAACATGAATGATGTAGTTGCTTCTGAAAGCAATCTTGCCAGAAGAAAAAAGAATATTTAAATATATGTCGCAAAAGGACTTTTATTTAAAAGGTTTAGTATAAGTAATCAGTTTTTGGAAACAGTCTGGAGAGCTTGCTACTTAAATGGAGAACTAAAAATATGTATTTCTGTATAGAAACTCATATAAAGGTCATGCTCACAAAAATGACATTACCAAATAGATCTTTTGAGCTCTCTTCCATAAGAGGTGTAGTCCTGAAATACTAGAATTCCACTTTGAACTGCTGTTCTCTCAATATGAATGTATTGTATAATTAAAGAAATAAATGGAAAAATTGAGGCTACTACAGAATTTGTCAGTCTTCTGGCTAAACAAATTGTCTTGTCTAGGAGCTACTGTTGTTTATTTTAATCTATATTTTGGATTTTAAGTAATGCAAAGGCACTGAATAAATATGGAAGGCACTCATTGCTATTTATTTTATAAAACTAAATGAAATATTAATTGAGGTGAGAACAAAATTAAAATGTTGAAAAATCATTTCTTACTTCTGTTCTTCCCTAGATTAAATGGATAAAACCTTATCCAAATATATGCTTCCATACTTATATATGAAGATTTATATGAATATAACTCCAAATATGGCTGTCCAGATAACAATATGGAAGCGTGTCCAAATGTAATAGCTGACTTTTGATAATTATATTCAATTAAAGACAATTCAAAGCTATAAAATTTCTGGGTTATTAAATTATCTTAAAATTGTCATGGAGCAAGGTAATTGCTATCATGGAGCATGAGAACAAAAGAGGAACAGAAGTTTCAGTTGCTAAAAGCAAATAAAGAAAATGGAATAATTTCTTGTGTGAATAGCAGTATTGCTTGGTAACCTGCAAAGAAGTAAATAGCTTTCCATTTCTGTGAAGATTGAAAGATAAAGAAGAACTGCTGTTGGAGCAAATAAAGGTTTTCAATTAAAGGAAGGGCTTCACACGTTAAAGTGTATTCCTGAAGAGCAGGATATGAAATATCAAATGATCATAGCAGAGATCAGGTTTTTTTACATTTTGTGTGCCTCAGCCATTAGTGCCAGGGGTGATTATAAACTCTGTGTTAGACAGAAAGATAACAAGACTTGCAAAAGATTTTTGTTGCTAATAGGTAGATTTTTTTAAAATAATTAAAGCATGTTTTTAAAGACTTTTTAATATTTGAGCTCAGCTATTTACTTGTCATATTAAGTTGCAGCCACAAAGAATGGCTTACAAAACAATGAAACAAATAAAAAGCTAGAGAGGTATAAGGTTTAACCACTTCCAGATAAGATGAAGTAGAAGTAAATGAAGAACCATGCATCTTACAGAATAGGTTTTTGGTCAGGATATTCAGAATTCATATCCAAAGCTTCTTCATAGTCGATTATACATTTGTAATGNGGCTATCATAATACAGATAATTTAGAAGCTTTCACCCTTGAAAGGAAGGGAAACAAAAATTTTGTAACAGCATTCTCTCCTATAAAGCTTGAGCAGAGTGAGAAACCACTGCATGATTTCAAGCTATCTAAGAAACTGTGGCATAGATTCACTCCATCTCATAGCTGTTAGCTTTTGATTTAAGGTTGCTTTATCTTGCCAGAAGTGTAAAACAGAAATGAATAGTGATGAATGGGCTATGATGTCATACATAACTAATGGCTATTCAGCTGAAAACTTTAATTAATATTGCACATAAACAATTTTACCTGTCACTGTAGTTCTGACCTTGCAGTTTTCAGGTATGGGCAGATAAGTTAAGGAAAAGGAATACACAATCCAGAAGTAAGGATATTTGTATCCTTGACATGTGACAGGATAGCAATAAAGGTAATTGAAATATATGATGCATTTGGCATTGATGCAGATACCTAATTTTGATGGTGTAGGAGAATGACCGATGTGACATTTTGCTCATTTTCTTCAGCTGGAGCTTGTACAATTTCTCCAGAGTAAATGACCTTACAGTATTAGATAATATAGTCCTGACCCTGACTGTCATGGAAGCTCAGAGTGTGAACATGCAGTCAGCAAAAGAGCCTTACTAAAAGTTAGCTATACTTTACAGTGGGGCAAAATCAATTAAAAGTTTCAATGATAATGCCTGAGGCCTTGACACCCTCGATGTTCCCTCAACTGCTTCTCAGTTTCTGTTCCATCTGCTTCTAGCATTTTCTGTGTTTCTTAGATGTGTTTGCACTGAGATGCCACCAGCTTGTCAGAGGGGCTCAGCCATGCCCTGTGGTGGGTCGGTCCCTTGGGGCCAGCTGGAGCCAGCTGTGTGTGGCACAGGACAGCCCTGGGCCCTCCTCCCAGGGGCCACCCCAAGCCCCACTGCCAGTGCCAGTCACTCTTTTGGATGGCTACACACACAGTTAAAAGTCTGTCTCCAGTGCCTGGGCAGCCCTCCCCATCCACTCTTTTGGATGCCTAAACACTCAATTAAAGGTCTGTCCATATTTATTTCTACCCAATGTCTGATCTAATAAGCAATCTCAGAGGACATCCACCTTACTAAACCTTAAAGAAAGAACTTGGAAAATGGGGTGAAAATTCCTTCTGTATACAACATTCACCCATGAGAAACAGTAATGTAGAACAGAAAAGTAATGAAATTAATTTATATCTTAGAACTAAAACGACAGAAACTTTTACTTTCTGTAACTCAGGAGAGTACCTTAACTGAAAGCTTATGTCATGTTACAGCTCAGCTGATTTCAGCCTGACTTACTGAAGGTGATATTTAAAAAAACCCCCGTTGTTCCAATATTCTTTTTCACTGCTTTAACTCCACTAAGTAGACTTGCTGTTAATTTTTTTTCTATCTCTCTGCTATACTGAGTCTAGAATTAGGACTTTGATGTCTTTGGATCACTTAAAATTCTAATGTAAATGAAATAGGCATCTTAAAAATTAGCATAATAAAGACAGTCTAGAAAGAATGCAAAGACAGTACATTACTTTTTGGCTTAGCAATAACTTAAGTGGCTATTGCTCCTTTAAGAAGGATCTTTATTGTAAAACATGAGTTCCATATGCTCCTTTTAAATATTATTCTGAAAAAAAAGCCCAACCAACAGTCAAAAAATTAATTTAGTTGGCTATGTAATTTAAAATAAAAAGTACACAACTTGCTCCCCACAATTCATATTTTCTGGATATTGCAGTCAAATATATATTTTTCATTTACCAGAATAACTACAAACATAAGGTGAGATCACCAGCAAAGACCAGCAGCCACCCTTACTGTCTGTCAGAGTATGGCCTCTAGAATTGTGGAGTACACAATACACAACTACTTTTTATTTTTTTTGAAGTCCAGATCTTTAGCATCCATAATGAACCAGTCTGCCTTTCTGGAGGCTTTGTTTTAGTAGAGGGTTAATTTACAGCTGTAGCCTTCAAATGACAATGGTTACCCCTAAAACCTGTAAAAATGATTGCTTTAGCTAGCAAGTGTTTTTACCTACTGCAATTTTTCCTTTAACATATTCCCAATATTTGGGCAAGGATTTTTGTGGTGGGTTGACCCTGGCTGGATGCCAGACATCCATCAAAGCTGCTCTGTCACTTCCCTCCTCTGCTGGTCAGAGGAGAGAAAGCATAAAGACTCATAGGTCCAGATAAAGGCAGGGAAAGATCGCTCACCAATTACCATCTGTCTAAACCTTAACCTTTATTTTGAAATTCATGCCATTTTTTTTGAAATAATGAAATTACTTTAAAGGAAGCTGGATATGCTTTTGGGTACCATGTGTTTCTCTTAACCTGTAAAATGGATATTATGTAAATTAAGATAACTTTTACAATAAAAAATAATGGCTCCCAGTAATAAATTTTTAGAACAGAAGCAATCTTATAAGTGGGAAGAACATTATATGAAATAATATTTTTCCATTTTGTAAATGCAGCAATGTGAGGATCTTCACTATGAAAAAATAAAGAATAAAGAATAAAATTAATATTATTCATAATATCTACAGAAGATATTACTATTTTGTATTATACTACTTTTGGGAATTATGCTCTCTGATCCAAATTTTCATTTCTTAATAAGCTTCTTTTTAATGATACTAAAAACAATGTAAACCGTTTTAAAAACTCAGAGAAGTTCCTTAATACAAGTGGTGGACTCTGAGTATGTGTTCGTTCTCAAAAAGTTGCTTAGTAATAAAACAATAATAAATTATGTGAAGTAAACTGTAAAACAAGTTCTTGGCCATTCAAGTGAAACTATCAAGTTAAACTGACTAAAGATAAGTCAGATCCTGGGCTTATCAAATGGCTCATACTTACTCTGTGTTATTGGCAAAGGAACAGCTGAAAGCCACAGTATATAATTCTGTGCTGTATCAAGACTTCTGAGGGTCCACTATTTTGGCTGGACTGTTGTCTCAGTAAAGGTTTCTGGTTCTTAGTACCTTGTGCAATTGGTTTGTTTTTCATTCCATTTCTGAAAATAGAACACCAAACTAATGGGTTGTAATACTGTACCTAATCCATATGCATTCTAAGGTGTTTTAATGTGTCTACAGAACCAGCTTAAACACCAGCAGAAATAACATATTTTAGGATCTGTTTGGTGTAGAAGTAGTTAGTACCCAAGAATAAGCCCCATCTTGCTTTGACTATCTTATCTATTTCAAAATCTTCTCTTTCTCATGAATTAACTCTTCATCTGTCTAAATAAATCTATCTAATATAATTTGATGAGTGCAAAGGTGGTTCAGACATATTTGACAGATACACCACAGCAACACAGGCAACTTTTTTTTTTTGGACCAGTAAATGCTATCAGGTAAAATAAGCTGGTATCAATTACTACCAAAGTAAAAGTAGTAGCTAGTACTTACATTTGGGCAAATACAACCCAGAATGCAATTGTAATTTCAGACTTGTTTTTATTGAAGGGCAAGAGTTGGAAATGTAGGTAAATAATGGAAAGGGATAAAAAAAAGGAACAGAAACATAAGACTTCTAAACCTTTTCTCTCCAAGTTGAGAGCACTTATTTACGTCCCTGTACCAATATGATATACCTGATCTTTCTTTGGTGATGAAATACTTCCTAATGAACATTAATTAGAATTATAATTGAAAAACAAAGGTCTCTGATCTCTCAACACTAACCATTAGGGTACACAGAAGCTTAATCATGTCTTTTTTCAAATATTTTTAAGAAGTATGTATTTATTCTTTTGAAAAGGAAATGGGTTTCAAGAAAAGTGAGAAGAGATAGGTGATGGAAGTAGAAGGCAGAAGCTCAGAATGTCACAGCACTGAATTGCTCTAGTTATATTGCAACTACTTTAGCTAGGTGCCTAGGAAGCCTTAATATCAAACAGCAACAGAAAAAAATTCAGGCATCTCATGGATATTTAGTATTTTTAATATTATTAAATATAATTATTCTCATATTAAATATAATTATTATATTTAATTATATAATTATTATTATATTTTGTTTACTTTAGGTTTAATTATTTAGCATTTTTAAAATGCAGGCATACAAAAGACAAAGTTTATGTCATTTTATTTAACTTACCAGACTCGAATCAGAGAAATTTCTGATATCATATTAAAAATATTAACCTTCAAATGAGAAAGTAAAATCAGCATAGAATTTCAGATACATTTATTCTTTTTCTGTTTTTCAAAACTCTTGTTATCAACTGACTTATTAAATGTCTTGAGCCATTTGAAATATGATCTGCTCTTCTTAGTGTGACATCAGTATAATTTCCATTGCATTTTATCTATGGTAATATCTTCTCTCAGTCTTGTTTTGAATGCCATTTTATATTCCTAGTCAAGTAATGTTTTCCTCTTACTTTTCCTGTTTTCTACTTCATCACGTACTTGCACATTCCCTTTTTTCTCTGACTCCCTTAATAAATACCGTAGGTTTCTTTTACTTGCATTTTTCTGGGAACAGTAAGCCTGTTGGTTAGTGGAAGAAAACTTCAGAGCTGTAATTTTTATAATGTCTGTTTGCTTGAGCTTGCTATAGCATAAACAGCTTACTCTAATTGTACCAGATAAATCACTGGGAAAAGGCCACTCTGATTCTTAAATTTTATATCAGCTAAGTCATCTCCTTTGGTGTTTTAATTTAGTGAAAGGAGTTAATTGATGCAGAAATAGTTTGGCAGTACTGTTGTTTGAAGATTCTGAGACATACTGAACAATGATTAACTTCTGAGTCTAATGTGAACTTGATTATAAACCTGTATCTGCTGAGAGAGAATACAGACATCACTTTCTTCTAGTCTTCATTATTTTGGTTTTTGTCTTCATTATTTTAGTTTGTGTCCTCTCGAGGCCTTCCCAGAAGTGCAAATCTCTAAATTACAGTCCCAGTCTTGACACTGTGATGCATGCTAGCAGAAACTTCTGCTGGCACAGTTTGTAGTCTGTAAGAGTTTGGAGATATTCTCTGTAAACTGCTGTATGGTATTAGGAGCCAAAGTCAAAACAAATGTTTACATTTATTTCAGAAAACAGTGGGTTTACAGCATGACATGGATTTATATCCTAAGTCCTCAAATGGTCTTGCCCGTGGATGGATCACTATAGGAGTTGGACTTTGATCTTCCTTGTATTCCCTTCCAGTTCAGGATATTCTGATACCCCACTTTATCTTTGTTCTTTTTCTTGGAATGGCATGGTCACTCACTTTTTCATCTGCCTTTTTAGGAATCCTGTAGTTCTTATCCAGCTCTTTGCACAGGTCCATAATGGAATTGAACCTGCTCTTCAGTACAGCTCGTCTGACACTTTTAAATCATGGATTATGGGAAAAGGAGCAAAACCCAGTACAGTTAGAGATCTTCCACATCTCTGGCAGAACTGAAGAAACATCACCATTGTGCTACAGTAGAGAAACTGCATTACTTGAATGAGGATGTTCCAGCTCATTGAATCTAAACTTATTGTATGCTCAAGTAAACGAAGTCTCCTGCATAATTATGGAGAATAATTCTTATACTGCATATATAAGAAAGTCTAAATAAAGCCTATTCTTCCTTCTACATATTATAATTTTATATTCATTTCATTTTAATGCTTACTTAAAATATTTTTGAACAATGAGAGCTTTGCTAATGCTAAACTTGGTTCTTTCCCCTTAATAAGAGCCTTTGTTTTTATTTTTTTTTTTTTAATCAGAAAAACTATTTAGGATCTCTTGTACACTGAACCCCCCTGGCTGGCTGGTGCTTGACAGGGACATTTCTTTGACAGTACTACATTAATTATACAGTAAACATGAAATGTATATAAATATAAATATTTATAATTATAATTAATATAAATACTTTGAGATGCAGACACACTGATAACTGAAGAAACATACTCATTTAGAAGCATTCTTTATCATTGTCATTCCCTTACTGCTGTACATAATATGTTCACAATACACAATACACAACATGTTCAACAATAGTTCACATTTAATAGATTTTTCAGGGTAAAGAAAATGCCTACCACGAATTCCCAAAAATGCAGAATTAGGATGTTGATAACATACTAATTACAGGAGAGATCAGTGGCAGGTCTTCTGAAATGCTGCAGCCATCCTGTGAAGGAAGGATAGGAACACATTCAAGAAGGAAAGGGGATGCAACATCGAGGTGAGAGAGAAAGAGAGTGGTGCAAAATCTATGCCTCCTTCTCAGTTCTCTAAATTACCATCTCATTTGAAGGAAAGAAAAAGATCCACTGAGATCTTCTTTAAGTAAAAGATTTCTGTACTTTCCAAGAAACTCTATATAATGTTCACATAACAACCAAAAATCTCTTCGAAAAACAAATATTTTAATGCTTCTAATTTCCTTATACTTTTTAAAAATATTAAAATTAATGTATATATTGTACATATAATCACATACAAATATAATAACTATGATTTTTTTTAATGTTGCCTTTACTGCAAATTTTCTGCACTGAAGTATTCAGTTTATTAGAGATTATTTTGACATTCAAGAAATGCTTTGACTGAATTTCTTTTGCTTCTCAGAGAAAGAATTTAAGGGGGGTTTGATTATTGAAAAACTATAAGAATATTATTCTGCAGAACAGTACTTGGAGAATTTCATATAAATGAGTAGTCCCAGACTCCAAAAGTTGTTAAAAGATGTCTATCTCTGCTTTATTTGTTATTAAGAAGTGGAACCATGTAAGAGTTTGCTTTTTCACTTGTGAGCAAAGAATCCACGTTATTTGATTACAGTCCTCAGTAGAAGCCAAAGACTTCCCTTAGGTGTTCCTGAACAAAGTTCAGTAGCGTTTATTTTGGAAGGGAGTAAATCATAACTTCATAAAAATAGAAATATTTTAGAATCTCACATAAATTAATACTTTCCTAAAACTTAGGATCGTTTGCATTATGAAACAATGGGTATTAATTGCCTTATATTTGCATCACAAACAGCAGATTTCAAACCTTTTGTTTTAACTTAAATAAATGCAAGAAGTTTTTCTTTTGTGTGCTTTTGGATTTCATTTGGGATTTTAGTTGTAGTTTGCTACTGTGTGAGCATGTGAGTTCATCAGTCTGTGAAAAGATACACACTGAGGAAACTGCTGTCTCAAAATAAATTTCCTTATTAGTCACACACTATGCAAGATAGTGTAGTGTTAGGAGCACTGCAGTAAAGTAAATGCTACAAACTGGAGCATATTTTTCCTTCAAATGCAAACACACTTTTAGTATCTCATTGTGAATTTAGAAACATCACTTCATAATTTGTTCATAAGGAAATAAAATAAACATATAGAGAAAAATTATTTAAAAAGGAGTAGCCACATGTCAGGACAGTTGGAACCTTGACTTAAATTTACAAGTGCCTTGTAAATAATTTGAACTGTTTTCTTGTGCAAAAGAATGAAAAGAGTAAAAACATAAAAAAGACTCACTAAATTTTATGTAGCACCACCCAATGTTTTCCTTACCTTTGGGCCATTAGGATATAGGAATAAATAATAGCATGACCTTCAGTGATGCTGATAGTCATATTTTTCTAAAATACAAGTATATTAATGTCTTTTAAAAAGAAATCTTCATAATTTCAAGAGGATGACCTTTATCATAACTAGTTGCAACTCATTTTAGTAAATGAGCTATGTGGATGACTTGGACAAGCAGTATGTTTTGAATTCATATGTCAAATATAGTGAAGTTTCAGTAGCTTGTACTGGTAATGGCTGTCCAAAGTAGTTAATAAGAAATTTAAAGCAATTTGTTTTATGAATTATGTGTTAAGTACTGCTAAGTACTTCCAAATTATCTACTTTATAAAAATTAATTACCCATATTGCAATAGGACAAAGTAAGTAGTACTTACAGATGTAATTACAAATTAAAAACAAGTAAACATTCCCTTAAGAAGGTACATTCTTAAAGCAATTTATAACCTATTACTATATAGAACACTGGTTAACAAATGAGTAATCAAATTGAGGTCAAAGTTAAATAATACACTTGAAGTTCAAGTACACATAATAGCTAATTTGACCTATTTGGGAACTTTTGTCGTTGTCAGGCAGCATAATTAAAGTATGTAAACATCAATGTTGTTGATCAGGAAAACACAAGAAAATTACTCAAGCTGGCAACAATTGCATATTATCTTGGATTCAGAAGACTTTTCCCATAGCAGTATTAGGTCAAATATTTACTCCTAAAATCTCATTTTATGTTCTTTGGTAATTTTTCAACCCTCCTCTAGAAAACCATATACCCTTCTGTGAATTTAATTAACCTAAAAGGTTAAACCATGCATCTAAGAATATTTTCCAAATGTGTCCTGAATTCTGAAAAGCTTGTGGCCTTGACCACTTCCCTGGGGAGTTTTCCAGTGCTTGACTACCCTCTCAGTGAAGAACTTTTTCCTAGATTTCAAACTAAATTTCCTCTGGTACATCTTTAAGTCATTCCCTCCCATCCTATTGCTGAACAGCAGAGAGAAGTGATCAGCATCTCCCTCTAGGTCATGAGGAAATTGTAGCAATGAGTTCACCCCTCAGTCTCCCCTTGCCTAAGCTGAACAAACCTCATATCCTCATCCTCATAAGTCACTCCTGCCAGCCCTTCCATGATCTTTGTTTTCATTCTTTGCACACATGTTTAGGAGCCACAGGGAAGAGCATCTCTGTCAGAAACTTTCAATTACAATGTTTTCAAGGTGAAAGGAAAAGAAATTCCCAAAGTAAGCCAGTGTTTGGAATGTATCTTTCTAATGTGTGCAGGTAGAAATGGTTTGCAGGTGTAGCAGACTTCCATGATCCAATAATTGCTATAGGCACTTCTAGTTTATTATTGAGAAGTGAGAGAAATTCAGCCTTCTGGTAACTTCTATTTAATGTCACCAGTGCACACTGGAGGCCAAGCAGCCTAAAGACACAGATTTGCAGAGAAGGACCTTGAGATTCTGCTGGACCATGAGCCAGCAAAGCACTCTCATGGAAGGCAAAGCAACAGCATGATGGGCTGTGTTAGGCAGTGCTGGCAGCAGGGCCTTCCTGCCTGCTCAGCACTGACAGTACCAGAGCTGTACATTCATACCTTAGTCTGAAAAATAACAGAAATCTCCTCCAGAAATTAACAGTAAATAATTCTTTGTTGGGAGGGAGGATGAGAACAGTCTGTGCACTATCACCATTACCCTCCTTATATTATAGAGTGTCTAAATAGTCTCATCACCAAAGTTGTGTAAATGGTGGGGACACTTGCTTCAGGAAATTTATAAAATGATATAAGGAAAAATTACCACAGGATACAGGTTCATTACTCTTACCTAACACATATTGCTCATCATATTTAGGGAAAAAAAACTATAACTAACCAAACTCTGCTGCTTGTGAAGCTCAGATTAGACTGACTTTATGCCCTTCATTTCTATGATTGAGGATTAAAATTAAATTCAGAATATTTGCTTTCCTTAACAGCTCACAGAAATAAACAGTAATGTATATTTAACCTTTCATACTAGTAAACTCTTATAGAAAAGAAACTCTAAAATAAGCATATGTTTTTATGTATCTAACTCTGTGTTTGTTTTCTGTTGTTTCCTTGTAGTACTTTGTATAGCTAAAAAGAATCGAATATTCCTTCTAATTCTTCATGCTTAGGAATTCTTTATTAAGACCATTTCTTTTCTTTTGTCCTGCTTGTTATTCTTTGAACTTATGTCTCCTCAGGCTCTTCGATATTTTCTATTGACTCTTCTCACTTTAATTTAATTACTTTTTCTTTTTCTGAGACTTTGCAGAAATGGAAGGTATACAGGCTGTACTGAATTACATTTCTTACTTGACCTTTAAATATTAAAAGATGAGCAAAAAGTATCTTGAAATAGATTCAAACTTTGGAGCTGTGATTTTCTTTGAATCCCATTAAAAATGTGAATTCTTTTTGAAGTAGGGTTGCATGCAGGAGCTGTGAATAAAATCAATAGCAAACAGCAGATTTAGTCATAATATAATATGAAAAACGGGAATACTTGTAGTGCTATATGAGCTCTGAAAGTGAAACAAAATGAGGTGGGGGAAGAACAGGGTGTTGCTTAAAACCCTAAAGATTTATATTCCATCCAAAATTTGATTGTCATTGGGGCAATAAAGAAAACAGTTTAATTTTGGTATGTCTTTGCAATGACATGTGGTTAAGACTCATAGAGGTAAAATTTGTAACTCTTGTAAAATTTTGTTATGAAAGAATAAAACCAGAGAAATCCTCATTTAGAAAGAAAATTTCCTTTTTTTATGATCATTCAGTAAATAGCAGTTCAATTATACTCTCATGCAAGTGAAATATTTTACCTACGTCTCTCTTGGTAACTTCATTTGGTGGTTGGGGGGGCATTATTCATACAGGAAGACACTTTAAACATGAAGAAAAATTATGCATGATTCTTAGTAAAATATAAAGTTTGGCAAGTTTAGGGAGTAAAACATGGTAATAATACATAATTTTTGATTAGGTCGGCAAACATAAATTACTCTTATTCTTCTTTGATTTTAATCATTGTGACTCTGACCATTACCTGGTGCTCTATCACCTTTGAAAATACTCTCAAAGGAACAAAGGAGGAAGCCTGCATAAGCCATGGGGAAATGATTAGTGATGTGCTACTCCACCTACACACCCACAACTCTCTGGGGTTGGGCAGAATCCATCCAAGAGAACCGAGGGAGCTGACAGAAGGGGTGTGGGGGGAAGGTGTTTTAAGATTTGGTTTTATTAATCAAAACTTATAATATTTATAAGTTTTAATTATAACTTACAAAGAAAAAAACAACATTAAACAAACATAAATTCTGTCAGTCCACATCAAAAAGCCGAATCAGTAAAAGATCCTAAGTAATGGGGAAATGTTAGGTGTGTTTTTGGATAGGAGACAGACTTTTCATTCCGGAGTTATTTTGAATTCAATCCAAGTTTTGCATATGCTTCTGTTGTTTAAATAAGTTTCTATCCCTTCAGATGTCTTATATTTTTCCTGTTTTCTCTCAACTTGTGCTGCTATTTGTAATACACTTTCTTAACAAGTACAAAATGGGATATGAAAAAATCTGTTTTCAGACTTTGTGTGTTACTTAACACACTGTGCCACTAAGCAGACTTCTGTCTCAGAAATTATCTGTTAGATGTAAGACAATATGTTAGAAGAAGATATTTTGCTGTTATGGTTTCATAACTTTAAGAAGACATTGCAAACCCTTTACCTATTAGCCTGCTTTACTTGCAGTTCCTGACATGTCTTGGTATTGATCAGAGGTGTGTGGGGCACTCAGGGCTAAAGCAAAGTAAGGATAACAATGTCTACTAATTCACTGAGGCAAGCTACATCTACCCAGCAGGGAGCAAGGCCATTTACAGCTAGGTAACCATATCAGCAATGCTCTGTAAGGCTGAGATTGCTTACATGCTGATATCAGAAACACCAAATTTAGTTGTACACACTCTTGTGCCTTGAAGCTAATGTTTCAGTTTGGTTTTTTTTTTTATCTAAGGTTGCCTATGTGTCTGTAAGAATGCATATGTAGATATCTGCTATGTCACAGAGCTTAGACTATAGTCCAGGCACTCAATGAACCCCTGTGAGATGTTATATTTTCCTGTACAAATTCCCTTTCATTCATTCCATTCCTCTAAGTGTGAGCAAATATTTTCATGACACTCTTCTGTACCAGCCCCCATCCTGACAGTTCCTTTAAGTATTCTTGTGGAACATAACTTCAAATACATGAGAAATCACAAGACAGTTCATCATACTAGCAGCTATGCATTGTCTCTTCATTCTCTCCTTCTCTGCTGAAAAAAAATAAATTTAAAAAAGTGCACATTACAGCATATAGCATTCTGTTTTGTAAATTTCATGTGATAGTAAATTTCAGTTATGACATTTCCCTAACAATGAAAGTGTGATAGACCCTTTATAGTTGTCAGTGATCACTAAACTCAACAGTAACTTAAACTTTGTAAGCACTTTATATATCTGTCATAATTTTCACTTTTGAAAACTTAGAGGTTCATATTAATATGTCCACTATATTTTTTTTAAAACACAATATTTAAAATTGCTGTTTTTACTTATGAAATGCGATATACTTCAGAAATTAAAAGAGCAATGTGGAAATATTTCTGTGAAAATGTAGATCATCACGGTTACAATATGCCTTGAGTAGGCACACATGAAAGCATTCAGCTGATCTGCTCGAATATGTTTGCAACAGCCCACTCTTTAGGAACATTTTGACAAGTCTTTCTAGCTAACACTTTATTCTCATTACTACAGCTAGTATATAATGCAAGGAAGTCTGCTACTCGAAATGGTCACAGCTCAAAATGAGCACAGGAAATCTGGAACGGAGTACTCAGAATGGAAACTTGAATCAGGCAGGCCCTATATGCATCTTCTAAACTGTGCTCTGACATTTGATGATCTATTAGTCTCCAAGTTATACACTATCCTGTGAAGCTTTCCACAAAACTAAGAATAAATTCTTTCCAGTTTGGAATATTATCTATGATCTCCTCTGATCATTGCATCACAGATCAATTTTGTGACTCAAAATCCCTGTCAGTCTATCTCTGTTGAGAATAAAGATTATTTCGATTATTTATCAATTTAAATTATTACTATTCCTCTGTTCACTGTAATTCACTGTAATTTCTTTTAGTATATGGTGTTTTCTTCTGACATTGGTCAGAATTCTTCAGTTCATTTTCAATTTGTATGTTGCCTTTGATTTCTCACATTAGAATACTAAATGTCTCTGACACAGATTTACTGAAAAGCTGAAACTGAACATCAGCTCATTGTAAACTAAACACACCCTTTCAACATTTGCACACACATCCTCACTGTGGTGTTAATGTATTTGAAATGGTCAGGGTGTTTGCATCCTCCAAACATACTTTTAAATAAGATGGACACAATATTTGGGTATTTTCAAATCAAAGAATAGTTTTCAATTTGTTAGGGGTGAGTGTAGCTGGGAGAGAATGTGAATATATGGGGATTGCCTCCAAGCTGTCTTCTTTAACCTGATATTCTCAAGTGAATTTGCTAATAAAAGAATTGTGTCCAAATATTTACAACTCCCAGATTATCTTTTAGATCAAATACCTTTATTCCTTATATGAAAAAGTTATCTAATAACATTATTATACCATGAAATACACTTTGAAGTGTGCAGATTAAAAGTAGGATCACCTTCCTATTTATAGGGCTTTGTTGACATCCTATTTTAGACTTAATTTGGATAATTCTATAAAAATGTAATCCAAAGATAAAATTTAAAATGACAGTCAGTAGTGTGCTTATAAAATAAAATTCTAACTGACTGAATTGAAGAATTCAAATTTACTATCACACTTGGTTTCAGGCAAAAATTGTAGAAATAGTATATGAGCTCATTATTTTAAATTATTCATATGTAACTGATGATGAAAGCAAGTAAATGTCTTCACTATGAGAAATCACAGTGCTTTGCACTTTTTTACAAGGGAAATCAATTCTGATTGGACAATTAGCATGCAGTTTTATGAATTTAAAATGAGCTAATTTCACATAATACATTTTCAACAAAATATAGACAAAGACCTAAAACTCTGTCTTGAAATGGAACAGTTTTGCTCATATCTTGACGATTGCCTATACAAGCCCTGTGGATTCAACTAGCTTTGTACCTGAAAAAATCATGTTTATGTATTCATGTCAGCATTTACTCTACCCATTTCCCAAAGGAGTAATTAATATCTCAACTTAGATCATCTTTGGCAGATGAAATCCTGTTTTTCACATGGCATCTTAAGCTATTACTTTGCGCAGGTGTTAGAGGAGCAAAAGGTTCATGAGTTTCAATGTCTGGCACATGTGACTGATGCCCAGGGGACTTAAAAGACACCGTTGGAGAAGCCTGTTCTCACTCACTGCTTCCACACTTGCACACTGTTAATGGGCTCATTAGGCATACTACACAAAATGTGTGACTTACTAATTGTGGCCTCTCCTACGTGCAATTGCCTACATAGATTTGTTACTCTTTGAAACATCAAATAATTTTAAAGCCATGGAGTCATTAGTGGTGTAGTATCACTATACTCTCACCAGAAAAACTGCTCTAGTTTAAGCCTTGGTATTTTTAATTATACATTCTGAATTATATCACAAATGCGCTATGTAGCATCTAGTTTAAATATTCTTATTCAAAAGAATGGAACAATTTGCTCATTTTCTAATAAGTTTAAGAGGTGAGAGTGAGTATATGAAAAAAATCTTTGTAGCAAATATCTTTCCTTTGCCACTGATATTTTGGCTAACAACCAGGTTAAATGTTCTCTGATGTCTCAGTATTCCTTGATAATATGAAAAAAGATATATTCAAAACTCTTCAGTAACATCCTGAGTAAAATTCATACATAATATGCACCTCTAGTATCATTTGTTTATCTATTCAACATGTTCATCTATTCAGGTAAGTACATTTTTATTATTTTGCTGTTATTATAATGCTGTTACCAAACAGGACCAGATTGATTTTAAAAATCTTATTTAAACAGAGAGTAAATGTGAAAATTTTGTGCCTCAAACAAAAGGTTTGAAGAAAAATGGTAAGAAACTTACAGCTGAAATTTTAAGGGGTTTATATCTGAAAGTTTTAAATAGCTTTAACTGCCACTGCCACCATGGATTCCAGATAAAAGAGAATTTATATAAATAAGGATATAGATAAACTCAGAGTATGTTTGCCAAAATAAAAGAAACAAAAAGAAAACTAATTGAATTTAAAGAACAGTTCAGGTGCACGTAAAACGGAATTTTTTTTTTATGTCATTTAAATACTTCGTACAAATGTGTCAAACACTTTTATAGAGTGGGAAGATCATAATTTAAGCTGTCAAAGGGTGAAATTATTTTGAGAGGTTTCATCAGCAGGGGGTTGGAAACAGTTTAATGTAAGAGTGCCTGCAATTAATAGAGTTATATCTAGCCAGAGGGTTGATTTATTGTGCTACTGTTGTCTTTCTTTCTCTTTTACCCCCCAGCTCCACTCCCCCTTTTGGAAAACTCCTTTCATGAATCCTATGTGTCCTCAATAACATAAATCAGCATGAAGAGTTTACAGCACTCTTAGGTATTCCTTCCTATTTTCTTTCCAGGTATTACTAAATTAAGGCTTTCAGGTCAAATAGGTTTAATTTAATCTCAAGAGTGTGCATTTGGTGGTAAATGAAGACCACTTACATTGTATTTCTGATGATTTAAAGTATTTTAAAATTGTTTTTGCATATGAATATGAAGAGTTCGTCTCTCAAACAAACCCATTTTTTCCTGTAAGAGGTGGTGTTCAATTTTGTATAGACAAGAAGGTATTTTTGCACTGCACAGGTAATAAGTTTTTTATCAAATTTATCAAACCCAGAGAGACAAAGAAAGAGTCTCAATGGAGTTTTCATTAAGAGATTGTGCCAGTTAAAGTTCTTGTATGAGATATTTTTCGTTATAAATTAGGTTCCCCAAATCTCTCCAGTATATTAGTGTCCTTCCTAGTACTTATTAAGTACAGCTTCATTAGGATAATGAAGTCAGCTCTGGAAGAACAACTGTCCGAAAATCTGGATTTCTGAAAGACAAGCTTTAAGCCATTGCTCATTCCACACTATATTTACATCTGCTAGAGAAAGTTCCTTTAACATGGCACCATTGATTGAGTTTCCTTGTATTGAAAATAGGAATACTGACAACAAATGTGTGAGTACTGCTGAATTGCCTGCACACTTCACCACTCTCATCTCATTTCTAAAGCAGAGTCCAGAATTTTCCTCCTGAGAAGATACTTTTTATTTTCAATCAGCACACTCAGAGTGATGTAGAATTGAAAGCTTCCAGCCACAACACAAGGACTGGATCTATCCTAACACCATGCCTACTGGACCTCTTGTTTTTCCCCTTTTGTCCTTTGTTTGTTTGAGTACAGCAATACTTCCTGAGCATAGAGTGCAATCCTGAAGTAAGAACTAGACACTAAACTCAATAGTTCAGCATTTTCTAGTTTTCTACTAAGGGCTTAATTGAGGAACTCACCAGTCTTCCTGCTGTTAGAAGGAACCTCAGCACGCTTATATTACTTCTTGTCCTATGCCTTTTATAATTCAGAATAAGTAACTATTAAAAACTATGGCCAGTGCTTTTATCTGTCACTTATTATATTAATCATGGTTATTATTTAAATCTGTGAGAGATCTTGGAAAGAATGGACTGTGGAACTAGGGAAAATACATTAAGATGAGGGACAAAAATAATGATTTGAAGAATAGAGCCTAATTTTTTTTTATGGCTTCACCTTGCAGTAAGACTGCTTGGTATTTTTCTGTGATGCATTTAAACTAGGGTGTTTTTTGAGTGACAGTTTAGTTAGCTGATCCCTTTGCTCACTTGCATGAATAAAACCAGAAGTTCAGAAACTCAGGATGTGATAATCTTGAGTTCATTCTTCCCTAGGCCTCAACCACCAGCAGCTAGGTGGAACAACTAGAAATGAGAGACTGTCAGTGAGGTAATTTAACAATAATAATAATAATAATAACAACAACAACAACTAATAATAGGAAATTATATGAAACAACTAATAATAGGAAATTATATGAAATTCATACCACCTGAAAAGATGTACCAAAATTATGTATCTCAAAATGTTTATCTTCAGATGAAGATAATTCAGAAACAAATGAGAAGGAAGAAAAGAATAAAAAGCCAAAAGTTAGTCAGATGAAATGGGAAGAAGGCCTTTACAAAGGAAGAAAAAAGTGTTTGATGTTGAAAAAATACCAAAAACAGGCATAGCCATCATATAGTTTTAGGAATGCATTCATTTAATGAAGCAGAGGATGTTAGTATGATTTTTATAGTCATAAAAATTTTCAAATACAAAAAAAAAAAAAAAGGGATATATCTGGTTATTATCAAAAAAGTAATTTCCAAAACCTTGGTGGAAGGTGAGATGGTTTTGTTTCTCAGGCCTTTAGTGAAGACTTTTTTATCACTTTACTAGAAAGACCAGCTAATTTTGTAATGCAGGGCCTTTCTGCTTATGCTTCTTTGCTGCTCTGCCAGACAGCAACAAGGAACAAAACATCTTTTCAAAGCAAGTGAGCATCAGACAAATGAAAATACATTAATATCCACAATATCTGAATGAAGTATGACAAGTGATATCATCCCATATTTTGTTTGGTTGGCTCTTCTTGGGTTTGGATAGCATTTTGTAGGGATAGAAAAAACAGGTCTGTCTTTTTGTTTCTTTTCATTCAGTGCCAGTTAGTGATGTGGATGGAGAAAATCCCAGGCAGATCGACAGCACTGCTAAAAATATCTTATAAGGCCAATCTGTTAAATATAGTTTTAACCATAAACTAATTCTTTCTATATGCTATGTACTACATACTGTGTTCTATATTTTCTGAAGTCTCTATGTACCCCAGATAAATTTGATTCTCAAATGTTTTGTTGTTGACACTGACAGTGTTTTGGCATTTCTGTTTCTCCCCATCCCCACCCTCAGTCTCTGATAGAGAAGATTTAATTTTCTATTTCATGTGAAAAAAATCCATAGATTTGAAAGTTTCACTCTTCAAAAATAGATAATGAAATTTAAAGTGTTTTGGTGGTTTTTATGCAGTACTCTCCAACAAGTTACAGTAACCTTCTTGCAGTTTCCATCAAAAAGCTGTCTCAGTCTGTCATACTCTGCATGTGAATGTAAACTCTTGTTTATAAGGATTATAAATTAAAAATTGCTCCCATTAATACTGTAGTCATTAGTATTGTAGAAGTGATTAGCAAACCTCAATCCTCTTATGATAGTGTTAGAAACAGCATATGATAATGTTTATATAAACAATTATTAGATCCATAAACCAAGATTTTTAGTGATTTCAAATATGAATAATTCTTCTTGAAGTATTGTATTTAAAATCCTGTGTCATTTAGTAGAGATGATTTTTGGCTTAGTATTTACAAAATGGCACCAATAGCAATAATAAATTATATCTAGTCACATAGTTGCTAATGACATTTTTAGGTACCCATTGTTTAAATAAAAATTATTTAAGAACAACCTTTTATAATACTTTTATAAAGAGAAAAATATGTTATTTGAAAAAAATATTTTCAGTTTAAAAAAAATGTACTCACTTAA
The DNA here is from genome assembly GCA_013398075.1 of Notiomystis cincta. NCBI lineage: Eukaryota > Metazoa > Chordata > Aves > Passeriformes > Notiomystidae > Notiomystis > Notiomystis cincta. The sequence goes on along the minus strand of VZRX01004396.1, from coordinate 106,587 downwards.
ATGTACCTTTTTAGTAGACTTTTGATTAAGAATGGTACTTGAGTGATAAAGTGCACTCCCTTGTATGAGAAATGGAACTTAATTCTTAGAACTATGTATAGAACTCACCATAATTATATTCTTGATTTTAAATTTTTCATTTATCGTGTATGCAAATATATTGCTACTTGAATGATAATTTTTCAATTTATCTATTAAAATACTATTTTATTTTGGTAGCTTAATCCATATTGGAAATATTGATACTTTTAAAATAGGAAAATCATTATTTTGAAAGCAAAAATAGTATTTTTCATAAGCATAATCTTTTGATATAAATACTTGTGTTTCTATATATTTTTGAAGAAAATTTGCATTGTAAACTACTTTTTTCTTCAAAAGTTTGTGGATGGAATAAACAAACTTTGTATTATTTAGCAGTTCTTACTGAAAATCAAAATTTGGCTCTATCCTTCTGGCTTATATAATGCCATCAAAATGCTGTATACTGTTATCTGAATGCTGCCTTTATCAGCTGCCAATTTTTGTTTAAGCTTCACTGCCTCCTAACAGCATCTGACAGCAAGGGGAGCTCTAAGACAAGTTGGAATAAACTGAGAAACTTTTGAGAGAAGATTAGAAATACTGTCAGGAAAAGACAGAGTTTGGAGAAAAGATTTGGAATGGGGGAGGAACATAGCTGTTATTCACCATAAGTGAGGCAGCCAGAGGTGTTTACAAAGTACATGAGAAAGATTAAAAAAGTGTGGGAGATTATAAGAAGCAGTCAAGTGACTAAATAGAAATGATGCAAGCACTTCAAAAAAAATCAAACTCGCATCTCAAGCGAGATGTTCCAAATAGCTAAGAAAACCACCCAGACATGATACAGTGGATAGAGAGGGGTTGAAATAAAAAGCAAATCAGATGTAGATTGATCTATCCAGGATATAATAGCACCTAAAAATTACAAATATAATTTACCCTAAAGTAAGAGAAAAAGGCTATATGAAGGGATGTTATAGAGAGTCACTGAACAGCATGAAGATTGTACTAATTTTGTCTACACAGAAATATTCTTTCATAAACATGCCAAACTAGTCCGTTTTTACAGCATTCTTTTTATTAATTTCAATATGGTAACTTCTCACCCAAATCAGAAAAGTCTGTGATCTATAGGCACTAGATTTATAATAGCCTATTAATTGCCATTGACTTTAAAGTTCTAACTGTAAGATTTTACAAATGCTTCCTGTTACTTAAATTTGTACCTAGCATACAGATAAATGAATAGTAGAGCACTGTGAAATATTGATTATACAAAATTATTTGACCTCTACTGATTTTGAATTTATTTTGCATATCCAGCCTGTTTTGCCCATCCAGTTTTATTTCCAGCCACCTTAACCCATATTGTAGGATGTAGCAAGGATGTCTTTCCTGATCAAAGACTGCTTTGCTCACAAAGACCACATACTTTGGCATATGAGAAATATATAAGTAGAGACATTTCTTATATGACTGTAATAGTAGACAAGATTTGTTATTCCAATGTATTATATTTACTGTGGATGCAGGAGGCAATTTTTGTTAAGGCAGGCAAGACAAGGGATAGCCAAACCAGAAGCAGAAAGGAATATATAGCTCTATCCTGTCCCAGTACTTGGATCATCAATTCACCCTGAAGATGTACATTTACACTGTAGACTGCTTTCTTGCTAACTTGTAACAGATTAAACTTCTGATTTTGATGCAGCCTAAACATCCTGAATTGAAAAATCCAAGAGTTGTTTTCATAAAGGATGGCAAAATTAATCAGAGATTGAGAAAGTTAGACTGTGGTATTCTGAAAAGGTTTAGTACATCTTGATTCAGACCTTTTCTATAACTCCTGCACTGAGCTCAGCTTAAAAGGATAGCTTTGTTCTCACTTAAACTTCAATAGTCCAAGCTAAACAGATCAAGCTCTCTACATTTGCTTTCTGCTAGATTAAATCCAAATAAACTTTTTTCTTCTTCTCAAAACACAATATGTTATTAATACTATCAAATTCATTGGAAGTCATGAGGTATGGACTACATCATGCCATTGATCTTAAATAAAAGTGTCCAGTGGATAAAAAGAAGAAATTTGATAGAAATCAGACTAAATAAACGATTGGGTTTTTTTGTGGGAGTGCATGTTTGTATTATCTTGTTTCATTATCCTTTTGTTATCTCTCTTGAGACTAGAGAAAAGAAAAAATTCATGAACATTTCAAGGTGATATTTCAATCCTACTAGATTTTGGAATAGACAAGGATTTTCTTTATCTTTTCCTTGTTTCCTGATCATAAGAAATATTCTTATAAATAGGAGTGGTAACAAGTGTAATTTGCCAGCTTAATAAGGAACTCTCATCACTCTGGTCTGTTTATTTAACACATTTCCAAAAATCAAAAGACTGAACATGGTTGTTTTACTAAATGGCAGCAATCTGATGATTTCATAAATACTTTTAAAATTTATTTTAGATTTCCATTGATGTCATTTAGCATGTAATTCTCTTTCAGAAGGAATGCACAGATAAGGGATTGATATTTTGACAATTTTTTTATGTAACCCATCGAGAAAATACAAAATCATCTTTCAGTCATGTTTAGGTACCTAATCTGACACTTAAACATAAACATAGATACATGGACAATAACACTCTGACCTGTCCTTCATTGAGGCCATTAAAGGCTATAAAAATATTGATAAATATTTTAGTTATGAAAAAAAACCTGAATGTGATAATGACTGAATTTAATAAAAGTAAAGAAGTTAAAGGGGAATATAGCTGCCTAAGAGCTGGGTTACTAGACTGAACCATATCTGCTCTCGAAATTCAATGTAAAGATTAGGGAAAAAAAATAATAGGCACTTTCAAATTTCATATAAGGCTTTATTCAAGCCTTTTAATTTCCACAGTGTGTTAGTGTGCTAATTTTACTGACTAATTGCAAGGTCCACATATTTTTTTCTCATAACCTGACTATGTTATTCACAACCAAGAGAGAATTATTGGTTATAAATCTCTATACATTTTTACATATACTTTTTGCAGGAGCATGAAGTAATAGGACAAGAGCTAATGTTTTTAAACTAGAAGAGTAAATTTAGATGTGCTATTAGGAAGAAATTCTTTACTGTGAGGGTGGTGAGACACTAAAACAGGTTGCTCAGAGAGGCTGTGGATACCCCATCCCTGGATATGTTAAAAGACAGGTTGAATGGAGCTCTGAGCAACCTGATGCAGTGAAAGATGTCCCTGCCCATAACAAGGGGCCTTGAACTAGAGGGTCTATAATGTCACTCCCAATCCAAACTATTCTATGATGATTCGATATCATAAATTATTTGTAAATTGAAAATATTTAAAAAGATAAGGCATGAAAAAATTGTCCAACAGATTTCCTTTTAATAAATTCCATCATNTAACAGATTAAACTTCTGATTTTGATGCAGCCTAAACATCCTGAATTGAAAAATCCAAGAGTTGTTTTCATAAAGGATGGCAAAATTAATCAGAGATTGAGAAAGTTAGACTGTGGTATTCTGAAAAGGTTTAGTACATCTTGATTCAGACCTTTTCTATAACTCCTGCACTGAGCTCAGCTTAAAAGGATAGCTTTGTTCTCACTTAAACTTCAATAGTCCAAGCTAAACAGATCAAGCTCTCTACATTTGCTTTCTGCTAGATTAAATCCAAATAAACTTTTTTCTTCTTCTCAAAACACAATATGTTATTAATACTATCAAATTCATTGGAAGTCATGAGGTATGGACTACATCATGCCATTGATCTTAAATAAAAGTGTCCAGTGGATAAAAAGAAGAAATTTGATAGAAATCAGACTAAATAAACGATTGGGTTTTTTTGTGGGAGTGCATGTTTGTATTATCTTGTTTCATTATCCTTTTGTTATCTCTCTTGAGACTAGAGAAAAGAAAAAATTCATGAACATTTCAAGGTGATATTTCAATCCTACTAGATTTTGGAATAGACAAGGATTTTCTTTATCTTTTCCTTGTTTCCTGATCATAAGAAATATTCTTATAAATAGGAGTGGTAACAAGTGTAATTTGCCAGCTTAATAAGGAACTCTCATCACTCTGGTCTGTTTATTTAACACATTTCCAAAAATCAAAAGACTGAACATGGTTGTTTTACTAAATGGCAGCAATCTGATGATTTCATAAATACTTTTAAAATTTATTTTAGATTTCCATTGATGTCATTTAGCATGTAATTCTCTTTCAGAAGGAATGCACAGATAAGGGATTGATATTTTGACAATTTTTTTATGTAACCCATCGAGAAAATACAAAATCATCTTTCAGTCATGTTTAGGTACCTAATCTGACACTTAAACATAAACATAGATACATGGACAATAACACTCTGACCTGTCCTTCATTGAGGCCATTAAAGGCTATAAAAATATTGATAAATATTTTAGTTATGAAAAAAAACCTGAATGTGATAATGACTGAATTTAATAAAAGTAAAGAAGTTAAAGGGGAATATAGCTGCCTAAGAGCTGGGTTACTAGACTGAACCATATCTGCTCTCGAAATTCAATGTAAAGATTAGGGAAAAAAAATAATAGGCACTTTCAAATTTCATATAAGGCTTTATTCAAGCCTTTTAATTTCCACAGTGTGTTAGTGTGCTAATTTTACTGACTAATTGCAAGGTCCACATATTTTTTTCTCATAACCTGACTATGTTATTCACAACCAAGAGAGAATTATTGGTTATAAATCTCTATACATTTTTACATATACTTTTTGCAGGAGCATGAAGTAATAGGACAAGAGCTAATGTTTTTAAACTAGAAGAGTAAATTTAGATGTGCTATTAGGAAGAAATTCTTTACTGTGAGGGTGGTGAGACACTAAAACAGGTTGCTCAGAGAGGCTGTGGATACCCCATCCCTGGATATGTTAAAAGACAGGTTGAATGGAGCTCTGAGCAACCTGATGCAGTGAAAGATGTCCCTGCCCATAACAAGGGGCCTTGAACTAGAGGGTCTATAATGTCACTCCCAATCCAAACTATTCTATGATGATTCGATATCATAAATTATTTGTAAATTGAAAATATTTAAAAAGATAAGGCATGAAAAAATTGTCCAACAGATTTCCTTTTAATAAATTCCATCATTCTTACTCGCAATTTCTACAGTGAAGAATTTGTTCTTTGCCTTAGAGTCTTTAACTGACATAAAATCCCATTATATGTGAAAGAACTACTTTAAAAAGGTATATATCTTGAGGTTATTTCCTCATATATTTCTGTAAGTAGGAGTGGGTTGTTTTTTTTTTTGTTTGGTTGGGGTTTTCTTTGGGGTTTATTTATTTAAAGCCTGGGGCATTTTATTTTCAAAACNTATCTTGAGGTTATTTCCTCATATATTTCTGTAAGTAGGAGTGGGTTGTTTTTTTTTTTTTGTTTGGTTGGAGTTTTCTTTGGGTTTTATTTATTTAAAGCCTGGTGCATTTTATTTTCAAAACAGAATTAATTTAAGACCTGAAGAAAAATGTACTTTTTGTCTTTTCTGCCCCACATAAGCAAGTAAGTAATCTCCTGTTTCAGTAAATATAAAGCAAGAGAAACTACTGCAACCTAGATAGCCTTAACTGAATCCTAACTTTGCTTCACTGCTCTTGGAAAATGCTACCTTGGGCCTCCCTGCTTTCCTGTGAGAGATTCTTCTGTAGGAAACCTGTTCCTCCTGAATCTTTTCAGGATTCTTCTACCTTCTCCTACAACATACTTTTCCAGTTAGCTCAAGTGATGAGTTCAGCCTCTTGTCCTCCCATAAATTTCTTGCTTGCTAATTTATGCCAAGAGAGACTTCTCTGGCCAAACCAGTTCTCATGGCTGCCAGTTTACACTCACTGACTTTTGAGTCTGCTGACTTTGAGTACTCCTTGGAGACTAAACCAGTAGGCCCATTTAACATTCCTGTTAAATGTAACTTACCTTGAAATGTCTGTACTACCAATCATAATAACAGGGAAACTGAAGACTGATTTTTCCTTAGTCATAGGCAGTTTTAAGGAAATGGTTACTAGATTTGAAAATGGAAATAAATGCAAACAGCCTGGTCTGTGTAGGCGAGTAGCTGACAGAAAATATGGAAAACTGGGATGTGCATATATGTTGTGTATCTAGGCAGAGTTTTCCTGCAGAAGAATAATTTCTTAGAAACAGAGCACAGTTTTCATTGGTGATGAAGCTGTTGTCAGACTCTGAAAACATTTCTAGCCTGGCACGGAGATTTGCCTCCTTTTTGCCACTGTCTGCACAGCTACTTGCAAAGCCATATTGTAATGTTCTATAATATGCAAATACTACCTCCTCTCACTCTCAATGCAGATTTATTTGTAAACTGAGTCAGTGCATTAATTTTATTGATAGAGCAGCCTTCCAAAAAGATGTTATACTCAGAGGGCAGTGAAGTTAGAGGTGTAAGTAGAAGTCACTGTGAATGAACAGGATGAGAACTTTTAAGGAGGGCAACTCATTAAAGACAACATATTGATAAATAAACATTGAAAGATTTCTCATCTTTATAATTTTTATTCCCTGCAGACTACTGAATGCAAGGGTACTTCTGCATCCTTCCCTCTGCTTTCCTCTGCCAGGCTGGAATACAGTGTCTAGTTCTGGGCTCACTCATACAAGAAAGATATGTATATACTGGAGCAAGTCCAGGACAGGACCACAAACATGATTATAGATCTGGAGCATCTTTCATAAAGGGAAAGGCTGGAAGAGATGAAACTGTTCAGCTAAAAAAGAGTGGTCTCAAGGATAATTCCATCAATGTGTTCAATTCATTGAAGTAAGAGATTTTCCACTATAACAATAGTCAAATTTAATCATTGTTTTATGCAAGAGGAGAAGTGAACCTAAGCACTTTAGGTATTTCCTTCCTGCAGTAGTAAATGAAGTATGGTGAGTTTGGTTTCAAGCTCCAGTCATTTCAATTTTTATTTTTGAATGTAACATATTTATGAAAATTGCATCACTTTACCCCAAATTTCAACAGTTTAGTATGTAGCAATGCTAGCTTTTTCAGTGTTATGATTGGGAATTTAAAAGAATTTTATGCATTTGCTACCTGTATGCTTGAATTCAAGTGTCTCATAAGAGGATAATAAATCAATGTGTTTCATCCAGTGGGATGTGTAACCAAACAAGGACAAGCAGTTCTATTATAGTTGTGACTAATAGTCTGAATTACTTCTGGCTGTTTACTGCAATAATATTGACTTCATATAGTTTCATTGTGTCCCCAACTCTTAGACTGTAAAAAAAAAGAATAATTAGAGTGAAGAAACATGTTTACTTTAATAATGGAACTCACCTCAGATACATTTGTATTAAACATTTTGCACCTGAATCTAAGCCTTGTTAGCATAAATTTCATTAAGTGCTCTTCTGCTCTCATGCCAAAGAGAAGCATAAAATATTTCAGATATAGCAGTAAGTTTTTACTGGCAATTCATAGTAGATAATAAAAATGCTGAAAATAAGCAAGTCTGGAATCAACAACTGGGAAAAGACTATAACATTGATGAAAAAATTAAGAACAATGATGACAACCTTTTAATATAAAAGTTCATGCTTCCACATCACAAAAGATCAAGAAATATTAAAGAAACAGGGCTTAACATCAGTGGAACAGAAGCAATCAAAATAATTACTTAGTAAGCTTATACTAGTGGTGTTTTCTGTCTGTTTGTTTGTTTTATAATAGCTGTGTTTTTTTCTCCAGTCTCCTGAAAATTAATGGCAAGTTGTTTTCTTAAGATACGATTACTGGCTCTGTGGACAGCTAACTGAATCTGACAGTGCTTTGTAGCACTATCCAGTCACTTGTCAGTGTTGGAAGTTTTTGTTTTGTCTTTTTCTGTGAGTATTTACTTCCTATTTTCCTAAAGTTTGTGTTACGAATAAAATTTCTCAGGCATTTGAAGAAAATTTCTTGAATTCAAACAAAGGCAGCAGGAGACCTGCTTTAATGAGCACGAAGCTCCTGATTGAACTCAGATGTGTGAAGGAAGATACAAGAGTTGGAAGAAAGGGCAGGTGACTCAGGAGAAGTCTAGAGATGCTGTCCTGTCCTGTAGGGATGTGGTTTAAAAAGCCAAGGCTAATCTGAAGTGAAATCTTGTGAAAAAGACAAAAAAGGATTCTACAAGTTTCAAACATGTAATTTTATTAAAATAGTTGAAAAGATGGGTGGAAAATACTGTGACAAAAATATTATTCTGAGGGCTTAATTGTATCCCACCTTTCCTTCTCTTTTTCTAATTGCCTTAAACAAATTGCCTCTACTTTGTTCCTGAATTGTCCCCTATGCCTGCCAAGGCTGCTAAGAGTCTCCTAAGAACTGAGTCAGGTTTTCAAAAGACTTTTGAAAATGAAGAAAGAATGTTGTCCTGCAAGATAAACTCAGAGAGGATACATTTTTTAGAAGGATATAATCTAGAGATGTATTAGACTGAGAAATTATCATGTATATATCACTGTGTTGTATATACATTGAGAAAAATAGTAGTAATTTCAAATTAGTAAAACCTAATAATTTGAGAAACACAAAATATTATTGGAGTTGTGATTAACCCATTTTTTACTGAATGTTTTTACAAGGAAAAGATCTAGAGAAAACTTGACATAGGGCAAACAGGTAGTCCAAAATGAAGAGGAATTTTGGTTTTGGTTTTTTTTTTATTTATAGGGTGATAGGCAAATTTGTTTTAAGGGAGCTGCAGTCATCTAATCCAACCTTCTCCTTAGATTGGGTTTATCTGAATCAGGTTCTCAGGGCCTTGTCCAAGTGAGTTCTGAGCACCTCCAAAAACTGAGATAACAAAACCTCCCACAATTTTTTTGAGCAGCCTGTTCTAGTGTTTGATCACAGTCAGAGAGGAAAAGTTNGGCAAACAGGTAGTCCAAAATGAAGAGGAATTTTGGTTTTGGTTTTTTTTTTTATTTATAGGGTGATAGGCAAATTTGTTTTAAGGGAGCTGCAGTCATCTAATCCAACCTTCTCCTTAGATTGGGTTTATCTGAATCAGGTTCTCAGGGCCTTGTCTAAGTGAGTTCTGAGCACCTCCAAAAACTGAGATAACAAAACCTCCCACAATTTTTTTGAGCAGCCTGTTCTAGTGTTTGATCACAGTCAGAGAGGAAAAGTTTAATCACAGAACTACTCTGGTGCCCACTGACCTTTTGTAACATGTTCAAGTCCTTGCTTACAACAGTGCTGGGAAATCCAGACAGGTTCTAGTAACAGAAGAAGAGACTTGGTCTGATCTGGAGCCTTCTCGTAAGCGTGCACTTGTGTAAGCAGAGGAGAGAGAGTGGCGAGAAAGGGGAAGAAGAGAGTGGTGTTAGTAAAGAAAAAATGGGAGAATTTAGCAGGACTCAAATATATTCAAAACATATCATAGCTTATTCCTCTGGTAAGCATACAGAAATCTAACTATATTTTTGAATAATCACTTTATTTATTCAGGAAACAAGACTGTTAGTTTTTTAGAGACCTCCAGAGAGAACTGCCTGTATCTCTTTGTCCTGTCACTATTAATTACATTGTAAAAAGCAACTTCATTGCACTCAGTGCACCAAGAATGCTGCTCTATAACTTTTGCTCAGTCATGTATGCTTCTTCCTATAAGTCACTACATTAAAGTAAAGAATAAGATGTAGAAATGTCCTTTTTGCAGAGATTCCACTTCAGGAGCAAGCAGTAAAACATATTTAGTGGCATTCCTCAACAGCAATTTGTTGTATAAGAAAACTGGCATTGATTTTTCTGACAAATATGCCTCTCTCTCTCTCTCCAGTCTTCCATAAAAATCAGTACCACTAGCAAAAGGATTGAAGATGCAAAGCAGAACATACACAAGTGTAAAATAAGGTTAGCCCTTCAGTAGCTATTCCCTTTTGATTAAGGTATGGAACCATTTACTTTTTGTGACAGGTGCTGGAATCTGGGTTTTTTAATGGAAAATATATACTGTATTAATTTGGAATCTCTATTGTTACAACAAATTGTTGCTGGTCTTGTTTATTTAATATTCTCTGTATGAACATTTTTTTTTGCTGATGTAAATTTTTGATAAATCTAAAATACAAAGCTTAAAGAGAAGAGCATACTTTAGCAATATTTGTATAACTTGTGACTTTCAAGATTCAAATTTTTAATGACAAAAAATTCTATCAGACAAATATTTTTACTTCTTTTCTATTGCAAAATAGTAATAATTTGTTAAGAAACTAAAATAAGAACTATATTTTAGCTCCAAATTGAATTTTTTCTTGTTCTAGCCATAAAAGATTTTTAACCTGTTCAGTAAGGTATTAGACTGCATTTACCTTTTGCCATATAATTTCATATATTTCAAGTCTGTTTTTCCATTCTCTGCTGACTTACATTTTCTGGTGAAAAATACTCTTAATGACATGTTTTCCAGTTGATAAATGTGAGTTATACATCTAGTCATAAAAGTGTATATATAAAAATATATTTTAGCTATGAATGGGGAAATGAAAAAGGAACCTAGAGTTTAAACTACAACCAACAAGATTCTGTCTTACTCTTTCAAGGGTAAATGAGGGTAATATTGAAAATTATTTAATAAATTTTGAGTGCTTTAGCAAATGAAAATTAATTAGTTTTGTTTGGTACTACTCAAATATTTTATGATGAAAAGCTTTTTACATATTTGCATATTTTTCATGCTATCCCCATAATTGCAACATTTTTTTACCCTTGGTTTTAATTGTATTGTCAATTTATATCAATACAAATGATAAAAATATCCTCAGAAATTTCATGTACAGTAGAATAGCCATATGAAAGTTTTTGTCATATTCACATAGTTGAGTACTGTGAAACAGCAAGGCACAAAGGTAATTTTACTTTAACTTCCTATCCATATGGACAGTGAATTTTAGATCAACTGAACAAAATTTCACAGCAGTACTTGGAGAGAAATGCCTTATTTTTTTCCATGATACTTTATAGACCACGACTTCAGATGCAGTACATTCCTGCCTGTAGACCTAAAGCTATTGCCAGTTAAATTAAGTTGAAAAATCTGCAATGAAAAGAATGTGGAATTTTATTTTTTATTTTTTAATTCTCTTGAAGAAATGTTCATAGAATCCTAGCAAAAGATGTTTTGGGTCTGAAAGGGACTTTAAAATCATGTAGTTCTAAGCCCTCCTGCCATGGTCAGGCACACTAGAACAGGTTTTCCAGCAGATGCAAAAGCAGAAAGTAATTACACAGGCAAAGATATGTGTGAAATAAATTGGCAGGAAAGAAACACCTTAGAACATGCTTAGTCCTTCCATAATAAAGACCTATAGGCAGAAATCCTGTTCCCACAGCAGTAAGTGATGTAGTATAAACTGGATTTAACTTTTCCATGTATCAAAGTTAGGATCTTCCTATTACAAAAGATCAAAACAAGCCCAAACTCGTTTTGTATGAGTGTTTAGTAAAATCAAATTCTGTTAAATCCTGTAGTTTTCATTTCTTTCTTTGCCATAAGGTTTTTATTCTTTCTTAGTTATGTAATCACAGAGCACTGCTGATGAGCTCAGCTTTGGCTAGCAGGTCCTCTCAAAGGTAACTGGAGCTCCTCTAATGTCTTTCCACATCAGCCATCCCTGCAGACACTCCTGCTACCAATAGCTTTTCACATAAACCAAATATACACATGCATAGAGGACTCAGTTCACTGGGGAAAGTATAAAAATACCCAAGTCTTTCCAACTGCTGGCATTCAAACCCCTCACCTGTTCACACATACCACACACCCTGGCCTCACCAGCTATTGGCTCCAAGAATTTCAGCCCATGTGAGCCATTCACTCTTCTCTAGTTGCTTGCAGTTAGAACTTGCAACCCTCATAGCACAGAGTTTACAAAGGAAAAGTAGTTAAGAAAAGGATTTGAAAATATTTCATGTATCAAGGCTTGGTACTGTAATACCTGCTTTACATGCAGAGAATTGCATTATGTCTTCTCCTCTATATTTTCACATAATTTTTCCTGCTCAGTCCACCCCTTCCTCATCTTTGGTCTTTTCAGCAAACATCTCACAATAAATTTTATGATGGGCTGTCACAATGCCCCTTCTGATATCCCATAAGAAGTTTCTTACAGTCCCCCAGGACTCCTTAACTATCTCATAAGTTTGTGATAATCATATTCTGGTTCTCATCAAGTTCTGAGTCAGACTGACCCTTCCAAGGCTGTGGCAGGATACTGATTTGTTGCATGGCCCATCAATGGCTGAAGAGTTCTGGTTTTTGTTACTGCCTCCATTAACACCTGATCATTAACCTCTGTCTCTCTGTGTTTAATTACTCTGTTTCCTTGGTTTTTGTTATTTCTTTAATGCAAAATAGTCCCTTACCAGGTAATAACATAGTTCATTAGAATATTCCATATAACCTTACAAAAGATTCAAAGATAAAGGAATATTAACAAGTAAAAATGGGAAAGATTACTTTTAAAAGAAGAAAATTAAAATAGGACAAGTAGCTTTGCACTAGATAAATTTTCTGAATAAAAACTATCTACTTCATGACGAGCAACCAAATTTAATGGTCATTTAGAATTGTTCACCTCGTAACTCATCTGAATAGTTCTTGTCTTTTTTTGTGAGTATTAGGAATCAGAAGTTTTGATAGACATAACTTATGTTGAAATAGGGAAGAGAAATACAAAACAACAAGAACAGTTCAATGTTATGGAACTAAATAATATAAGTACAGAAAGTAGATAAAAAGCAATATGTCAAAAAGAGATTAATTCTGCCTTCTATTAACATTGAGGAATAATGAATATACCTTTTGGATGTTTTACCTCAATTTACAATCTTCAGACTTGTGACAGCAAAGACTAGCACCCATGTAATACCACTAAAATTTCATGGGTACCTAAATATAAGAAATCTCTTATGAAAATCTTTAGATATCAGGAAAACAAAGAAAGAACATGGAAGTTAAATAACTTTAAGAAAGTCTGAAATTTCTGGCTGTAAATACTTTGGCAGTCCACTGCTGACTTGGCATGACAGACAATACAGGATTCCACTGTGGATCATTGAAAGATAACCAGAACATGTATTTTGAAATGGGACAGTGTCCTGGTTTTGGCCAGGACAGAGGTAATTTCCTCCTGATAGCTGTGAGGATGTGGAGCCTGGGGACAGTGAGTGCACCTAGGTTGTTATTCTGCACCACCCACATCTCATCCAGGGGGCAGAAATAAAGGATTCACTCCCGAGAAGGAAGGGAGTGCGGAAGGCCCAGGGTGTTCTTTGTCTCGGAAAGCCGTGAGGCACTGGTCAGACTCTGTGAGTGTGTTTCTCTGTTCTGTTATGTTTAGAATTGCTGCTGTTGCTGTCCATTTTCTTATCTCATTGCTGTTTCCAGTATTTTAGTTATATTTGTATGAAATTTATTTAATATTAATTCGTAAATGGAAAACAAGCCTGTGTAACATGCTGAAACAAATGTTATATCTCTATGAAATAATATAATCTTATTTTAGAACCTTTCTAGAATGGGATGTGTTCTTATAGATCAGATGAAATGGAAAAAGAGCTAGTTCAGCTTCCACAACTGGGAGACAAGTATTACTCTCTGAAGAACATTGTCACTGAAGGACAAAGGTAGAGATACGAGGCAAATATATTCCCCATACTGTACCTTTCCAGGTTCTTACAATATGTGTCTTAATAACTTCTTCAACAGAGATTATTGCTTTCTCTTTGAATAGCCCTTGATGGACTTTTTTTTAATAAGTATCTTATTCATGTGAAGCCCATTGATACTTTAGGTCTGTGACATCCAACAGCAATTAATTCTGCAGTTTAGTAAGAAAAAAATATATGTTGTTTCTTTTAGATTGCTTCTGAAAATTTCATTCAAGGACCACCTTTCTAATTTTCTAAGAGACAAAATTATGTCAGATTCCATAATTATGTATGTGTCCTCATTCAGCCCTTTCCTTTTATTATTCAGATGAATGCTCCTAGATTTTTATCAACATTCTCTTCCAGTATCCATTTTTTATAATTTCTACCTTCTTTTGTTGAGCCATGTCCTTCTTTTGGTGACCAGAGCTGCGTGTAATGTGATTATGAATCCACACATTTTACTTATGTTTCTTATTCTGCATTCTGTTCCATTCTTGAGGCTTCCTGACATTCCGTTTGCCCTAGAGGCTCCTTAAGCAGAGAGAAATTTTTTGACATAACTCATAGAGAATGGTGGCTCTGTATTTAAAATGTTTCTCTCTAAAATGAAATATCTTCCTTTTATGTGTATGAAATGAATGAAAAAAAGTATTTTAGTGGTTCGAATATAGTTTTGTGTATATATGTATATAAAAGATGCATGGCATATACAGCACAAAACCCACAAGATATCACAGTTCAAAAATCCTGAAAGGAAGAATTTATGCTCCTGGAGCTTTGACAGTGTAATGAAAAGGAAGAAGTTTGGCTAAACCATAGTTTCCAAAACTTGCAATTCTTTTATTAAATTCTATTCCTAAAGTATTAAATATTAGCAATGGATAATAATTTTGAAATGGTATTCAGATACTACATTTCTGTTTAGTGGGTAAAACAATGCAGAATTTAAGACAGAAACTTCCACCTCTGTGACAAAGGTTGTTGTCAGTGTTTTCAGTTAGAGTTATTGTTGTAGAATATCTCCTGCTAAAATACAGTTGTAGCTTGCTGATTTTGTGTTGAAATGCATTAAAGTTAATCCTTTGACACAGGACAAAAAATTAATTCCTCAGTATCTAGGTCATCTCCATAATCTTTTATCAGTAGTATAATTATTTTTATGCTTATATAACACATGTTTAAGGGAACCAAGCTTAAATAGCAATTTCTGAGATCTATACTGTAATGTAAAATTGATTTCATCACTGAAGACTCCATTAAGAATTGCAGTGTTGGATTTTTTAGCATCATGAACCCCTTCCTCTTGTTAGATAATGATATTCACTTTTATCAACATTTTATATATTTTTGAGGAATATTTCTACCCAAGGGTATAAACTTAACACATTAAATTTCATGTATACCATCTGAAATTATTCTTCTGTGATGTATTAAGATTGTAGTTCCAGTCTCCTAAATCATAATCAAGTAACTTATGTAACATAATTACATAACTTGTCATATCCTGCAAAGTTCCTGATTTAATACACTATAGTTTTATCTAAATAATTATTAAAGATGTTAGAAATCATGATTGTACCATTAGTTTTCTATCTTTCTAATACACATAAAATTAATATCTTTTGGACATACATACAATATTTCATTTTTTCCTGGAATTCATATATTAACCAAAATTGAAGGCATCTCTACATTAATTCCTATGAAATTTTGTCTGAAGATTTTGGAAAACTGAAGCAGAGAGTAGAAAATTCTGAAATGTAAGTATTTGTGATTAAAAATGTTATCTAGTTCACATCAATGATATCTTTTCAGAAGCTGGTTCTGAGGAATCGTGTTATGAGATATTCATGACTGTCAAAGAGATTGCTTACTGATTCTTTGTGGTTTGGATTATTTTTATTCTTTGTCTTCTACTCTCTCTTCCCATACAGCTATGTAAAGACACAGTGTTAGGGATGGGGAAAAGCCACCTTGATTCATTGCATGAGTCAATATGGGTTTGAGTTTTCAAAACTTTTTAGGTCAAATTAGAGAACAAAAGTGGAGTGAAGAGAATAAAATATGATGAAATTATATATGCCATTCTTAAGGAGTTGGTATTGGGGTCAGTGGTGTTTAATATCTTACTGGTGACTTGGACAGTGCCATTGAGTGCATCCTTGTCAAGCTTGCCAACATCAAACTGTGTGGTGCATTTGACCTGCTAGAGGGAAGGGATGTCATCTAAAGGGTCCTCGATGGACATGAGAGGTGGGCCTGGAGAATCCTCATGAAGTTCTAAAAGTCCAAATGCAGAGTCCTGCATGGGGGTGAGGGAAATTACAGATAGAATCTCAGAGGAGAATGGATTGAGAGTAGCCCTGAGAGAAGGACTTCAGTGTGTTGGTGGATGTTGGCAACTCAACATGACCTGACAATGTGTGCTTGCAACCCAGAAAGCCAACCATGCGCTGGGCTGCATTAAAAGAAGACTGAACAGAGGGAGGTGACTCTGCCCCTCTACTCCACTCTTGTAAGACCCCACCAGAAGTGCTGTGTTCAGCTCTGAGGTCCTCAGCACAGTTGGGACACCAACCTGTTAGGCTGAGTCCAGAGGAGGGCTACAAATATGGTCAGAGAACTGGAGCACCTCTTTGATGAAAACACATTGAGCTGCTTGGGATTGTTCAGCCTGCAGAAGGGAAAGCTTGGGGGAGACCTCACCTCAGTCTTCCAGTACACAACGACCTACAAGAAGTCTGTACACCCACAAGGATGTACAGTGATAGGACAAGGGGAAATGGCTTTAAACTAACAGGGGGTAGGTTTAGATTAGATATTAGGAATAAAATATTTACTGAGACACAGGTGAGACACTAGAACAGGTCACTCAGAGAAGTCATGGAAGACTCATCCCTGGAAGTTTTCAAGGTCAAGCTGGATAGGACTTTGAGCAACATGATCAGTGACCCTGTTCATGGCAGGGTGATTAGAACTAGATGATATTTAAGGTCCTTTCCAACCCAAACCCTGAGAGTCCCAGGACCAAGGAATATATAAAGATTCTAAATCATTGAACATTATAGATTAATTTACTGAATAAAAATCTTAAAATATTTTTAAATTCATTTTAAGTTTCAGTTTTCCCCCTATGTTTATCCTCCAGTGGTAATTTTATCATCCTGTATACAAAGAAACTGAAATTGAAGAAGCAAGAAAATAATTCAAACCATGACATAGTTAGAAGTGACTTCTAAATATGAGTTCTGACTTCTGATGGGGAAACAGGACATGCAGTCAGTTTTTATCTTTTTATAAAGTACAACTACTTAAAATTGATTCTAGACATCTTCAATTTTTATTTTCTTTTTTTGACTTTTAGTTCAGATTCTCTGAAGCTAAAATAGAAGTACTACATGGCAAAGCCATACCATTTAATTTGTTTGTTGTCTTTTTAAATTGCCACCTTATAAGGCAATTAAAATACAAAATCACCGCACGCCTGAACCAATTTCAGGCTTGAAGCTTGAAGTCAAAGAAAACATAAAAAAATGCATTTCTCATTATATGGTCACTTAAATAATAGGTTTATTATTTACATATAGCCATCTAAGATGACTGATGTGTGTTTCTCCAAACTATAACTATACAGTAATTTTATTTTCCACAAATTATGATGTCATCTTCTCTAATGCTTCTTGGTCCTTTTTACAAACAATCACAAAAAAATAGTGATCATATTTGTTCTTGGCATTTGTTCTTAATTTCATTTTTGTAATCAGAGCTTGTGTGGTTTTCTCCAGACATCTGTCTTGCTTATTCTTCAGGATTATTCTCATTGAATCAGTCAAATACTCAGCTGCTAAATCTTACACATATTACTGCATTTTCCTGTACCCTTTTTATACAACCACAGGTTTCACTTTTCTCCTTTGGGACTATGAACATTTTAAATATATTTATGCTCAGCTGTTACAAAAGGTTGTTAGTGCTAAAAAATAGTTACTGGTTACAATGTTTTTGCAATGTTACAAAGTGATTATGTTATGTGAGTGTTTAAGTCAAACATATGATAATATTTTTTATTTTGCTTCTGTTTTCTCAGAGCAATAAGTCTTTGCTTGGGCTGCAATCACTTGCTGCATGATCATGGACAAAATGCTTCATATTTGTCTCTTTGCCATATCAATTTCTATGTATAATTCACAGGCACATAACAACTTACATTAAATTTCTGGAGCAGACTGTCAGTCAGAAGCTGCTTGTAGAGCGTCTGCTAAAGTCATGCAGTCCAAGCATTCCTCACACTTCTGATATTGGCATTTATATAGTTAATACAGTCTTTAACCTCATAAAAATCTATTGATTCTGCTTTATGTACTTTGCTATTTCATTTTGTTTAATGCTTCCAAAAGATTTTAATCCCCTTTGTGTTTTCCTTTCTTCAGTAATTGAGAATCTATTTCTACTACCAAATGAGAGACTCAATTTTATTTCAGTCAAGTATGAAGGACAGAACATGGAAACTTCATGCTTTGCTTATTATTTGGGCTATTTCATACCTAGCCTCATAACAGTCTTTGATCTTCCTAGTGTAATATTCTTGCACTATATCGAGGATGTGATGAAACAGAATCACCTAATTTAAAATAAGTGGCTCCCAATGCACAGGTAATTGGGTCTAAATAATTTTGGACCCACTTACACCTTCAGCTACATCTATCAAAATGACTCAGGAGACTTGCATAGAGTACTGAATAAAACTAAACTCTCATAGTGCACTGGTTAACAGTACTACCAGATAAAGAAGATTGCTAGAATGTATTAATTATGTCTCATCATTGATCAAGAATATGCAGGTTTATGAATTAAATAGTACACAAAATATAATCCCTTTAAAAAGAAGAAAAGTGAAGTCTGAGCATCATTAAGTAAATTACTTCACAGAAAAAAAGTACATGTTCTTCTAGTTCACCTAATCTGATTTTTCTCTGTCCATAAAATAAAATAAAATGTAATAACATAAAATAAACCAACATAACTTAGATCTGTTTTACTCTTTGTCTAGTTCATGTCTGCTTTTTGTCTTTGGAATGAAGACACATTCATCTGAGTCAGCAGATGTTTGTGCAATTTCATCCTTTTTCATCCTTCTGCTCCATCTTTCTTGTATATATAATAACATTCTTCACCTGGCATATTATGTTATCTTTTGCCCTTTCTATCACCTTCTGCCTATCTCTGTATTGCAGACTCCTAATTACCTCCTTGCCTATCATACTGTCCTAATTTCTTACACCTTACTTCTTCATCCTATTTCTTAAGTGCACTCTTCTGTCCTTCAGTTCTGCCTTCATTTGAATATTTGCGTTATTCATTTTTCCCCACCCTGAGTTTGGGATTGAATATAGGCTGAAAAATTTACAAGGATATAGCCAGTGGAAGTTCTTGCTAAAATTAATCCTTCTATGAAATCACAGTATTTCTGAAGTTTTCTACTGCATTTAAAATATTAGTTTTGAAGGCATAAAAGAAAGAAAACTGTACAGCAAATCCTAACAGGATACAGACTCTCTAGCATGATTCACTTCCCTAGAGGATTATGCTATCAATGCAGTGCAATCAGCTTTTTAAACAGGTTATAAAACATCAACTGCTTTTGCTTTTTCAATTGGGCATGATTTATATAGTGCAGGACATACTAGGTAACCTATACTAAAGTAAAGAAGATTATAGAGTTCAAGTCCTGAAAACCCCTTTAGATACACTGAATAAACATTTTTATTAGACTTGAAGGGAGTCTGTGGTTCTGCTGTTCATATCATTAAGCTTTTGGTAGTACCATTAAGATGATAAAGTGAAAAACAATTAAAACCATCATAAAATATATTATTCTAGCCCCTGTTTCAATTAAGCTCTTTTACATGTGCCTAGCTTAAGTCATTTAAATGACCTCAATGATTTCAAAGTTAAGTGTAACTAGGCCTATATTTGAAGAAAGAAGTTCATGGAAATTACATGTTGAAACATGAAGCTTAATCTTCTGAGTAGGATTTTAATAGATTATGTATGTAAAAGTTGAAAAGAAAAGCATATCAACATAAAACAATACCTTGATAAATTGCTTTGCTGAACTAGAGATCACGAGATGACCATCTTTTATTAACTGTGATATTCAGTCAAGGGCAATTTATTTAGGTAGAGACTCAGGGTGAGAAAAGATACTCAGCTAATTTGCTTCTGTGGTGGAAGAAAGGGGGAGGAATATTATCTGCTATAATACCAAATTTTCCTTAAAAGCCAACTGATTATTTTTTGCTGTGTTCCAATGGTCTAGCCAATAGAGATAGTTGCTAGCATATGAACAACTTTGCAAAGTGGACAGTAATTTTTTTGCCAGAAGGGAAAATAAACTTTTCAGTTGGAGAAAGTGGCATGAATTCATGTATAGGATAAAGGATCGCCCTTGAGTAAAAGTAGGAAATGAATATTTTACTGATTTTGCTTGCTTTGCAAAATTTATCACAACTATATTCAAACACAGTAGCTAAACTTTTTTGAAAATAGCCATACAAAAATTGTTCACAATACTCTGACTGACCAGAGCACTTGCTTTGAGAAAATTGCCTCTGTGAAGAAGGCTCACTAGAACTACAAATGTTTGCAGACTGATGTGCCTTTCAAACACTAAAATAGATTTTTCCATAATTGTAGATTAATGAGTCTTTTGTTATTCCTATGAATTAAAGCATGTGTGGTTTTAATCTAAGAAAATGGAAACTGTATCATGACTGTGTTATATGACAAACTTACTGATAAAATCTAATACTAGTGTTCATAATGTCAACATGATACACCCTTGCTAAAGTTCTTTCCTTGGCTGGAAAGTGCTTCTCTGTGGCAATTATTGCCTCAGGGAATGTGCATAGCAGTTGTATTCATCGATTAAAAGACAAATCTTACTCATTGAAATACAAATCAGGTCTTTTATATCTAACAAAGACACTTAATATAATAAAATTTCTGCAGGGCACATATTATTTCATGTACTTCTAAACTCTTCACCAATCTAATAAACTTGTCCTCCGCATTTTTTCAGAATTGCAATAATTCTTTTCAGACTGTGTTCAAAACTAGAAAGATGTTCACATGTATATTTAATGAATTTTTTTTTTTAAATGCAGATATTTAATTCCTTTTTATGAATAAGGGCAATTACAGTTAATTCTAGTTCCTCTTCTCTCTCTATCCCTTTTTATATGACTCTGGAATGCCTCATTACAAAAGGCTATAGGATGAAAACTCATGTGCTGAAAAGAACTAAACATAGTACTGTTATTATTTCAGATGCTGGAATTGCAATATCTTTACACTTTCCTTCCTATTAGTTGTTAGCACCTGAAATTTTGGAGTTTTTTTTATTTAAATTCCTGTATCAAAGACCTATTTTGCTATTCCATTTACAGGTAGCATTTTTTTGCAATTATAGAAAAATCTGTCATTTCTCAAGACAGTTTTAAAATTACAGACAAATATATTCAAATTTTGACTTTAAATTTGGGAGACTGTTTTTGTAGATTTCAGAACTCCTCATCAATTTGAAAGGACAGTAAAAGTATGGCCTGCAACTTATTTCTGTATTAAGGGCATCATACCTGCTGTTGACCTTATTAGTTAAAATTTCCATAAAATTATTGATTATATTTGTTGAAAATGTAAGACTTCCACCAAACTGGTGCATACTTGCAATGCTATTGAAGTATCTGAAAAGACCACAGCTTCTGTGTTGAAGAGTCTGAGATACTGTTGCTTCTGAACAGGCTGATCTTTTACATTTATGTTATCTTTCCTGAATTATGGATGCATGAAAGCCTCAGCTTTTCACATGTTAAAAATATATGTTTGGGGTTTTTTTCCTAAAATAATGTAAGCATCTTCTACTAAATCTGTCCTCTTTACTATTGTGCTCCTGTTTGAATATGCAGTTCAGAATACAGAGGTTTCTGACAAAACTCAATGACAAAACTCCTGCTGAAAGGCTCTAACAAGCCTGTGCTGTAACATTATGGAGCAAGGGTTTGTGGAAAGCAAGTTATAACGTAGAATAGGGAATGATATGTCTCAAAACAGATTGTTACATTTTGATGTTTCTTTTCATGTAGAATAACATAGATATTTGTCTATAAATTTGAATCATTGTGCATTAATTAAATCTGAGGTGTGATTTAACACTACAATGAAAAACTGTAAACTTTATAAATGATTGATATACTGAAAATCAATATGTAGGAAAGTTCCTCTAAACAAGTGAATATAATTATTGGAGCAAACAGATGTTTAAAATGCCTAAATTGTATTAAGCTGGAAAACTACACTATTGACTTAATGGTTTTGATCAATGAAAATCATATTCTTCATTACTTAAATACTGATTCTGATGATAAAAGTATTTTCAGTGTATTTTTGTATGCTTTTAATATTTTTGTAAACCAAAAGACTGAAAATCAAGGGTAGGTTACATTTAGATGACATGTTTAAGTTTCTATCACTGTATGACCAAATATGAAGTTATGGAGGTCCACTTGCTGCTTTAGGACACTTTGGTGTATTTCCAAGGTAAATATGATGTTTACTTTCTTCTTCCAGTGATTTAAATAGAAAAAAAATAATTTCTGGAGATTTATAGAATGTGAATTCAAGTCCAGCGCTTTACTCAGAAAGCAACCCTTTAAGACACATCCCTGTATTCATCTTCATGAAATTTTGCTCTTGGCTATTCTTCCAAAAATTCCTTTCCTTGTCCCTAGTATAAGTTTTAATGAAGGTTATAGATAAAATGTCATTCATATAAAGATTAATTGCCAAATCCTTTTTAGAAAATGAAAACTAGAAATAGCAATAAACTAAGACTTAATGATAGAAAGGAAAGTGATTACAAGAAAAATAGTGAAAAAAAGCAGAAAGGGATAATGGAAAGAGAAATACTGGTTAGGAAATACTTAGTTGATATTAGTTGATGAAGTGAGCAAACAGAGGAACTTGTGATTAACTGAAGAAAGAAAACGGTAAGAAATGCAGAACTTTCTAATAATGAAGCACTCAAGGATGCTTAATGATTTTCAGCAGCTGTTCACAAACACTGTGCACTTTACTGTACTGTTATCTGTTCGTGCAAGAGATGGATTCTTGTTTTACACATACATGCTGCTGCATTTTTTACCCTAGGGAAGAACGAGACTGAACCCAGCAGAAAAATCCATCTGTAAATGCATATTCTAGTGATCCATTAGTAATGAACCTGCTCCATTCAATAATTTTAACCAAAGCAATCAATGTCTGAACCATTTTTTTCTTTAATCATGACATATCTCATGGAGAAGCCTGAGGGTATTCTGTTGTCTGAATTTAGGCCAAAGTTCTAAGTCAGGTCTTGTTTTGCCAATGTCCATTAAGGATTCAATTCATTAATGACCTAGACATTTCAATATAATTGTTAGCAAGAGCTTCAACCACAGAAATTATTGTTTCTGATTTTATAGTAGTTTATAAAAACACAATCCAAACACTTTTTTGTGGTTTTTTACTTGTATACAACTAATATTGACAATTTTCACCAGAGTTCCTAATCCAGACATTTATTTTATGCTTTCTATTCAGATCTAAATGTTCTCTTTTATTAAAGTTGGGTCTTTCCAGACAGTATGCCAATTTCTTAAGGAAGTGTGTTTTTAACCATTCAATAACTTTGTTTGAGTTAAAATACCAAGACAATGTATCCCTGCCCTTTTAAGAGATGTGTTAACAAAGACACTGTTCCATTAGTCAGTCTACATCTTTAATTTCTAAACAGAATTAATAATAACAATAATACTTTATAGTGCAGGAAAGCAATTTGCTGAGGTACTAAATTATGTCTTCCCTATTTCTGTTTCTCCTCCATGACCATCATCAAATTCATCCTACTGTTCAGTCCCAGGTGTTTCATCATTTGTAACAGTAGGTTGTAAACCCTTCAGGCTGGTTCCCTGGGCATCTTCTCATGCAGGAACTTCTAAAGCACTCATATTGCCCTAGATCTGCTTATGTTGGTAGTGAAAGCTTCATTGACTCCAGAGCAGCAGTGTTAGGTCAGAGACTTCTGAAATATCCCAGTGAACATTAACTTGGCATGCACCTGACACAGTTTTTGATGCAGGTAAATCATGAGTAATAGTGAAAAATAAATAGTGACTTTTGAATTGAAGCTAGTTCTTCTGCATATCTGAAAGGGGAAGACTTTCTCATATGCCTTGCCCTTACTTTTAACAATAATGGGCCATCAATTTGTTGATTTGTGCCATCTGAAACTATGTTTATTACATCCTATAAACAGGAGACTTTGGCATGCATGACACATGAAGCGCTCTTATTGCAGCAGCCAGGCACCTGTGACCATCTGCACAGGCCAAGGGCACATGTCTCACATGGTGCTCAAGACAGAATGGCAGGCACTCATCTGAGAGCAAAGGCTGCAGCTCCAACTGGAGAGTCCACACCACCTACCCCAGTGGTGGATGAGCTATTCATAATATCTGAGTGGTTGTGGTTGTGGCAGTCCAGTGAATTTTTCACTCACTGGAAAGGGGGAAAATAACCTCCAGTCTTAAAAAGGGAAAAAAGGATGACCTAGGGTACTATAGGCCAATGAGTCTCACCTGTGTACCCAAAAAGATCATGGGGCAGATGTTCGTGGAAACTATGGTAATGCACATGTAAATTAAGGACTGGTGACAGTCAACAAGGATTCACTAAGGGTAAATCATGCCTCATCAAATCGTGGCATACAACAGGGTTACAGCATTGGTAGATAAGGGAAGGGCAACTGATACCTACCTGGACTTGTGTGAAGCATTTGACATTGCTCTATATGATATCCTTGTCCCTAAATTGGGGAGGCAGAGATGTGACAAATAGCATTCCTCAGGGATCAGTATTGGGTCTGGAGCTCTTTAACATCTTTGTCAGTTCCCTGGGTGATGGGATTGAGTGCACCATTAGCAATTTTGCTGCAACACCAACTCTGTGTTCAACTCGACACACTGGAGGGAAGGGATGCTATCCAGAAGGACCTTGACAGGTTTGACAGGTGTGCCTGTGTAAATCTCATCAGTTTTAACAAGGCCAAGTGTAAAGACATGTGCCTGGGTCAGGGCAATCCCAAGCACAAATACAGGCTGAGTGGATTGAGAGCTGCCCTCTGCAGAAAGACTTGGGGGGTTTGGATGAGAACCTTGATAAGATCCGGTAATGTATGCCAGCAGCCCAGAAAGCCACCGTGTCTTAAGCTGCATCAAAACAAGCATGGTCAGCAGGTTGAGGGAGGGGGTTCCTCCCCTCCTCTCCACTCTCCTGGGAGCTGACTTGGAGTACTGTGTCCAGCTCTGGGACACCCAGGCTGGATGTGGAACTGTTGAAGTGAGTCCAGAGGAGGGTCAGAAATATGATCAGAGCACCTCTCCAGTGAAGGCAGGCTGAGACTTGGGGCTGTTAAGCCCACAGAAGAGAGAGCTCAAGGGACATCTAATAGAAACCTTTCAGTGTGTACAGGGGTACAACAAGAAAACTTGAGAAGGGCTTTTCAAAGGGGAATGTAGTGATAGGACAAGGGGGTTTAATTTAGATATTAGGAAAAATTCTTTACTCTGAGCATGGTGATGCACTGAACAGGTTGCCCATAGAAGTTGTGGATGCCCTATTCCTGGAAGTGTTCAAGGCCAGGCTGGATAGTCTTTGAGGAACCTGTCCTACTGGGAGGTCTCCTGCCCATGGCAGTGGGGTTGAATCTAGATGATCTTTAAAGTATTTTCCAACCCCAGCCATTCAGTTTTTCCATGTGTGTCATAGTGCCTAACACAGTACAAAAAATGGACTATTACTATTCCAATATTGACACCATAATTTTAAATACTTGCAATGCCAATATTATTTTGCAGCAGTATTATTAGAAGAGTACTGTGGTTCTTGTGGTAGGGAACATCATCTACCACTCAATGCTGTTGTGGTGTCTGCTGTGTCTTTGGTTTCCCTCTAGGTTTTCTCCTCGTCTCTACTAGTTCAGTCCTTTGAAAAACACCTTTGGGGAGCAGAGATGATTATTTTTCACTTTGAATAATAATAATAAAAAACAAGTATAAACTGAAGGGTGGTGTCACTAGATGAAGTATTTATTACCAGCCTAAATTGATGAGGCTCATGTCAACAATCACGAATCTCACAAAAAGTGATGCTTTTTAATCAGCTGTGGGAATTCATCAAAAATGCTTACAATACTAATGACTACTTAAAATGATAATACTTACATTATCATTGTCTCTATATTTTTAGTAGATTCTCACTGAAAATAAAACTCTTTTTGTGTGCTTTGACAAACTTCATTAATACATATAAAGATTTCTTTTACCCTGTGTTCCATATTGGCTACTTCTCATGAGATAAATCTTGGTTTTTATTTTGCAATATTATTTTATAGTTATTTAAGCAGCATCTGAACATGAACACAAAAGTTTAAAAATTTAAGATTAAATTAAAAAAAAGTTTGTAAAGACATATAATTAAATTCTTAGAAACAAGAACATTTATGATGCTTGTCTATTTTTAATTTTTTCATATTTAAATTAACACCATGATACAGTTTTTAAATCACATGAACAAAAAATTCTTTCTACATGGACAAAATCAAATTTGTAGCAAATTCCAAGAGAATATGTTAATATGTGGTATATATGAAATGATCTCATAGATGTAAAATAATCCACTGAACTGGATTTTGTATTAGCACTTATGACAAAATTCTTGTTCAATGTTTAGCATATCACATATGACAATAATTTCAAAGCTTGCCAATAAATGTGGATCCTTTTTTAAAAAACTGAACTGGTTTTGTAGAATGTGTGACTTGATTTGTAGAATCATTGAGTACTTACAATTTCCTCTTGCTGGGAGATAAGAGCTTACTTCACAGTAGTGTCATAAAGATAAATCAAGAGATGTTTTAAAAACACGAAGGTATTGGAAGAATACCATAGGAAATCCAAAATGAAATTAACAGTTCTCCAAAAAGCTCAAGATTTTGATGACATGCAATCAGTAAAGCCCAAGATCACACACTTACAGGAAAAACACCCCCAAACCTCCCAGACGGTATTCACAGCATTAATAAAACTCTCTTTAGGAGATATAATGAATGAAACAAAAAGTGAATTAGAAAATGTATTTTGAGGTATATTGCAGAAAAGTTAAATAAAATAAAAATATATAGAGATAATTATGATCAGAAATAATTAATATTCCTTATTCTTAGTAAAATCCTTTCTTTTAATTTTTTTGGATGCTTCAAGTGCATTAGTAAGTATCACACACATTGATAAATGAATAATTATGAGAAAAAGTTTGAGGCAGAGCTGTGCCACCAACTTCATCATTATGTATATTGTTTGAAAGCAGCAATGGGTGCTGCTCTGTTTTGCTTTGATATATCAATTCAGGTTCTCAGGAACATCAGACATACATGTGCTTACTTGTAGCCATCAGTATCTAGGAGTAAAATAGCTAATAAGCAAGAGATTTACTTCTAGCCTTGCTAAGACTAAAGACTGCAACACATGCAACAAGAATTTCAGTTAGTTAGAGTACTTTGAGATTAAAACATGAGGAACTTGCAACATTTTGGCATTTTCAGGTTTAAGAATCAGCTGAGAAGGCACTTTAAAGTCTTACATTTGTATTGTTATTATATTTAACTTTATTCTTTTTTACATGTATCTCTCAAAATATATCAAACTATTCTCTAACATGCAAACTCCATAGGTGAACTATACATAGTGGAATTCATAGGAAGAAATAGGTGGCCTCAGTCCAAAGAGGAATATTAATGTAGTGGCTGCTGGAATAATAGAAATATTAATGATCCTGCAGTCTACTGAAGGCAGTTATCTCTTGATATTCAGAGGATCAAACCCAATTATGTGAAGAAATTGTTGTGTGATAGTTTAGTGTAAATCAGTTTTCAAGTTTCAGCACTCAAGATGTAACAGAAAATTAATATAACAACCAAAATGTGGATCTCATTAATGAATATCAGCTGAAACCAATGTAGTTTTACATTTTTCTGCATGTTTTTGAATATTGATGTTGATTTTAGAAACAGATTAGTCTTTGTTTTTGGATTTTTTTCTGCCAATATTATCTGTGAAAAATTGTAAAATTAATAAAAGAAATTACTCTGAATTTTAAGAGATAAAATTAAAACAACAAATATTAGGTTAAAAATGGCTTTGTACTATTTTTGTTTATTTATAACATGATTGCTCCTCATAGAACAGAGATGCTCCTCTAAAACAAAGATCAAGTGGTCAGACCGAAGACAGATAGATCATGCTTTTTGTGGGTTTATTTCTTTTTCCAGTCCTTATACTTACCTTTCTAAGTGTTTTCTGGTTTTTCTATTATTACAGAGTCAAAAATCTGTTACATGATCAAATATCTTGAGTTCGAAAGATCTGATATGATGATTATACCTCATGACAAATGCACTTTGCTTCATAATCAAATGAAAGCAATTATCATTGTTTAATGAGGTGTAAAAACTGTTGAAGATATATTTCCCACCCATGTGCTAAGACATGGATTGGAGGCTGAGGGAGCAGGGGTTTGGATCTAACATCTTTTCACTAAAGTTTATGTAACTCAAACTAGAAAGTAATCTTCCTGTAGATCAGACGTAGGGGGCTTGTGTTGTAGTAAAAAAATTAAGATGTTTAAGATGCCACAACATTTAGTGATTTCAATAGAATTATTGTACCAACAACCACATATTAAAATAAATTTAGAGAAATGCAAGAATAAAATAATAAATATCTCTCTAGTAGGAAATTTATTTGTTATGATAGGTCTGAATACTTAATGAACTATAAAATAGTTTGTCACAATGAATGGTATTTTGGAAATGAGAGACTTCAGATGAGCACTGTATGTTGCATTTTGCCACTGAGTCTAGTCAGATTTAAAAAAATCAGTATTATACATACACTATAAACATAAAAGAATGAATTTTGTTATCAGACATATTGTCTATAATTCCAGATAAAATCTTAGAAACTGAGTATCCATCAAACTTGCCCTATTCTGAATTTTAGTGAATATAGAAACAAGACACATAGTAAATGATGTGTTAATTGTGGATACTCCAACTTTAAATAGTTTGGATTACTTATAATGTATTAATTTTATTTGTTCATAGAATACCACATTTAGTTATCAGAAAAAATCCATATTATTCATCTCTATATTATTAAGATTTCCCTAAAGTATTACATTTCTACAGTTCCAGCAAAAAGTACTGAATGTGTATTGAGCTATTTTTTTAAATTTAATAAACAGCAAATACACAGTGTTTTGCATTATTTTCACATTAATTCAGCTCACTAGTTCAGAATTTTTTGACTGTAAAAGACAACAGCACATAGTAACAGGCAATAAATAGAATTTCTGACTATCAATAAGCCCCTTTCACTTTAAAAGAATGTGTAAATAAAATCTAGTGCATTACTTATCTCAGAATGACATCCATAGTATAGCAAAGGTGTTTTTTTCCCCTGGTCACAGGTAATAGTGTGTCACTCATCACACAGGCCCAGTGAAGAAATTGAGAAGAAACCTTTCTTCCTCCTTGGGCTTTGAATTGAACCTTATATTCATATCTTGTCAAGTTCTTTTTTTTTTTTTCCATCTTCTTATTCTCTGGATGGTTGACTGAGAGTGTCCTCATACATCTCCAAATATTCTCTTGAATGAGACAATTTATTTTTTATAAATCATGACTTGTTGTAAAAACCACTTAACAGACATGTTTATAATCCATACTGCAAGATTTATTTGTAATATATTTTAGAATATATTTTCAGAAAGATCCTTAGGGTCGTGATTTTTTTCCATTTTTGTGATTCAAATGGTAACACTAAGCTTTATTTCTGACATAACCTGTGCAATCAAATCACCTAAGGATGACAATAATAAGATGTCTAGGAAAGCAACAATTTTTTATACATATATTTACAGGGATGGAAATATATTATGAGGTAAGCCTTTGATATGCTTCAGTTATTTCTGGAGTGTCAACAGCTAAATACATTTCATCTGGCAGTGTAAATATGAAACCTGAGACTTGAAACTGAATCATACATCCCTTTACAGTTTCTCTTTTTCTGTTTGTTTCTTTTCTGGGCCTATATAGAGTAATTGAAGGGCAAACTAAGAGGAGATAATATAATTTCTAACCTCTTCCACGTTTATCAATGTAACAGTGGAAATATGTACAAGATGTATCAACTTTGTACAGTTTTGACTGTTAATTTGTTTTCCTATTTTGAGAGGGACATGTTATTCTTATTTCAGTTTATCTCAAAGCACTGATTTCCAGTATTCCTGTATTCATTAAAATACTTAATCTTGAATCTGAATTACTCAACTAATTAAAAGATCAACCAAAAAAGAAGACTAACAGATCAGTTGATGAAAACTGAATGATGCAGTATATCCCAACATCTCTTCTTTACTCTTCTTCTCAATGCAGCTGTACAGTATGGAATGGGAATGCTGACCTTGCAAGAAAATTCCCCTCTGAAATATTTTTGCATCTTATACACAAATCTAATGTGAGTACTCTAACAACCCCAGTTGTGTAGTAGAAGTTCAAGTGAATGAGCATGAGAGGTCAAAGTGAAAGAGCTAACATACTGTAAGGACAAGAATACCATGGAAAATCTCAAGACAGAAATCTCTTCGGGCAATGAACATGAGGTAGTTTTCAATTACATGATACTTCAATCATTTATTTATTCATACATTTGAGTTAGGGTTGATTTTGAAATTACCTTTCTTATTCTTTTACTTAATGTTACTTCTGATATTTTTGAAATAGTAAGGTTCTTCACATCCCATCTCCAGACAATTAACAAATCTCGTAATATTAAGAAATTTAAATAAGACATAAACATGTCTTATTTAATGTCTTAAATTCGTGCTATGGAGACTAAAAACTGTATCTATGTCCATTAGATACTTTACTAGTAAGCTTTCATTTAAGTGTTAGGAAACAGTTTCTTTTGAAATGTTTTTTGGGTTTTTTGTGTTTTTTTTTTTTTTAAGTAAGCATAATGATTATTATGTGTACCTTAATATTCTTTTAAAACATATTTACTGGGCAATTTATGACATTATGAAGGACCTGTATACACTTGACAGTTCAGAGTTATATATTAGATTACAGATCAAGTGTGTAATCTGATGAATTCTAAATTAAAAGCCAACATGAAGAAAAAAATGCACAAAGCCTAGAGAAGTTGTAGAACTGCAAGATAAATATTAAAAATGTTGCACTGTTTGGGTTTTGTTTTTTCTACAATTCTGAACCAAAATTCTCAGCCAGCTTCAGACTGAGATTTCCATTTGCATTAGTGCAGAAAAATATTTTCTTAATGCCAGCTGGTCAGGAAAGGGCAGGCAAACCAAGCTCTACCATGTGTTGAGCATTCCCTGGTAAACTAAAGGCCTGAAGGAAGTCTATCCTTGTAAATGGTGATTTGTTCTTTGCTCAGCTGCTGGGGAAGTGCCACATATACTGCTCATTACACAAAGAAGATTTTATTGCTGTAACAGGGCACACTGAATTTAATGTTCACTGAGGACATCATGTAGTTCACAAGAGTGAGTCACACAAACTTTAGTCATTCTAGCCTTCTCTTGAGCAAACCAGATAAAAGGAAGAAAAAAATCTTCAGCTACATGCTAGATCTTAGACTTATATAAAGGGGAACTCAGAAAAAGAAAGCAAACAAAAACCCACCCTCTTAGAAAGGAACTTGGAACTGAAAGAAATACAGTCAAATTCATGTATTAATGAGAAGAGAACATTCAGTATTTTGTCACTCAACTTTTCTAGCTGAGTACCATTTCTTATTGTACCAACTGCTATGAACTGAAAAATGTGATGGGAAAGTACTGAACTGACTGAGATCCTTCCTTTCGAGCTGCACTTACTGTAGTGACTGATGACAGATACTGGTTCAGCACCATGAAAAATTTTCATTTTGAAGGACTAGCAAGCTCAGGGAAATTCAATTTATATGGAAGTCTTCTGGTCAGGTTTAATTCACGTGTGTCTGACAGGCCGTGTCTGCACATTATTGTGTTACCTCAGGCATTTTTTCCAAATACTTTTGGGATTTTTAGAAGGGGAAGGTAGGTAATCATGCAGTAAAGAAATATTAAGCAATTGCTCATCAGGCAGTATAACCTTCAGAATGTGATCAAAAGCATTCCTTCTGGTTTGCTCTTGCATGTTCTCTTTTTATTTTAACCTGTGATTAAAAAAAGGACAAAATGCAATCCAATAAACACTCCCTAATTAAGTGCAAATACTTTTTCCCAGTAAAAGTCAGGCATCACTGAACTGTTTAATATTAAATAATACTTTCAATTAAATATTATGCTCTCAAATGTCAAAGAATAAATAACATGAAGAAATATAAGTTCTCTGACACTCTGAGGTGAAAAATCCAAGATTTCAGGATAGAGTTTCATTGGTATCACTAACTCCACATCAGTGTAAAAAGCACAGAGCAGTACTCAGTAATAAGAGGTGAATGCAGTAACAAAGTAAGTGCAAAAATGCAGTGATGATATTTGAGTGTCCTTATTCATTTTTTCTCATTTGCTAAATGGACTCCATGAAAAGAGACAATGACTTTCTTTCTGATTCTACTCATATGCTGAGAAAGTGAAATGCAAGTTCCCTGCTATATAATTTCTTTAGTTTATCTGTATCCAGACAAACATAAGATTGAGTAATATTTTATTATTTTTTTACATTACTCAATCAACCAAATACTCAAGTCAATAAACAGAAAGCCTCATAGTTAGTCTTATTATTTATAATAATATCTCCTTTTTTCTTTACTATATCTAACCCTGTGTTTGCAAATATTTTTACTAACTCTGTGTCCCCTTAAGCAGTAAATTATACCAAAGCATCTTTTATCTCAAGCCTGTTGCAAATCTGTGGTTGCTACTTAGTCACCTGCTTAGGAGCCACACACGGGTCAGGAAGCACACATTCCAGCTTTATAATGGTTTCATGTATAAAAGGCACAGTGTAAAGTGCTGGTACATGGAGACAAGTCCTTAACCCACACTCTCGATAAATCATTTGGATTTTTATTATATATTGATTGCAGGAGAGTGCAGATGTCGTTTGTCGTTCCAGCAACAAGCCTGATTTAATTCTCCACAGTTCTTCCCATGCTTCCCCAATGTTTTCTTAATGAAAAAGAGAAATCTGAACACTACAGAGATTTTTCTGATTATTTTATCATTATTTTATCATGACATACTCAATAATTAATAGGTAATCCAAAATCACAACTTATGAGATTCCAATTCTATAGAACGAAAACATCCTGCCAGTACTGTGACTTTCAGCCTTTCTACTTATCAGAGGGTGTAGAGTTTTGTCTTTTCAGAGTCAAAGGTTGGTAGAGTATCAATTATGAGATGACATCTACAGCTGACAAAAGGAAAACATGTTTCAAAATAAAAGTATTTACACAAAAACCACCAAAAACCCCCAAAACAACAACCAACCAAAATCCCCAAGAAAACAAAACCCACACCCCCTTCCACACCACCCACACCCCTTAAACCTGAAAAAATCTGAATTTGTGAAATTTTCTGCCAAAGTAAGTGGTGGCCAAATAAGAGAAGAATGTTTAGTTTAAAACGTAAGACAGTTTCACTGCAGGAGGTAGATGATGAATATTTAGGAAAGCAGCCTGTGATATGATGTGCATTCTATATATATACTTTACTGTAGCTGTTATACTAGTTAATGACTATTAAAAATATATCAATAAGAAAGGAAAGTTTTATGGCAAGATTTAACTGCATTTATAGTGAATTAATACATCTTTAAAAGGACACTGGCAGAAATCCTCAGAGATAAAGAATGTACTGCTCTACCCCCTACTTCTTTCCCTCAGGATGTCTTAAGAACAAATTTCTTCCCTGAAGGAGGCTTAGAAGAGAAGAATCAGAAAAGTGTAAAACACTCTCATTGCTCCTAGCAATAATCATAAAATCATCAAAAAAACCCAAAAATCATAGGGGGCACACTCCTGAAACTTCAAATAAATGTAAAGAGAGAAAAAGCTGTGATTCATTTTAAAATAGTGTGATGCACATGTTCTCTATAGTCAATGTGATTTCTTAGATAAGAGAAGCATCACTACTAAAATGCAATATTAGTCTCCAGTACAGGATGTTTCATCATTTTTACATTGTCAAAATGGTAATATCATGGATGATAATTCTTTGGTTCTCCTATTAAGCCTGAGCAATGACACAATTTCATTTGATTCCCTGCTCTAAATCTATGTCTAGGATGACTACTTAAATGAACTGCTCCCTGTATTTTCTATGGAGGAAGAATGCAACATATTCCTGAGACCTGTTAGTGATATGTTCTGATATAATGGAATTTAGCTCATTAATCTGTCTTCTCATTCTGGATAGAGTAGTAACTACTTGTTACTAGTGTCTATTAAAAGCATGTGTTATGTCATACACAGATAAATAAAAGTAAAATAAAATAGTCATAGACTGCTGATCTCATAGAGAAGATGCTGATAGAGCTAAACCAAGCAAAAAAACAAAAAGCTACAGAAAAGTTGAGAAAAGTTCTGACAGCAAATCTGACAAACATCAGTTGTGACACCTTTGACTTCAGTACAAGACACAATCATTACTGGCAATATAGGGCTACATGTTAAAATTAGCACAAAGAGAAAAAAAATCTGAGTTAATATATCCGGAACAAAATTATGCACTCAGAGTGAGAGAGAAAGGAACAGTATTGATAAACTTCACTTTTCAGTAGAAGTGAAATGTTTCAGGATTAGTGTCAAGTACCTGAATGCAGAGTGGCAAGTGCCTGCTTCCATTTCTTACTGCAGGCTAGATTCCAGTATTCATGGGTTATTTCTTTATATAGAACTGTATTCATAGCAAGTATTCAAAAATATTCAAGGGGAATTTTCTATTAATTTCATCTGAATATATAGCTGCCTTTAACTGCAGCTTATTCAGGTATTGGTGAAAATACTTCTATTTGTATGCAGATAAATACATGCCTACCTAATAAAATCTTTATCAAGTTATGGTAGGAGTTTTATTGCTTGTAATTAAGGTAGGATTGCTATTACTACAGTCAAATACTTGAGAAAGTTCAATTTGACAAAATTGGGAGAACTAGTGTCGCAAAGAAATGCAAGTGACTGCAGATGGGTTTTTGAGAAATAGTGATACTCATTTTGTGGTACAAAGTCAGGGTGGTTGTCTCTGAGGACATCAGTATGGAGTAAGCTAAATCAGAGACCAATAACAGAGCTTTGTAAAGTGTTATTTGTTCATTTGACTGTTGTTATTGAAGCCAGAAAGATTGAACTGGAATAAAATCCAAAACTAAATTAATCTCATTATTTTTTAAAATACTCAGTAATTTCTAAAGTACATTATATAATCAAATATTTAGGTTCCTAATTCAACCTCACAGATCTCAAAATCTTGACTTGATTGTGAATAAGAATCATATCATAATTGATTGTTATGAGATGCAACCTGCCAGTTCAATTTAAATTTTTTTTTGCCTTTTTTATCCTTTTTCACTTCAAAAGAGAATGGAATGTATCATAATTTCGGATGAAAAGAATTGGGTATAATACTAAAAATAATACACTGTTCTTCCAAAAGAAATTTAGCTTTTTGTTTGATACTTTGAACTCAGTGGCTGTGTTGGTATGCAGAAAGAAGTGAAGATATAGTGAAGAATATGAGATAATATTTGGAATGATAAGTGAGCAGAAGAGTGAGAGGAAAGAAAAGCAGCTTGAGGAGCAGTGACAATATGAAGATCAAGAAGCTAATTAACCAGGGAAGGATTAAAAATAAGATTACTTCATTTATTCTTTTGGGAGACAGAAGAGTTGTTAATTCATACCTTCTTTAGACAAGTGATAGTTGGTTAACGGCCTGAGAGGAAGTAAATCAGCCAGCAACCACAGAAAGTGCTCTCCAGGCTGCAGATTCCCTCTTCCAGCACAGAAGTATCCTCCTGATTGAGAAGATCCCTGTTGCTGACACATCACCACTGGTGCTCCTACGCCCCTGATCCATGGACCTCACGGCACAATTGTGCTGTCCTGTCGACAGGAGGAAAACACTGGATCATGGCAGCACAAAATTCTCCAAGGAAACAAGGGACATAGAGAGCTCTCAAGTAATTCAACTTGCCAAACTGTTTTCAGGACAAAGTAAATCTAGTAAAGCCAAATGGACAAACTAGATTTAGAGTTCAGACCTTAATTCAGTATGAATAACTCAATATGAATAATGTTATTTAGCACCATGCTTGAAATTCATTATGCTGTATGATGTGAGCATTCTTTCATTGTAGGGATTTATTGATCAGTCATATCTTCCTTCTCAAAATATTTTGATGTCAGGAACTGAAATTTTTGCTAAAAAGGCAAGGATAAAGAAATTCTCTTGTGTACTTGAAGGAAAAAGTGATGAGATTTGAAATTAACTCAGCACGATAGATAAGGAAAAATGTAAAACTGCTTAGTACAGCTATTTTTGGCAACTAATTTTTTATATTTTGAATTTATATTTTGAATACTATAAATAATATTTATATTTTTGTTTGATTTTCCAGTATTGGTACAGGAATATCAAACACACCTGGAATTTACAACTCTTAAGCTATCTTGATATCTATCTGTACATATTTTAACTGAAGAGTCCCTCTTGAATGGCCAGCATTACCAGTGTCAGCACTGTTGGCAGGATATAATGTTAAGTGTTCCTTTCACACCCAAACCAATTCAAGCTGTTACAGCTAAAGAGAAGTTTTACATATTACAATCTATTCTTCTGAGAAGCAAGATGCATGCAGTATTAGTGATTTCTATTTCTCATAAGACTGTATACCCCACTCTTTACCCAAATAAATTTCTGACACATGAAATTATAAATATTACAAGAAAATTGACTTTAAATGCATTTTTCCTAGCTAGGGATATTATGAATGTTTCCATTTTGAAAATATTTAGAAGGCATTCAGATGCTTGGGACTGACAGAATTTGTTACATATATCTCTATTTCAGAGGTAAGTTGTCTTCAAAATATTTCACTCTTCTTTCCTTTTCTAACCATCTAGATAACATCCACTGTGTATTCTGTTATCCCTATGTTGTTTACATTTTCAGTAATTTGAATTTCTATTTAAATGCCTTTAACAGAGATACAGTGTGTGTAAGTATAATTTCCCTTTTCATTTATGTGCTTGGCTCATAATTACATAAACAAAGAGGAAAAAAAAACCAAACCAGAAAAACTTTGACTATTTGGTTATTTTTGTTATACTGTTTTGTGGATACTTTTGAGCTATTAAGAGTATTTCTTAGATTCATTTTTTCATGGTAAACTGACAGCTACATTCACCATTCTTTGTCTAAATAATGACTAAAACCTTCCAACCAAAAAGGGTAACTAATAATTGCATATAAAAATAGAATAGCAAAAGCAATGCATGCAGAGGCTACAGTATGAAATAAATATACAAAGTTGAAAAATATATAGATTCTGAAACATGGGAAGTTCCATCTGAACATCAGGAAATAGTTTTTTAAAGCACTGGCACATGTTGCCCATAGAGACTGCAGAGATTTAGGTGGTAGAGGAGTGGATGTTGTACAGCATGGAGATTGCTGGAAGATACTCAAAAGCCACCTGCCCCTGGTCCTGGGCAAAATGATGCAACTGACCCTACCTGAGCAGAGACCTGGACTAGGTGACCACCATATGTCCCTTCCAACACCAATCACTACTTGAATATTTAAGTTTCATTTCAGATATAATTTATAGCAGGAGGGGGAACGCAATGAATTTGACATTGTTAGCAAAGCTCTAATGAACCTGATAGAAAAGATTACAACCATCTATTAAATCTATTAGAAGTAAAAATGATTTTATTGATAAACAGTGAGCTAACCTCTTAGAATATTTTTTTTTCTCTGTCTTACATCATTATGCTCCAGGGTTTTAAAATATAGAACCTAGTCCTGTCACATTACCTGCTTTATTCCAGTGGGACAGATTTTGATGTGTTTCAGGTTGCACTCTACAGAAGACAATCAAATCCATTTCTTTATCCTCAACTTTATACTGTGATGTGAACTTTTTCAGTTCTTAGCTGAGGCCCTTATTTATGGAGGGGAATGAAGGGCTAAAGACTGACAAAATGCCAAAACAAATTTTCACAGTAAGGAGTTGTATCTATAAAACTGTGGGTAAATCATTCAGTGGATACAGTGACCTTCTGGTTTGGGTCCCTCTGACATGAGAAAAAAAAAACATAACTTGTGGTACATTTTTTTCTAAGACACTAGTTAATTTGTCATTGAAAC
Organism: Notiomystis cincta; assembly: GCA_013398075.1. Classification (NCBI taxonomy): domain Eukaryota; kingdom Metazoa; phylum Chordata; class Aves; order Passeriformes; family Notiomystidae; genus Notiomystis; species Notiomystis cincta. The sequence continues at coordinate 68,302 of VZRX01004396.1, read as the reverse complement.
AAAAATCTATTATGCCTTCAATTACCTGAGTCTCCTTTAATTATGTCTGCTGTTGCTCTAGAGTTCTTTGATACTTTTACACTGCAAGTAGATAGAAGCTTATGAGACATATGAATATTAAAATCCTGCATTTGGCAGGAGTACCTCAAGGTATGGGAGTAAATATTTATTTGTGGCAGGCAGAGCTAGATTTACCTATAAAGAAAAACATGTGATAACTATTTGTATATGACCTGTCATGCCAGTTTTTTCTAAAGTAATTGAAAGGTTACATTCTTTCATTTTTCATATTATTTAGGATTATGTCCCTAAGACAAGGCATCTATAACTTTGAAAATTCTAATAGAGCTTATAGGAAAGTATCTTTTCAGAAGATCTTAAAATATTTTTAAATGAGACTGAAATTATTTGGAAATTAAACAAAAATTATAGATAACTTTTATTAGCATTAAACTGAATATAAACTCTACCATATTTGGTCTTAAGTATGGAAATCATGTTTAGATCTAACATACCCTTTGTATGGACCATAAAGAAAATTCAGATAATTATGACTCAAATATATAGCCATGTATGTGTGCAAAGAGCAGTTCATTCAGAACACATTCCAGTGTTCACAAATTTTTCAAGGGTTCTGAGGAAGCCTAATCAATTTACTGCTACTGAAATGCAACAGTTGTTTAACAAATCACATCAGTCCTGCCTTAGGTCTGTAATAAAGATAAATAACTTCTCCAACAGAAACATCAAGAGATCTTTAAAAGTTCAGAAGGTAGATGTCCCAACATGAATTTGGCCAGAAGACTAGAGTTAATAATCTATATTTCAGTATTCTAGTATCTTAAAAGAAGTTTCTTGTTACATTTGAAAAGTATCACGACCAGCAAGAATTTCTCATATCAGTAGAAATTTTGTAAAAACAGCGTGCCTGAAAATGAGAGGAAAAAATAGAGGCAGCTCTCTCTATAAACAGGAAAGACATGTAAAAGATAATAAATAACAGTTCACACTGTATTTGAGAGTGCCATAAAAATAGGAATCAGAGTAGATACCATTTCTGTAAGAACAGATTCTAAAACAATTTTTTAGTTACTACAGTAGAATAATTATGAAATATGATGCACTGCCGTACATCAGTCTTATTCAACAAGATAATAGATTACATTCTGCTTTTTCTCTTTCCCATATATAATACCCTATTTTCCTGCCTAAACTCAGATACTGTCTCTTTCAGATGGTCTAGCTGGCATAATTATTTAAAGAAAAAATATTACTAATTTTTATTTATTCCAAATTTTGAAGATTGCTCGTTTTACTTAAGTCTTGAAGAAGAATCAGTAAGCCTGGCAGCAGATCTTTTTTAAGTATAAGAAAAATACTAATTGTTTTGAAATTAAACAGAAAAATAAAACACATCAGAACTAAAAAATAACCCAAACAACCAAGAAAAAAGCCAAATACCCCTGCAAAAATCCACCAAAACCAGAAACAATAATTCATAATATGTTTAGAATTTATTGAGTTAAAATCTCACCACATCAGATTAAAATTTCTTATGCTGGAGAGTCAACGGAATAAAAGTGGAAAAAAGAAAAAAACTGTAGTCTATGCTAGAGAGAAAAAAACTTTACTAACACTCAGGCTTCCATATGTAGGAAAAGAAATAAGAAATTGAGTCAATTACCTGCATTTTATAATGTATAGTTAGAGAATGCTGGTAAATTATATTAACTAAACAGCTAAATTTTCAATGGACTAATCAAGATTATTGCAAAAAAAAAACCCAAAAAGCAGGCCAAAAATATATTTGAATGTGCAGTACTATGAAACAAGCATTTTGCACACACCTTACATCTGCTTAAAACAAAGTGTAAGTACTAATAGGAAACATAGAAAGAAAGTTAAGTAAGTAACCTTGTTAAACATTACTCTCTGTCAAACCTGGTAACTGGGTAAATAAAACCTCCTACTGAGTCTGGATTTGGATTTGAAAGCACTATTTCCAGTTATATTTTAAAGCTTAAGAACACACTGGACTTCTATTACCTGAAAATTAGATTTTTGACCTTACTTAGCTCAACTCAATTGCATGTATTATTTGTCAGGAATTAGTGTTCTATCATCTTTCTTTAATAGTGGTAAAAGTAAGATCATATGTTTTAGATGCAGAAAACCCCCAAGAGCAGATATTGGGGAAAAAAACCAGAGTAAAATCCCAGTTGATTTGGATACAGTGACCTGACTCTAGAACTAATGCATACCTGTGACAGAAATAAATGCTGGTTAAAAATATGGGGATCAGAGCTAAGGCAAAATTAACACAAAATAATTAACATAGGATGAAATCATATTCAAAGTAAAGGAAGCTAAAGAATGCACTGCAGTAGAACATATAAAGTACAGCTTTTCTCCTAGTGCTCTTCTTGAAATATATCACAATTTATTTGAGTGCCTTGATAAGGGCAAGTAAAGAATTCTTATGGATTTGCTCATGGATTGATATTTTTCATTATATGCTGCCTTACTTCTGGAATAAATAAGAAGAGTCAGAAAGAAATCTTAAGAACAGAATCTCATACAATGATGTATGCATCATAAAGACAGTTGCAAACAGTGACAAAAATTACAAACAAACATAATTGTTCTCTCATTCTAGAGGGTACAAATGCAATTTAGGCAAATTTACATGCATAAAGTTTTATTAGTGAGGTCTATAGCTGATGGCATACTCTGACTTCAAAGTTACTTTAGGAAAAAAAAAATTAAATGATGGGGGTAGTGGCGGAAACAGAGGGGAAAAAGTCTTTCTCCCAATACATGTATACTTTTTTGATGTATTAATAACAGTTGTCTATTATGTTCCCACTGGGTCTTCAAGTTACAAACTGAAATATGAGAGCATAGGTGAAGAGTTTTTATTGTGGAGTTAGACAATAATATGTACAAGGCAAGAGTGAGTAAGCAGAAGAAGAAAAGAGTGTTTTAAACAATAATGACTTTAACTTTCTACAAGGAACCTGATCTAACAGACATAACTATGCCTCATAATCTGATACTGCAAGATTGTGAGGATAGCAGCACCTTGGGAACTGGGCAAAGACACTGTCAGAGCAGCTTCAATGCACAATGAAAGGTTGCAAGAGTATAAGTAAGCAGCAGGCTACAGAACAGAAAGAGGAAGTTCCTCAGCATAACAAATGTTAAAGCATCTACAACACTGTGCAGTACAGTAGAAATTTTATCGGGACAGAAAGTTCTCTATATTAGTCTCTAAATTTGATGATCCTGCCTGTGTTTTTTGTTGTTTAGCTATCTCAGTGGGTCGGTTGATCCAAATTAAGAGTAAATCCTGGGAAATTCTGTGCTCATGAGAATTGTTTCAGATTTTGCAAAATAAGCAGGAAGCAGTTTCGTCTGTCTTTGATACACTGTACTAATTCTGCATTAACACTGTCAGCCTATACTGCATGCAGAGTACCTCTGTGTGGTGCATTATCAGTAAGCAAACTTATTTTGAGCATATTAGAATTGCTGGGTATCTGACAGAGAAGAAAATATGGGTAGAAATGTGATTCATGACCTTCATTAACCCATACACTTTAATAATAGTTTAAAAATAGTCAATGAATATTAAGTAGCTAATTTCTTTTTCCTCTAAAAGACGTTCATAGTATTTAAAAACATGTATGATGAAAGTTGTGTGGCAATCTGTTTAGTGTGTAAGGAAAAGTTAAACATGGAATCTGCCAGGAAACATTATAATTGTAGTTGAGAAACTTTTTCAGTCATTGGATCTTCAGAGTCATAGCATGAGCTGTTGTCCTGGGTTTACATACATTATTATCCTAGCACTGTGTAATGATCACTTGACATGAGAGATTCTATGAGGTTATGGAAGTTAATATTAGAATTATTTCAAAATAAAAATAGGACATTAATAACAACAGCAGCACACAGACAAATAACAATTTTGCTTTAATTGCTTAAAAAACATTGCAGAGTCCTGGCAGAAGGATATTAAGGAGTTATAGAGCCAAAAACTTAAAGCATTAGGAAAAGCTATGAATAATAGAATTAATCATAACTTAATAAGACCTGTATGTGTGCAAACCTTCTGTTACAGTTTTACTTATGACCTACCTTTTATACTATGGATTCCCTGATCCATTATGTTTACAAAACATGTAATTCTGAGAATAAATCCCAGTTGTTAGCAGAAGATATTTCATACTGGCTTTGACAGCCTGAGAGAGGCAAGGCTGCTAGAGCTCCTTGCCCCCATGTCCAACTGGAAGTGAGGCTGAAAATGTGTTCCCAGTGGACACATAGGGACAGAGAACATTTATATGGCACATATACAAACACATGTGAGGCTGTCCACACTGATCCCAGAGACACATACAGAGCATTCTCATGAACACAGACAGCACCAACAGGCTCTTCTGCTGCTGCCCTTTCTGGTTGAGCCAGAACAGAGTTCATTAGTGGAAATACATATACCTATGAAACATGTTTATCCCTGCAGCAGCTGGGATAAATGGATCCCAGTATCCCCACTTGCTGGTATCGGAATTTACCATTGCCCAAGGCCAATGCTACTCCAGTTGTTGGTACAAATCATTTCACTCACACAGAGGTGGCCAGGAGTCCCCTGGTCCCATAGCCAGCCTACCATGCTTTTGCCCTTAGAGACATGCAAATGCTTTCAGACCCAGAGCAAGTACTTGGTCCCAGGACACTTCACCTATTCACTGAATAATCTGGATTGACCTGATTCACACACCAACAGTCACTTCAGTTCCTGTACCAGAGATCCTCATACACAGAACTATAGAACATCCTAAGTTGGAAGGGTCTCACAAGGATCATCAAAGTCCAACTCCTGACCCTGAGAAGATCCCCTTAAGAATCACACCATGTGTCTGCAAGTGTTGTCCAAAAGCTTTTTGAACTCTGGCTGGAGTTGTATCAGCTTCCCTGGGGAGCCTGTTCCAGTGCCCAAGCACCCTCTGTGTGGAGGACTATTTTCAAATATCCAATCTAAACCTCCCATGACACAACTTCAGGCTACAACCTTTCACCGGTCACCACAGAGAAAACTGCCCCTCCTCTTCCTCTCATAAGGAAGCTGTAGACTTCAGTGAGGTCTCCCCTCAGTCTCTGCTTCAGGTTGAATAGACCAAGTAACCTCATCTGCTCCTCATATGGCTTTCCCTCTAAACTCTTCACCTTCTTAAGGGCCCTTCTTTGAATGATCTCTTATACATGGCACTCAAAACTGCACTCAGTATTCAAGGTGAAGCTGCCTCAGTGCAGAATAGAGTGGAATAATCCCCTCCCTTGCCTGGCTGGCGATGCTGTGCCTGATGTCCCCCAGGACAGGGTTGGCCCTGCTGGATGCCAGGGCACTGCTGACTCATACTCCAGTTGCCATGAACCAGGATTCCCTTGAATACTTTTCCATGGCACTGTACTCCAGCCTTTCATTACATTCAGGGTTGCCTTGTCCCAGGTGCAGAATCCAGCTCTTGCCCTTGTTAAAATTCTACATGTACAGGGTAAAGAGATCCTTACCAGAACATAATTGATGGTGGAGTTTAATAAATGATAGGACAGACCACAGTGATTCAGGTACAGGGCATGACCAGACAAGCCTATTGACCAGGCCCTGCTTTCATGATAATGGACAATTTTATTCTCTTATCTTTCTAATTCCCACATTTATTCCTCCCCAAATTACGAAAACCCTTTTCCCTTCCTACCTTTGATTTCTACTCTAAATAACTCAGGAAAAATCTTGTGGAATCCAAAAATGCTCTTCTTTTGCATCCCATAGTGTTTCCTACATTTTTAGGCTGCAAATGCCCTTAATCTAAAAGGTGATCAGGAGAACTGGTTCAATTCATGGGTTTCATGCCTCGAGAATGGGACTGGCTACAGGGCCTGGGCAGTGTGTGCCCTCCTTAAATCTTTACTTTGCCTTCCTGCTTGTCACTGTACCCCTGTGCTCCTCTGGTGTTGCAGAGATGGGCCTTTGGTGGGCTGATGGCACTTCTGTGATGTGATGTGATGTGATGTGATGTGATGTGATGTGATGTGATGTGATGTGATGTGATGTGATGTGAGCTGCTAGGCAGGATATGAATTCCCTGGTCTAACCCAGAGCTTGCCATTGTCTCTCTGTGCTCCCTTTTAATAACATATCCTAAACTTGGACATATAAAGGAGACTGCTGTCTGCAGGACTCCTACTTCAATTGTTCTAAACATTGGAAAACATTGAGTAAATGAGGCAGAGGCCTGCAGGAGTCATGGAGAAGGCAGCTGAGAAATGCCCAGAGAAATGATCCAGTTTCAGGTCTCTGCTCAGCTTTCCCATGTAAATCTGGATCAGTCATTTAAAGTACATTTTCACAGGTGGACAATTATTATGTATTCTTCATTTTCTGGGTGACTGACTTTATTCCCTATGGTCTGATATGCAAAACAACTGAGTACTCATAACTGCAGCATAAGCTAGTTAGAGTTGTGCTTTGAATACATAAATTGTAATATACAATTATGTTCTCTAAAAATCAGATCCAGGTTATGTGAAATTGGGCACATAAAATTAGTGACTCTTTTTGACCTTATTATCTCAACATCTTTGTTCTCAACCTATGTTTTATTAATGAAATAGGACGTAAATAATAACGATATCCTTCCTCATATAATGGTACTACAAACATCAGTTTGTATTGGGGAAGCTGCCAGTTAGTGTTACTATTAAAACTTCTGTGTTATTGGCATGAAAACAAAACATTCTTTGATGGAAGAAAATACCATAGGAGCATAGGAGCCTTCTTCACATATCTTTTCTTATCCTTCATTTTCTAATACAACAGATATTACTTATGCTACCTCATTTTAGGGATTCCTCTTTCTAAAAGATCTCAGGAAATTGTGTTCCTCCCTACAACATCCTGACTTTGTCCCTAATGATGTTTGAGTATATGGTCTGTCACACATATGTGCCAATTCTAGTTTACTGAGGATCTTTAGCAAGAAGATGGTTGCATGTGACTTTAAATACATTTTTGACCGAAGGCAGATGAATGTCTATATGTAGAAGTGTTGCTACATCCCATATTAGCAAATGTTGTTGCAATGAAAGTTGGTGAACAAAAGCTTTGTACTCAGAAAAGGTTTAAAATATTGTTGAAACATAGAGATAGAGGAAACAATTGTAAACTTTCTGAGCACCATGCATTCCACATAGTAAAAAAGTATTTACAATGTGATGCTAATGTAATACTGAAGACTGTTCCAGTGCATCTGCATAACACGAGATTAATCCCACAATATTATTTCTTTTGATTATTCAGCTTTGCAAACTTAATAACTTTAAAGTTTCCTTGTGTTTAATAAATAAAGCTGCACACAACTGAATATATTTTAATCTGCTGTTGAAAAGCTGTCAGCTTTCAGAAAAAGGGGCAAATGCTAGGAAAATTATCTACACTAGGTTAACACTGATTTAACTATGTGAATTAAATGAACAAATATTCAGTTGATTTTTTATGTTTTTGAGATATGATAACAATGAAAACTAATGAATCATATATAATAACAAGAAAAATAAGGATAGAGGGAAATATGATAAAATTAAAATTGAAAATGTGTTTTTACAATTTTATTTAAGCAGGCATTCGTTTGTATAGAATCTATGTAGAATGTGATTTTATTATTTTCTTGAAACACCATTATAAAATAGATTGACATCACCTATTATGATCAGTATTGAAAGATGGAAGAATTTTTGGAAGCCAGTTTTTAAACTTATTTTATTTGCATCCCAATCTTCTTTTTTTTTTTTTTTTCAAACATATCTAAGGATATCCATACTTTCTTTAATTCATATTGTGCTTCCCAGAAATTAGAGAAAAAAAACCCCAAACTTTGCTCAGCTATAATCTTCCAGAAATATCAGCAAAAGTGTTTGACCATATAATAGGAGGAAAAAAAGATTAATAAAATACGTATCTAATATATAATAAATGGCAATTTTCAGGTACTGTGTAGTTCTATTAGTGCTATAAAATGTACAGCACAGAGTCATCCTTTAGCAATATCCATTTTTAGGGATAAATAAGACTCAAAGAGATGTCTCTTGGTCTTGTGTTATTTTGATGATGAAGGGTAGGGTCCAAGGGGTGTTTATCACTATTGTAACTTCTTTTGCTGTCCATTTCTATATATTTAGGAGGTATTTTTGAGAAATGTATGACATCATATTTGGAAGCCAGTAAATACTGAAAAATTTTGTAGAAAACAATATCTTTTTTGGAGTGCTACTCAGTACTCTGTGATGCATTTATAAAAAAATCTTTCCTTAGGCATGGAAATTCCTCTTCTTTTCTACTTAATTTCATGCATGAGTCATTCATAACAAAGATCCATATTCAACCTCCCAAAGCATCCTTATATTGTTTCCCATAATTCTTGATTTACTCTGTCCAACTCTATTAGTCCCATCCCAGTTCTCTTTTAGAAATTGTTTGCCCATAAGGTTGTATAAGTCCTACTTCTTTCAACAAAACCTTCTGTTCTATTGCTTTGCTATTTAATTTATATACTCTTGATAAATAACAATAAATAGGTATATAATTGTATTAAACAGGGATTTCAGTGTTTGTAGTGCCTGCAATAATACAAGTGACACTACTTTAATTCATAAGAAAAACATCTAAATTGTCACTTTGACTTAGTTAAGTCATGTTGTCGAGGAAATGGGGATGACCTTCTAAAGAGAGGAAAAGCATTTTATGTTTATGAGGATTTCAGCAGTTCATCTGTATTTTTTTTCATTAAAAGAGAATAATTTTAATCCCTACAGCATGCAGTAATACAGATTAAACTTCCATAAGAAATAAATTTTGAATGATTTGCAGCTTATTTGATAGTGGTTGTTTTGTATTTGATTACGAGAAGTAAAACTTTTTTGTCATCTACTTTACAAAGCTTTTCTACCCATAAACACCTGTAATACTTGAATTTTACTTTTTCTACTTCACAGAGTTTTTATATTCCTTTAAAGAATGTCCGTAAAGAGGTTTTCAGTGTGCCCGGAATCTTACGAGCCATGCTTGCAGCCAGTGAACTTGAAAGCCTTGCTTGTAACTGAAAATTACATGCTATTTAATGAGTGATGTGGGCAGATTGGGGAACACATGAAGTTTATGCAACAGCCACAAAATTCTATGTAAATTCTATGTTTCTGAAATTTTCATAAATCAGTCCTTTTCCCCCTTTTATCTGAGTTAAAAAATAAAGATGTAAAAACAAAGACGATGCAAAGACCAGATGTCATGGTCAAAGGACTGTCATGTCACTTCTGTAGCTGTTCTTCATCAGACTGCAAGGTGGACACTTTTGTTTAATCTTGCAATAATAATCTTCCCCACTTTGACCTAAATTACTCTAGTATAGAAACTGATAGTTCTGAAATTTGCTTGTTAACTCACAAGCTTTTTATCTGGCCCCCTCTGTAGCCCATCTCAAATTTAAAGGTTGCCTATGCAGGAAAAAGCCCAGAAAAAGAAACAAGAGCTGAACTATTGAGAGGACAATTCAAAACTCTTTGATTTGATACGACTCTCAAGAAGGCCAGCACACTAAAGGACAGCTTTTGTTGCTATGTTGTTAGCATTAGCAATTGATGTTCAGAACAGGTTTTTTGAAGACAAAAGTGGCAAATGAAAATAAATAATGGAAGTAGATTTAGATTAACCTATAAAAATATATAAGGGTGAAAACTTCAGAATATTTTCTCTCTGTCCTAAGGATACACTTAAATATTTTGGTGTTTTGTATCTATGTCTTGATGGCATTATAGGACAAAAAGTGTGTGATATTCCTTTAAATGTTTGCTTCTCCTTTGGAAAGATTGGTGTACAAGTTTCTCTCTTTGAAATAACAAATATGGGAATAGAAGAAATTGAAAGAAAGGAAATGTATATCAGCTCTTTACTTTTCCTATGTTACCTATGTTATAAAGGCCAGAAATAGCAAAAAGCATCAAGCATTCTTTTCATTTCAATATGAACTCTTAGGTTTCATAGCTTGGGAATCCTAATCTCACAGTTTGGACACAAACTTTATATGACATCAGTGTCCTAATGGAGGGAAAGTTCAGCTCCATTACAGGTTATCCCATAGCTCTGTGAAACTGCTGACTAAGAGCAGAAAATTGACTGTTGCATTTATTTGACCATTATGAAATTTCTACAGAGGAACTGATGGGTAGAAGTTGTAAAAAGTCTACTTCAGTTATGAAAAGGAAATTGCTTCAGTCCCAGTAATTTACTTTCTGGAAGGGAATATTTCTCATCTTCTCTTCACAGTATTGGACAGTACCCATAATCTACACACTGTGAACACTGGATAGAGGTAAGATTGAAGAGTATGACAAACTATGGATGAATTGGCATCATGAAAAATCAGGTTCATCTGACATAATATGAAACATTCATTATTTGCATGATTATAGAATCATAGAATCATTAAGGTTGGAAAAGACCTCCAAGATCATCAAGTCCAACGTTTGACTGAAAATCAGCCTGATTTCTTTAATATGTCTTTCATAACCTGTATTTTAGACCTGCATTTAGCTTTGTTTCTACCTTCTCATAATAACAACTCTACCTTGACTACTGTTCTGGGTTAGATTTCTTTTCCAATGCACTTCTGTTGCATGTAACTAACCACCTGTGGAACCAGGTGTATGACTTTGAGTGCCTGCGTATTCATACACAATGTTTATGCTCACATATGTGGAAATACTGCAAATGTCTAAATGTGCAAACTTGTCTCTGCTTAATAGAATATCAACATTACTGGTTTGCTAGACAAAGTATAAACAAACTGTCTGTTACTTTAATCAATATGATCCTTGCTCAGTCTCTTGAAGTTCATTTTTAGATTCTTTTTTCCTTTACCTTCACCCATCTTATTTTCCTTTTCCTGCGTACCTGTCCAGACACATGTGCCACCTCAAACATTTTGTCTTCTCCAAAAATGTATTTCCTTTTTTCTTCTTATGTCTCTTTATTTGTAATGCTACCAGACTGTCAGACCTACGTGCATGTTTCTTAGATATTGATAGAAATTAATGCCTTCATTAAGACTGCATTTCTTTGTTTCTACAAATGAATTTCAAGTAATGTCATATAAATACTGTGTGATAAGATTTATTTTGGTTAAAACTTGGCAACAAGTACTGTTTGCCTTTGAAAATTATGTTTTATATTTCTATTTTCATCATTCTGAACCTTCAGTTCAGATAGACACTTCAAATTGATTGGTTCTGAACAATAACAGAAAGAAAATATATATACTAATGATTCATAGTTCAGTAAACTGGTCTTAGAAAGATTGTTTCAGGGTGACCTCTGATTTTTCACACACAATTAGCTACCAAACAGAAAATGTAATGAAAGAATTTACAGGAATTGTAACTTTTTAAGCCCATTATTTTTCTCTCTGCCATCACAAGATCATTATTATTTGCAAAACATGTATCAGGAAGCAGGCGGATACTTTTTGATTGTAAACAATTCTAATGTACTTGATACATTTCTCTCTTCAGCATCTTTAGCTGCAAACAGTTATTTTTATTGCTCTACTATAAAATAATATTTTTCCTAAACAAATCTCTAGTTAATAGGAAGAGAATCCCAGTTTTAACTGAGTAATTATGCTAAATAGAACAAAGAATTTTTACACTGATAGCCCATTCATAAGAAAGACTGATCTCAGCAATTATACACATTAGATTAATAGAAATTGCTTTTGTCAGAGACTTGCTTGTATGTTTAAACAGCATCTTTTGTCTTAAGCTTCTTCCTTAATTGTGCAGCTACTGTGGACTTTCAGAAATATAGCCTTAATGTTTTACTCCATTAACTTTTATAGCACTAAAGACACTAACATTGAGGATTGTCTCCTATGTACTTTTGTCTCACAAAGTGCACTTAAAACTGCAATAAACAGGCAACTAAAATTTGTCCCAATTTGGAAGGGTTTGTAATTATCAACTCCTATCAATGGGATGCACTTTATTTATTTTACCTCTAGATTTCCATAGTTTATTTCATTATTAAAAGAAACCTCAACAAAGGCTTAAAGGAGACTCTCATTTTACATATGTTTGACTAGAGCCACTAATTTTTATCTCAATAAACATCGTAATTTCTAGTAGTGTTTGCATTATGTTAGCATAGCAGAAGTACTTTTGATGAAAGAAAGTTTACTTTTCATCTCAATGTGTTGACTATTAGAGAATAAATAAAAAAATCAGTATCTTTTTATTCTGATTGATATTTGTATAGTAGGCTGAAAAGTCTTCCCTGTAGTTTGCATGATATATTCCAATTTAACATCAGTCTAAAAATGTAAGGAAAACAAATGTTAAAACCTCAGGGTTTTTTTAAAAATGTGATTCAGAAATTATATATATATCCATAATAATGCAGGAAGATGAAAATACTGGGAAACATTGATGAATATGTTGAGGAACTCATTAGAGATATTAAATAATGATAAATATCAATAAATAATAATAATTTCAAAACCATAATGAAAAGAGTGTCTTTAAGAGAACTAGGAATGGAGAGAAATATAATTGCAATCTTTTTCATGTCAAAGTCATACTCAAAAAAGACAAGATGATAGCAGAAAAATTAATTTAATTCTTTGTATTGGTGTATACTGTGGAAAAGCTAAGGTATATTATTGCATCAAACCCTTCATAAGACATTGGTCTGGAGTGACATGGTAAAGCTTTAGAATAGTTTGATACAGCAAGAAATAATAAGATGCTAGAAATCAGATATAGAACTCCTGAATGAGTTTTTGTGTGTAATATGTTGTCTAAATCAGCCTCCTCACGAGAAACAAGTGCCAACACTGATAACAAATATAAAGGAACATGTAAGCAAGTCAGAAATATGTACATTGTGCCTCAAAGATCTCTTGCAGTTTTTCAAAGGAGTCAGTGAATTTACACAGGTATCCAGGTATCACATCCTTCTTCAAAGACTTTGGGTAATTTCTTTAAGTTGTTATAGTGTAAAAAGAAAGATAGCCTTTTAAATTACTAATGTCAGTGAAATGCAGTAAGTGAAGGGTAACCATATGGATCAGTTTTTGCAATGGCTGATGGTCACCAATGGAACCTTTTATAAATCAGTCATGGAATTAGAATTGCTGTAGAAATTCATAAACTATTTATAATGGGTGTGAATACTGAACTTTGCTACCAATATAAAGTATTTGGTGCCCTACAAAAGTAAAATGAACAGAGGAGAATTAGAGCAAGATCTCACATAGGAGTAATTGCTCAGTGAAGCAGTAGATGAAATTCAGTGTTCTGAAGTAAAGCGGAGGGAAAAGCCAGTCCTTACTGTGTGAATACAGCAGCTGGCATGAAATTAGGTATTTCTTCTCAAGCATAATATTATTAAATCATTACAGATAGATCACTGAAATCCACTCCTCAATGTCCAGGTGCAATCAAAGACAAGTAGAATTTAATGAAATTAAAA
>VZRX01004396.1:0-54630 GCA_013398075.1 Notiomystis cincta | reverse complement strand
TAATAGTAATAGTAATAGTAATAATAATAGTAATAGTAATAGTAATAGTAATAATAGTAATAGTAATAGTAATAGTAATAGTAATAGTAATAGTAATAGTAATAGTAATAGTAATAGTAATAATATTATTAGTAATGAAAGGCAGGAGCATTATAAGAGGTTTAAATGTACTAAGGTCAAAACAGTGTCTTAGTGAGGTGACTGAGGTAAGTCCAGGGGTGAGGGTGAGATCGAGCTGTGCAGGGATGTCCCTGAGCAGCAACCCTGAGGCCTGCCTGGACTGGAAGCTCTCAGGAGCTGATCAGGCGAGGAGGGGGTGCAGCAGGGGTCAGCTCCAGGCTGTGAGGGGCTCCAGGCAGCAGTGAACGGGGCAAGAGCACGGTGCGTGGCACAGCGCGTCACTCAGCACTTGGTGTGGGGAGGGTGTGCAAACTGCAGGTAGGTCCATGGCTCAGGTGAATGCTGAGTGAGCATTCAGCTCTGCCCTAATGGTGGGCACTTGCCTCAGACCCCAAACCAGAGTGACTCCTGGCACTGTGCATGAGAATTGTGTTCCGTGCAGATGCAACTGCTTAGGAAGGAGACTTCAGCAGAGGTGGTAGCTTGCAGTGGAAGCTCATGGCCATGTTGGAGGAGGGTCCTGGCTGGACCTGTGGCCCTATGGAAAGAGGACCCCACACTGGAGCAGGTTTGCAGGCAGGACCTTTAACCCCATGGGCAACCCACACTGGAGCACTGAAGGACTGCAGCCCATGCAAGAGAAGAACTGCAGCCCATGGGAAAGATTCAGACTGAAGAAATTCATGGAAGGCTGTGTCCTGTGGGAGGGACTGTGGGCTGGAGCATGGGAAGGAGTCCTCCCCTTGAGGAGGAACAAGTGACAAAAGCAATGTGTGATGATCTGATTGTAACTCCCATTCCCATCTCCTGGCACCGCTGAGGGGAAGGAGGTAGAGAATCAGGAATAAATTTAAGCTAGGAAGCAGAGAGGAATGGGAGAATGGTATTATTAAAATTTGAGTTTACTGCTCATTATCATACTCTGATTTGATTTGCAACAATTTTAAGTAATTCCTCCAAGTGTTTTACCCATGATGATAAGTTTTGAGTGTCTCTTCCTCTCCTTATCTCAACCCATGAGAGTTTCCTTATATTTTCTCTCTCCTGTCGGGCTGAGGAGAGGAGTTGTGGCTTTGTTGGGCATCTGGCATCCAGCCAACATCAAACCACAACACAGACAAAAATGTTGTCTGTCTGATCTGGAAAACTGAACTCCATGTGGTAGTTTTCAATTTGCTCATTTCTCCTTCTGCAGTTTTCAGGGTAATGCCACGATCCCTCAACTTCTAATATGAAAAATTCAGTTTTAGCAAATAAGCTATTTGTTTGGGGATTTTTTTTTTCTTTTTTTGAGGATGTAGGGAATAGAAGAATATTTTTAAGATATTTTTAAAACTTGCCTTATAGAGAAAACCTCTATGTAACTTTGTGGTGTTTGGGGTTTTATTCTTCATGGAGTCAGGGAGAGGTGGTAGCTTCCCAAGCATGCCCAAATAATTTATGCATACCTAAGGCAAAAAAGTACATTTTGGATTCTCTTACAAATCAGAATTATTTTCCTACATGTAATGGATCACATAATTTATCATGAGCAGGTAACAGCTGAGAGCTGTAGTTCTTGTGCAGACTCACACCACATAATTATGTATGCTGCAAGTTGCTGTTCTGTGTCACAATTGTCTTTGCAGTCTGGACTCAGTGGTGAGACTTAACATCAAGGATTTCATATATTTCTTTCCTTTTCAGAAGAAATGCAAAGAAAAACATGCAATTGATAAATCTGTTAGAGCTGAATATATTTTTTTCAGTAGTTTCTCACCATATGTAAAGCTGTTCTCAGTCTTTTCCAGTTTTGGACTACCACGGTCACCAGCAGTTCAGTTGTTGTCTCTTCTACACATCACTGCATATGGATCATATGTCACATTGTATTTCATGTACAATCCATGGGGAAATTTTAAAAAATAAAGAGTGGTTTCATTTCAGAATTGCTATAATTCCCAAATTTTGCCAATCCATCCAATTTTGTATTGATATAATTACCTAGCCAAAAATGGTAAACAATTGCAACAGTTGCATTTTTCAATCTCTGATGCTGATCTTTTTATGAAAAGGCATCTTCTTTATTTTTTAGTTGTGTCTTTTATTATAATTCTCAGATTCTATTGTAGATCTTATGACAGTACTTCACTACAACAATAGCTATGTGCAGTGAGTATCTAAAATTTACAGATATGAGGCATAAGGTAGCTTTAACAAAAATAGGTAACCAGAACAACTGTGTATAATGGGAAATCCATTAACTCTTTAGGACTTAAGAGTTGTCAGCAAGAATGTCAGCAAAGATAGAAAATAAACTGTTAAAGTAAACACTATTTACTCTAGTGTGTTACTCTGAAAAAACAATTGTAACCTAGTCAGAAAAATTTCAAGCATTATGGGATATCTATCATATTAGACTGTGACAGCTACTCTTTCATTATTTGGATTTTCTTAAGGAAGAAATTGTAGAAAATTTTTAGACAAGCTTGTCAAGATACACAGGGTAAAGAAATTAAAATTATTATTAATTTAGTACAAAAACTTAATATTTTCAATTTAAATTAAGTTACACTTATGATATGATATCCATAACAGACCAAATACTGCTTTACATTTCTTCCAACACTAGAGTGAAAAGCCCTACTTGTATTACTAAAGTAAAGCATATCTATTTTCATCCTGTTTGTGACTCAGCTAGATCTTTACTGAAGAAAAAGATCTATAAGTGCATCAAGTTTTTGTAGATGACCTTTTATAAGTATTGAAATCCTGTACTTTGTTCTAATTCTATGAAGTCTGCATAGAGCAGAGACTGCACACATAGAGTCCCCCATGTGGTTGTAAGAATGGGCAAGAATGTGCAAAAGACCCATCAGATGTGGTATTAAATCACTCAAGCTATTATCCTATTTGGTTTAATGATTTTTTGCAGAAAGTATGAGGAAAATGATCCAATTTAACTGAAAAAAGTCCTAAAAATCTTAAAAATTTTAAGTATATTATAAGATTTGTTTACTTTTGTCAACTATCCTATCACTAGTCTTATTTAAGTTAATAACCTTCATATATACAAAACACACACATGTGTTTTAACTGTAAAACTAAAACACATTCCTCCTATATGAAACAAACACTAAAAATCAGGAGAGGCAAATAAGATTTATATATGTAAACTTTTATTGTATTAATTCAAAACTATAATACAAAACCCAGTATTGCTTTATATCTGCTTATTTCTGATACCTCCATTTGAGAGATTTCTTCAGTTTATTTTTCTGGACACGACCGTCACTAATAGATCAGCTGGGCAATAAGATCTTTTGGGATTCAGAAAACACAGTTTATAGAATCTATATTCCTAGACTGTATAAAATAACAAAGTGTGTTATGCTCTCTGGTAGCATTCAAAGTTAAAGGCATTTTGAGCCATAATGTCAGCAGCAGTACCATCCTGTCATTTTAACAGGATATGAGCTGAATAACTTACAGTCATGTACTATAATTTGAAGACCTGTTAAAATTTGTTTCATGCTTGAGTGCCCTAGAAAACACTCAAAAGTAAACAGGAGGAATGATTGTTATCACATGAAAGGAATAAATTGGTTAATGTTTAAATGTTTTCACATTTCAACATGCACATTTATTTAGCTTGCCTGGTCTCAAAAGTCTACTAGATTACTTTCTATTACCAATTTTTTTTCCTTTTTATTTCCTTCTTTTAGGCTGTAGAATGGAGAAGAATGGAAGAAGATGAGAGATCTATTTGATCTATATTTAATTTTGGGTGGGTGTGGATGAATGGAAGATGAGTTGCTAATGGTCACACTGGACACAAATATCTGGTTTTCAAGTGTGAACATGTTAGAAATGCTGCTCTTAGCCCTCTGTGTGGCCTTTATGTTTTGTCATTATTTCATATAATCATTAAACTGAATGATCTTCCACTGTGATATATTCTGAACTGAGAAAAGATAATTACAAGTTTATTACAATATACTTGTGGTATCACTTTTACAGATGGATGAAATTAATTTTGCACATTTGTGCAAAAGGTCCAAGTTGAGGGTTAATATTATGTGACATTTGGTCATACCCTTGTTTTGACCCTTTGTACCAAGGATGTTTCTCTACTATTATCAAGGAAAAAAATTCAGCAGATAAAAAGTGGACACAAAGGAGCACATTTTCAAGTGTAACAGGGAGAGCAGCACTGAAGTATGAAAAAGGGATAAAAAAACCCAACCAAAGCCAGAAAGTATAATCTGATCTGAAGCCTGTGAGTAGCTTAATAAAATTACTTAATTGCTTAATAAAAATCTCAAGCATAGGAAAAGACTGCATAAACTGATAATACATTAGGAAGCAGTGGGTAGCAGAGTAAGATGTTTTATCTCCATTTTAATTGTTCTGATATTTGCATACATACGTACAAAAGCTGTTAACTGAGCTGGGACTTCTGGAATTTAAACCAGACATATTTTTATCAAGGCTTTTAGCAGCTTATGTGACTCAATATCTTGACTGTCCTGTCAGATCATCAAACCTGAGGCAAGCACATACAGCTATACTCTTTCACCAGCTGAAAACCCAGGAATTAAATAAATAAATGGATAAATGGATAAATAAATAAATAAATAAATAAATAAATATCAGAAGCACTTTGAAACTGCTTTCATTTACTTCCAAATCCATTTTTGAGCTAATACAATTCAGAAGAAAATGTCTTTCCAGAGGGCATTTAGCAAAGTGCCTTGGCAGTGGAAAAGACCTCTCATGCTCCATTTTTCTCCATTTTGGAAAACAGTTAATGTATTACTTCTATTTGTGCTTGGGTTTTGTTTATTTCTTGACACTAGGGTAATATACTGAGTGTGCATTCCCCTTATCCTGTTTTTCTGCCATTTGTAAAAGGCCAACCATTGTAAGCAGCTACTAGACATACTGAGTTGCATTGGGTATTGCTAATGAAAACTGTTGCATTACAATGTTTTTGACATTTCTGGCAGACCACATTGAACAAAAGCTGCTTTTAAACAGCTAATTCAAATATCTAAATTTTCCCCCAAAATTTGTATAATGACTTTCCATTAACTGTTTGCTTTTTTTTTTACTGAAGTAAATAAGAGCTTTAATAAGATTTAGTCTACATTTTAGTTCATGAGTTGTATTTAACTCCCAGCCTTTAAACAGAAAATATTCTTTCTAGCAAGTTTCTAAATCCATTTCTCTGAGACAGTTCTAATTTGTTGGTTCTATTTGTTGATGCAAAATATGTTGTTGAGTAATTCATTATGTTACTTTTTCTACAGAAGGATTATATGCCCATTACACTATGTGTATATTGTATCTGTGGCTCACAAAGTCTAGTTTATACCACCTCATTATTTTGGTTCAGATACAGTATTAAAGAGATTATTTTAGTTAAGATGCAGTATTAATCAGATTTGTTATTCTCTTAGCATTTATGCAACAGATACAGTGTGTCAAAACTGGAAAGGTATTGCCAAAACTGGAAAGGTATTGCCAAAACTTCCAGCATTGTCAGTGGCTGGATAATGGTATTTCTGACAGCTCTGGCACTTACCTGGTGAATGAGTTATACCACTAAAAAGCTAATATAAAACATACTACAACAAATATATCTATATGAATATGTAGCTTAAACAAAGGTTTTTTTAATCTTAAAAGAGGGAAGTTTGGAATGGGGCTAAAATAGAGCAGGATTTACTATTCAAAGAGCTGCAAAAAAAGTAAATTCTTTTAAGAAGTGCTGAGCTGAGCGTAAGGGACAAGCTTTGGGGCATAAAGCAGTTTAATCTATTGTGACAAATCAGGAAAAGAACTTCTTAAGAAACAAAAGGCCAGGCCACAGGTTTGGCATTTCAGGATAAGAAGCTAAGGATAACATTTCCCACTTCAGAACTTTGCCCTTTAGATTCATAAGAGCTCTTTTTTTTTGTTTCACTGACAGTAAAGTTCAGTGCAAGCCAAGGGGGAGATGTTACCACTTTTCAGGTGCTAATATAGTCACACACTTGTATTTATCAAAGATTTGTTTCAGTATAATGCTTTTCTAAGCTTAATTAAGATTAATTTAGTTTCTTGATTACTACCTAAATTAATGCCTCTGGCCCAATGAAGGTCTCTTACATTGCTTAAAAATTAGTAGAGAATTTATCTTCTTTTATGTGCACACATTCAACACTGCATTAGCAACATGCTACTTTACTAAATTAGTACAAAATTATTTCATGATCCCTTTTTAAATTCCCATCTCCACACTTCTGTATAATACTTAATCCATATAGACAATGTTACAGGAAAATGTGGAGTTCACATTTTCAAATAGAAATAGGATATATATACCCTTACAGTCTTACAGATATGGAAATAACCTTGCAGTCTTATGGAAACGCAACTTGATTGAAATCTAAACTCTTTACAGGTTCCTGTGCAGTCTTACATTTTGTCTAACTACACTACAGAAAAAAGAGCAACAGCAAAAAATCCTTGCTTAAACCTGTGTTCTTTCCAGTGTCATTCACACCAAGAAAAAATCTGTATGTTTTTAAAAACACTTGAGCATTCAGTCTCTCACTGTCTAACATCTTTGTTGACTCACTTGTTGTATTTTCAGACTTCATGTCTGCATTTCTACCCTTCGTGTTTGCCTAGCAGGCATATGCCCACACCCCCACCTCTCTCACAAGGAGCTAGCTTGTGTCTGGTGTATTCCAGCAGCTGTGGTAGTTTTGGGAATAGCTCTGATGGAAATAGGTGTGATAAGCAGGACTTCTTATGCAGTTCCATAACCATTTTCTTTCTTGAAAGTTAGATTTTACCATACAAGAGAAGTCTGTATTTCATGAAATTTAGAATTTCAGAAGTGTTTTTTTTTTTTACATAGAGATGAGAAATAAAAGTTTTCCTCCATATCTAAGAAGATGTCTGTAATTACACTGACTATCAGTTTAATGATGTTAGCAACAAACAATGTGTTCATAGATAATGTTACTTTTCTCATTTATTTCCTTGTTCAGTGTTATTTAGCATAATTTTACCACTTGGTAATATTTTGGTCAAGTAAATGAGCTGTGTTAAGAAAAACTAAGTCTGAATCTATTAGTAAAATACAAAAATTTCATAATAATTTTAATCTATGATCTCTATATATCAGAAAATGATGAGCTAATAATTCAAAATCTTGGCATTCTTGAGTTATTTGATACTGGATGAGAGACCACTGTTTGAGTTCACTATTCTTTGTCAACCTGGAAAAGACCATCTCTTAATCATTAACCCTTTCCTTGCTTGCACCTAAGTGCTATGGAAATGAAGGAAGAATTTAAACCTTCAGTTAAATTTTTGCAAGTTTGCAATTTTACTTTACCTATGTTGTTATATCTGAAAAGGCAAATACAAGTATCTTTAACTCTTTACTTTGCCAGTCTCTATCTAATTTACAAATACTGCAAACATTTATTTCATTTATTAACCATAGAATCATGGAATCAATAAGGTTGGAAAAGATCTCCAAGACCAAGTTCAACCTTTGACTGATCACCATCTTGTCAAGTAGACTCTAACATCAAATGCCGCATCCACTCATTTCTTGAACACCTCCAGGGATGTTGACTATACCACTGCTATTGGATAGGCCATTCCAGTGCTTTACAACCCTTTTAGTGAAGAAATTCTTCCTGATGTCCAGTCTGAACCTCCCCTGGCACAGCTTGAGGTTATGTCCTTGTCCTGTTACTTGTTACCTAGGGGAAAGAGGCTGACTCCCACCTTGCTAACACCTCCTTTCAGGTGGTTGTAGAGGGTGATAAGGTGTCCCCTGACGATTGTTTTTTCCAGACTAAACACTCCCAGTTCCCTCAGCTGTTCCTCATAGGATTTGCTCTCTAGAACCTTCACCAGCACCATTGCCCTCCTCTGGACTTGTCAGTGAGATAGAGAGTGCCCGTTTCTGAGACTGCTGTGCTGCATCTGTCAAAGGTGCAGAACTCTTGCTGAACAGATGCAACCTACAAGCCCATTTTAATACTCCTTAATATTTTACTACACAAAACTCTTATTCTATCACAATAGATTTAGAAAATCTGTCATTTGAAAACCATTTCACTTGCATTTGAATTCAGATTAGACTTGAATAAAAATGGACCTTCTGTCTTTCTGTTAATGTCATGCATGATGATAATAGGAAGAGGCAACCTTGTGAGTTCAAATAGAGACTCTTCACACTAAAATACATAGCTCAATAATATGAATCACTGAATTAAATATAGTACAGACAGGTGTGTATCTCTGCCTCTAAGGTCTGAAGAGTTAATAGAATAATGGTAAAAGTTTAAAGGCCGCATCATTATGCAAGTTGGTCCAGGGCGAATTTAATCTAAAACTTTTTTAAGACAAGAGTTATTGACCTGATTCTTCAATACCCCATAGACTCTTCTCTAAAGCTTAGTTTCTATATTACCTTTTGAAGTTGTTGAAGGATAGGTGAGCGATTTGCACTACCAACAGCCTAATTAGGAAGAATGATGTCCCTTGGGACAAGAAAACCTTCTTCATATTCAATCATCCAATCCAAAAATATACGGGGTGGGGTAATGAGTCTTAAAAATGCCAATTTAGTGAGTTTCTAATCACAGATACTTCATCAGCTGACAAAATAAAAACCTCAGTAGGTATAGCACTTCAAAATCTGGGACAATTTACATGTAATTTCAGGAATCAGCAGGGATACACAGCTGGATAAAAATAAAAAGCTTGCTGTAATTGAAAATTGCCTTGCAGCTTGTTTGTGATTAAAATGAAGTTTGGTTCCTTGAAATCTTGTTTAGCAATTAAATCTGTTTTACTTAGGCAATGAAATATTGTCTATTGTCCTTGAATGATAAAACCAGTACAAGCATGCTTTTATATTTCATGCTAATTGAACGTGTGCATACAAAAAAATTCTAAACTCCATGTTCAACAACTTGGCTCTTATTTGAACATATACAAAAAATTATCTCTCTTACTAGAAGAGGCTGTGGTCATCTATATTATTTATAAAGACTCTCAGTGATAGACTCTTGTGATTTAAAAAAAAAAAATCTTCACTGTGTATATTTAGTATAGAAGTTCTCTCAAAAGCCAGGGTGATAACTTTACCTACAACATGATTTGGTTTAAAATTTTACTTAAATTTAGAGTTAACATATAGTAAGAGCTCTTCTTTATTTTAATTTTCAAATTTTGTCTATGTTTTTCTGGTGTGTTGAATAGATTAAAAGTGTGAGAGCTGATTCACAATAAAACAGCCTTCAAGAGATTTGAAGTCTTTCATTTGCTTGTTTGTTTGTTTTCTTAAATGATGTAATTATTTTTTGAGTTAAAATAATATTAAGAAACAGTTGCAAATGAAACTTGAGATCTTGCAATTCTTCAAGCCATTTTCAATATAAGGTTCATCCGTTTTTTTCTTTGTGTTTTACATTCAGAAGTATTGAATCTCCCGTCCTCACTAGGTTTACATAGGAGGGATAAAACTTGAATTAATAAGATAAAAAAAATAAATAATAATTTCAATTATTGAATCAGAAAGAAAACATTTGTAGCATTATAAAAACAAAACCTTGCAAAAGCCACAGGGAAATTAATAATGTAACTTCTAATCCTCAGCAGACAAATCACCTTCCTTATGCATATCCTATGCTAAAACATGCACATAGACATACTCCAACACTCATTTTATTATTTTTCTTATGTGCATTTCTTCAGTATATACTTTCATAATTAGGACTTAGCTAATACTAGAATTTCAGTAAGGTATATATTCAGAAGATAGAAATAATATTGAAATTATTTAAAATATTTAAATTTGTAATTGAATTAGTAGATAAAAAGCTGGATTTTTTCAACCTTTTGTTTGAATCCATTTCTAGGATGTATTTAGCTCCAGATAATTGACATATCATTCTAATACTTCAGAGTAGATGAACCAAAAAATCAGCCCATAAAGGAGAATTTCCTGGCAAAGAAGAGTTGACCTATGCTATTGCTACACTGACTGAACTAATAAATATGGCCTGAGAGGACAAGGCAGTGTTTGTAGCTTAAACACAGTAAATTTTAACTCCAAACTTGGAATTAGGAAAAAAAAAGTCCAATAAGTGTGGAAAAGTTATTCAAAACAACCTGATTGAAATGCACTCTAAGAGGTGCTGAAACATCCTTTGACAGACTCAAGTAAAAATCAAGGAGCTAAAGGGAGACTAAATTAGAAAACAGAAATCATTTAGTTTATCAAAACTGGGATGAGAAAAAATATTTAAAGAATTATCCAAAAAGGAAGATACAAAAAAAGAAAAAAATTTAGGATATTTAACAAGAAAAAGAGTATATTCACATCCAAAATGTAATTTGGAAAAAAAGGTTCACTAGCTGAAAAATAAAGCATTCATTGCCACCATATTAAAAAAACCCAACCAAACAAAGAAGCAAAAATCAAACCAAACCACCAAAAAACCTCAAACTCAAAACACCCCAAACCCCCCCACAAAACCTAAGCCATGGTTTTGATCTAGAATTCTCTTTTCTAGGCAATTTGAGGAAAAAATTCTGCAATCCTAAATCTAATGAGTAACACTGACAATACAGATTAGTATGTATCCTAGCACAAATAGAATGTGAAAACTGATGAGTGAACAGGTTAATTAATACTTATTTTCTTTATAGCTGTTCATTCTTAAATTTTAAAAAAAAATTTCCTTCACTAATGAGCTTTTGGTATGA
This sequence comes from Notiomystis cincta, assembly GCA_013398075.1. Classification (NCBI taxonomy): domain Eukaryota; kingdom Metazoa; phylum Chordata; class Aves; order Passeriformes; family Notiomystidae; genus Notiomystis; species Notiomystis cincta. The sequence goes on along the minus strand of VZRX01004396.1, from coordinate 43,743 downwards.
ATAACAAATGTAACCAGTGGTCCTAGGAATCACACAAAGAATACATCTAGATCTAGAAAAGAATTCAGACTATTGAGGGACTCTCAGCTGTTATTTGGATACATGATGAGTCATGCTAACCTATCTGCATTTACATGATGAAAATGTAATGTTTCATTTTATTTCTTCATTTCTTTATGAATATATAATTTGAGGTTTTAATTTTTTTTTTCATAAGAAAAGTATGAAGCCATGTTCCTAGATGTACCAGGAGGACACTGCTTCAGGAAATATCTCTTTGGGTTTGTTTTATTCTATAATGTGCTGGGACCAAAACAAAAGCTTTGGTGTGAGGTAACACATTATTGCAGCTGCAGTGGAGCAGGGAATCTCAGATTTTAATACAATGGTTCAGATCTTCAATATATGCTTAAAATATTCTGTAGTTCTGCAAGAGTTTCAGTAGCTTTATGCAGAATATATTCTCTTTGGTATTTTTTAATAGTGATTGTATTTTTAATTTTCAGCAGTTTTTCACTCTGCTCATGTCCACAGCCTATTCCCACAGCCAATAAAAGCATGCAATATTATATATTGAAAATTACTAATTATACATATAATTTTACATTTCATATGTAGTATTGACACAGTTTTTTAAATACTGCATTTGTTCAGATCTGAAGGGAAGGTAGAATATTAACAGTTTTTTTCTTCTGTAGGGCACTGAAGAGTAAGCTACAGAACTGTGTTTGTATGCATTTGTGAGAATGGGAGGGAAAAGGCATGGCATGGGAGGAAATCATGTACAGAAGATCCAACATTCATAGGACATGTAGCACTCCATAAGACACTGTTTCATGTGCTTCTGACTACTCTGCCTTGCTCCTTACCATGGCACAGAGGATGCAGCCAGAGCAAGTCCAGACATGACCATAGTTGTGTCAGGGACTTTGTGAGTGAGAACAGGAGTACAGAGGCTTCACTAATGTTTTCATCAGCCCTCTTGATCAAGGTAAAACAAAAGGCAGATGTATCTAAGTGTTTGGCTATGCATCTAAAGTCACAGCCAACTTTATCTTTTCCATGATGGTACCTTGTTTAGAGCTTTATCATGATTGCAGGGCATGCTATGATTGTTGCCTCATGGCAACAATCTTGGAGGGGGAGACTTGGGGGAGACTTGGAGGGACAACACAAGTATTTGGAGCAGGGATATTTAAATAGGTGTTTTGGTTCAACCCTTCTAAGAACTAAATCCCATATGGCCACTCTCTCACACTCCTCTCGTAGGATTGGGAAGAGAATAAATAGAATTAAAATGAGTAAACTTGGAGTAAAGTTTTGGTTTGTGATAAAGTCAGTTTAATAGGTAAATAGGTAAAAGCCATAAGTACAAGCAAAGCAGAACAAGAAATTAATTCACTACTTCATATTTTCAGGAAGATGCTCAGCCACTTTCAGGAAAAGAATGCTCTGTCGTGTGTGAAAGGGTATTTTGGAAGACAAACACCATCCCTGCAAATGTCCCCCATTTTCTCCTTCTTTTTCCTGCTTTATAGGCTGAACACAAGCCCATACTGTATGGGATATCCCTTGGGTCAGCTGTGGTCAGCTGTCCTGGCTGTGTCCCTTTCCAGGTCCTTGTGCACCCCCAGCCTCCTCCCTGGTGTACTGAGGTGGGGTGTGGAGCAGAAAAGCCTTGACTCTGTGTCAGCATGGATCAGCAATAACAAAAACATGCCTGTGTTATCAGCACTGTTTTCTGCACAAACACAAACACAAGCCCCATCCCAGCCACTGTGAAGCAAATTATAAGAGCCAAAAGCAGCACAACAGGGAAGACAAAGAGAATGGATTTCAGCACTCCTTCACGATGCAGAATTAAATACGAAGTCAGAGATATGGTCTCTTGAACCTCTCCAAATCATAATTAGAAGGGGAAAAAACACTTGGGAGGTAATAGCAGATCATCTGAGCAGGAGGATGTAGGAGGAGGTAGTACATGAGGCTTTTTAGAAATATGTAGCAAAAGGCTTATGCTCAAAAGAATTCATTTTCATGGGATATTTTGTTGGCACCTACATTTACTGTGAGGTTAACTGCAATGAAGCTATAGTGCTCTAATACCATTGGTGATGATTCCTTAATGTAAATGCTACAGAGGTTGACCAGGGAAAATGGTCTATTTGACTCTACTCACAAATAGGGATGAAATTACTGTAAATGTGGCCACAAATGGCTAAGCTACACAATTTGCAAGATGACAGAGTTCAAGATCAACACGAAGAGTGAGAAGTTAATCTGGAGAATAAGGACTCTGAACTTGTGGAGAATAGGCTTTAGCTTATTCGGGAAATTGCTAGGTAGAATACCCTGCCAAGCACTGATGAAGATGAAGGAAGCCAAGCAAGTAGTTTCCTGATGATTCCAAATGCAAAAAAAGAAAGGCTTTTACAAGAAATGGGGTGAATAGGCAAGAAAATGTAGTATGGAAGCTGCTCAAGCACTGAGTAACAAAATCAGAAAGCTCAAATTCTAGCTAAAACTAGAAAAAAGAAAAAAAGAATAATTTTTTTTGCTTTAAACTCTTTTCAAGGAAAAAAATAATTGCAGTAGCCTGCACTGGTATAACAGTTTGTTAATTATATATTACTCTCACTATGCCAGGTTCCTATACATCCTATACATCCCACACTTCAGGATGACCTGAGGTTTTTACCCTGTGGTACAGTAGTGAAATATTGCATTTCTAGATAGATTATTGAACACAGGAAGACAATCAGTAGGAGAAGATAGGGTTATGGCAACAATTATGTAGTCTTAATCCCTGTAAGGAATTAATGAGCCTCCTAGTAAGCTTATCCTATTTGATATTGAGCAAAACTAATCTTAAGGATAGATGATCCCATGGACTGCATTCCTACTTTTTCTCAGTATCTATTAAGCCACGCTGAGAGAACTGGCTCAGCACTGAGAATAGTTGCTGTCATGCCTGAATGATTGTCTGGTATTATTAAAAAATGTGAGTTTTAGCCCATCTGTAGTGCATTTCAGGACTTTATTAAGCACTCAGCAAATTTTCAGTGCTAGTTTTGAACTAAAAATAATGCTACATGGCAGGTTAAAGCTGTAGATTTAAGTTAGTTGAAAAATATAAGTTTCTGAAAAACAAGTCTGCTTGTAACAGAACTCAGGAAAATTGCTGTTCTCGGCTTATAAAATGGAGTACCTGGCTAATGTAAGAGATAGAGCATTTCTCCTTAACAATGCTAGCACACTACCCAGAAATGCAAACCCTGATTATTTCTGATTCAGCTAATGAGCTTTATTTCTTGTATGGTCTCATTAGGGAGCTATCAACTCTGATGTAAAACAGTTCTCCTAGCATTTTCTTTGGCTCCACTTTGCATAAATAACAAGTAGATATCTGTTGGGTTAATTTCTGAGCTGCTACTAAGGTAGTTTGCTCAAATGACAAATTAAGAATAAAACTCTCCCCACAATAGCTTGGTTGACTAAAAGTCATCCAAGGTACTGTGAAGTAAAGTACTACTACATAAACTAAGCCAGAAAAAAAGAAGAATACATTCTTTACTGAAGTGAATTTTCTGTCTTTTAGGGCAAATTTTCTTGTTCTTGTGGAATTAAAATTTCTTGGAGACTAACAAGGTGATTGCAAATTTTTCAGATGTTTATCAATAATCTTCAGTAATAGTTCAGTAATTAGCCTTATGTATGTTTACAAGTAGGTCTGAATGACCAGTAATTGTTAATATTAGTGTGGAAAACAGAGAGTGGTGATGTTATTCAAAATACTCATTTCTCTATAGAAATATTTTCCTTGTGTCTTACCTTCAAGTAATTTGAATTATACTGAGGACAGACTTGAGTAGTGCTTTTCAAATAGTATATTGAAGTCTAAATAGGTTTGAGCTGTGAACATGAAGTATGAAAGAGAAATGGTGCTGTTTTTAAAAGATTGAGCTCTTCTCGAATGGACGTGTTTTCTGAATAAAATGGCAAAACATACCAAAGTTACCATTCTGGCTATTTGCAACATTATGTTAAATGAAAAATGGGTAACCTAAAATGAAACTGCCAAGAGGGAACACTGCACATGTTGTAACATGACTGGATAAAAATAAATTTTTGTATGAATAATTATAAAGATATCTTGATTACCCTTCTGTATCTTTTACAGATATCCTGTTTCTAACTCTGGTACTTTAGTGTCATAAATGGATAGAATTCAATCACAAAAGAACTGATAAAATTACATTTAAAACATAACAATTCAACTACACACTTTCCTTTAATTCTTAAAAAAATGAGAGGGCCATTTTAAATTCTTTTCCTGAAAATAATTTCCCAGCTAATTACAGATCTTCTGATATTCCCTTTGAAGTGGAAGCAACTCCAGGTACAACAGTGTGTTCATTAAGAGCTTGACGTTGCTCTGAAACTGTTAATAAATCCTATATACTATTCTAGTTTATTGCAGTGTTTTCTATGTGATTATATTATTTTGAAATATCAGAAAATATGAAGGCTTCCTTTCAGGCACCTCTGGATTTTTCTTATTTCTGGATTCACATATTACACAAGGGATGCCTCACAGGTGGTGTGACCCATTCCTTCCTCATTACACTTAGAAGAAACTTATGCAAGGGATGTGACATTCTGCTCTTCCTTTGCATAAGAGAGATTTAGATACATTCCTTTACTTTTAGTAATGCATTTTTTAAATATTCTCTTTATGATGATTAGTGTAGTTGTTTTAAATCAGATGGACCAGATGTCTGTTCTGACCTTCAGCTGGAATAACCTGCTTAACATAAATCAATAAGAGTCACAAACCAGGTTATTACTGTTAATTTATATTTGTGTATTTTATCCAGAGAAGATGTGGCCCTTATTTTTTCCTGCATATTCTTTGATCATTGCTCTTTAGAAAGTAAGTCCAAGATTGATTGTTTAGTGCATTCATTCGATTAAGTGGATATATGTTTTGTGTAAAATTTTTAAGTATAATATTCTATTATATTATTTTCTAATTTAGTCTTAGTTCAGCTTTTATTTCTATTTAAGCAAATTGAGAATTGTGTTTTTCCTCAAAATCTAGAAACTCTTGATGTGTAACTGCTACATTTCCTACCATATAAATATACAGGAGACAATATGGCTTTACTGCTACATTTACTGAATTAGATAATAATAAAATTATTGTTTGTGGAGTAAACCCTGTCCATTAATTTAATGTTAATTTCTCACAAGCAAATTTTAAATTTTAAAGCCAATTCAGAATCATCCAGAGGATTGACTTGTATGTACATACTTATCTTAAATATTATGGATCAAATTTTCTTACATTCTGTTGTGGGTTTGCTGATGAATTGTCACTACCCAGATACCACTATTACATAATGAGAGATGCTTCTACAGAGCCAGGGTAAGCCACATGAAAAGTGAAACATGGTGTCTATCCTGGTGGCTGTCTGTACCCTCATTGTATGCTGCTACCTATTCAATTTCCCCAATAGCATAATTTTTTTTCCTGGTTTTGTGGTTTTTTTGCTTGTTGTTTATATTTTGTTTGTTTGTTTTCTGGTCTTGTTTTTTTGTTGGTTTGTGGTTTTGGTTTTTTTTTTTTGGGGGGGGGGTTGTTTTCAGGGCCTTGGTTTTTTGGTTTTTTTAATTTGCTTTAGCTTTGTTGGTGAACTAGAGTTCAGTGTCTTAATTTGCATTAGTTTTCTCTTAGGAAATTCTTCAATGAATCTACATTGAAAACACAGTCAGAATGAGTAATTGAACTGAACAGATAAATAAGAAAATTATTCTTAGTTTATGTAAATGATACTTCCTTGAATAGCTTAGGAGCATGGATAGAAAAAGGGCTAACATAGACTCTTTAGAAAATAGTATTTCCTTTCTTATTTTTAAAATTTAATTTATTTTTTATGCTTTCAAATTCATTTTGTGTTATTGATTATATTTTATTATAATATTGTTCTTTCTGTGCTTGAATGAAATCATTCACATTTCCTTTTGTAGGAAGGCAATAAAGAATGGGAAATATCCGGGAGTCCACAAAAGCAGACAGAAAGATAGATGTGCAATTTTGATGTATCTTTCTCCATCTGGCAAATTTGTTCTGCTCAGATATTCTAATTAAATTCATAGTTAGTTATTTATATCAGGTTTAAAATCTTGGGCAGTCCTAAGAAACCTTTTTCTCATGGTAATCATCATTGATGTGCTTCATATTCCTGCTTTGAATTAGAGGTACATTTGTTTTGGAGGCAAATTTTTCAACCTCAATCTACAGGCCCTTCTGGGACATCATTTTAGTCTTCTAAACAGAAAATCTTCAGTAGACTTTGGGAGAAGATACATTTTCATTTCAGTGAAAAGCAATGTAATCAACTGATATTCAAATATTTGCCAAATGATGTTAAATTGCTCAAGGTAGGTATGATTTGGGGTCTTTTACTGGAGGAGATTTTCTAAATTTCCAAAGCACCACCAAAATATGAGAATTTAATGGGAGGCTACACCCTTTGTCTCATATACAGGATAGATCAGTCAGCTCCCTTTGCAATCATGACATTCTGTGGACAGACTGATGTGACGATTACTAGTAAATATTTTTTTTTCTTTATTTAAACCTTGCTGGAAGAAGAAAGATAGAAATTATAGCAGTAACCCTTATGTTAAAAGCTGTGATTAATAGTTGATGCTAAGACACTAAATGTCTTTTTATGTGTAGGTATTTTGAAAACCATTTTATTAAGATAGAAAGCATCAGACTCTTTGTATTAATTACTTTTCTGTGGGCTATTACTCCAAAGCAAGCTTAGTAACAGTGGTGTTGTTGGCTAAGAAAGGAAATGAGGAAGAAAGAGAGGAAGAACACAAAGATCCTGGGTTTCATTCTTAAAAGTAGTACATAACACTGGCAATATATTTGACTTCCAGAATGGTTCACACAAATTGTATTGATATTAAAAATTACAACATATGGAAACAGAATTAAATTTAGACATTCAAAATGCATTTTTTGGGAGAGTCTACCTTGCTTGATGTGATGTTCTAGTATTTTAGTTTTTACAGCTATTGAGGGTTCAGAAAATTGTCAATTATTTCTCATGTATCTCTCAAATTGTTACTAAATTTCAAAACCTGAAGGTCATTCTCTGAAAGCGCATAGTAAACAATTGAGGTTTTCTTATGGTTTGGTTTTTGTGTGAAACAAATATTTGTATCTTACTAAGGGAGTTCTGTATGTATTCAGAATGACAAAAAATAACAAAATAATTTTGAAAACTTAAATTTAAGTACACAGGTTTGCTAGCAAGCGTTTTATGTTTCAGTTAAATCTCACATTCTCTCTGAAACATACCAGAAGGCGAGTTTTAGCTAACAAATATATTTTTCTTCTAAATTTGGATGACATTTGTTTTGATTTTTTCTGCCATTTTTCAGTTAAATGATCAACAGTATAAACCTTCTCTCGTTTTTTAGCCCACTTTTGTTTTCAAAAGTAAAAAAGACATTACTTAGATGCAACAAGAGTCAGTTATAATTATCTAAATTTTGGGGTTTTTAACATCTTTTAAATTCAAGTGATTGACTAAAAATTAGATGGTTTGGCTTCATCTCAAAGGATATTCAGTGTATTTGGTCAATTCTAGAAATATCTTGCTTGAAAAACCATTTGAACAGCTGTTAAAGAAAACTGCATCTCCTTTGAGATACTTAATAACATTCAGCCTGAAAACAGTCAATAAAAAAATGTAGAAATCACAATGCAGCAATACTAAGGTCTGAAAGTAAGGAATATCCAAAATAGCAGTACATTGTTCCCTATGCCTTTCTTATTTTTAATATTGATTATGTAGGTATGCTCTCAATTCATCAATATACTGGGTTTGTAACAACTGACTACCATAGGAAGGTGTATTCTTTGATTAAAAAAATGGGATAAGAATGAACAGACATTGATACCTTTCCTAGCCCTTTCTTAGAGTTTATTACATGACCTTGTTCAAGCAATGTAGTCGCAGTGTAGATGTGCATCTCTGCTTCAGAGGTGACAAACAGCTTCTTTCACTGGTGGTGGGATCTTCACCTCATCATCACATCAACTCCTTTAGAGAGTACACCACACATCATCTCTTTTTGGCTTCTGGTGAGCAATGAAATAATTCTTTGACTGATATGGAACTGATTTTTATAGATGGACATGCCTTCTTTTACCTAAAGGTTTTCAGATTGTATGAAAGCTACAGAACTGTTAACCTCTCAAAAAGCATTTTCTAGAATTTTATTTTTTTTAGCTCAATTACCTTTGCCATATTGCAAGAGTTTGTTGCCCAGAACTCTAAACCAATAATTGCTTACCTTGGGATAAAATGCTAGTTATATTTTTTTTCCAAATAATCCTAATACTTTCATAGCTTGAAATTATTTATATTCATAAAATTTGAAAAGAGGGCTTAGGAAAGACTTTATTTGTTGAACTGACAATTTCAGCCCAATTTAGTTAATAGTAAATGTGACAAGCTTTCTAAACTATGACACAAAGGCATAAGAAATATTCTACTTTCTCGACACTTATACTGGGCATTCAAACCTGGTTATGGTATATTTTGCACCTGTATGATCTGGAAGTTCTATGACAGTTGTCATACTTGACACTCACAGCTACTACAATGCTGAAAAATTCTGGATCCAAAAAGTATGCCCAGGTACAGTTCTCTGAAATCTATTATAAACATTTTTTAAAGATTCAGTGCAGGTATCAATTGCATTTCTTAATGCCAATGCAAATACTGAGAATATTATTTAAAAATCCTCTAAATATTTAGTTTAAAACAATGAGATCAATTTTACAAGAGAGAAATAATATTTATTTTGTTTTTTTCATACTCAGTGTCAGAATTACTTGGAAATTTTATCCATAATTCAATCCACTATAAATTATCCTATTGATCCTTATATTTCTTAAATATCCATTACATCAGAATGTCAGAGAAGCACAGCAAGGTTGAATTTTAATTCATATTGGTTACAAGTTATGGATCTAATTAAAGTCAAGTAGCTATAAGTGTGTCTCCGGGATTTTTCCTTTGCTATGAATAGTATCTCAAACTGGAATTTCAGAGAAACCAGCACCTATAATCAGAATGTAGGAAATTAGTAGTGGAGAGTTCATATACTGCAAAGATTCAGTAAATGGAAAGTCACTTGTTACACTTGTGGTAATTCCAGCTGTTCAACTGAAATGATGATTTCAACTGATAACAGTGAAATAATTTGATTTTAATAATAATCTATTTTAATTATTTAATGAGCTAATAAATACTAAGTTTTCAGAGCAATGTCTGCATATACAATAATTTCACTTTTAATTTTCGTTGCACGCTTACAAAAAATACTTGTGAGTTAATTTCATGCTTAATTTATTAGCATATGGAATAGGTAGCCCTTTTCATATTGTATGTTGCACAACATTTAAATTTCCTTTTATATTTCTCTCCCCTACTTGACATTTATAGAGAAAATATTATTCCACCTCTCCATGTTCTTTTGAAAAACAAACAGGCTGCTTTTGTGAGTTTTGAATAAGATTTTGATAATGGGGCTTAGTAAATATTTGCAAAAATTTAGATGAACTATCCTAAAAGGCATATAATTAACAAATTGAAGAGACATTGCAGTTCTGCTGTAATGATTACCAGTAGTTGCATATTAATTCTATATAGTTAACATTAATAGGGGTTAATAAAAACCAACCAAACATCACTTTTTTTTGCTAAACTTTAATCTGGATTTCAAAATTGATTTTTATTAAAATAGTAGATTCTTCTGTAAATTCTCTACAATTCGTTTTGAACTCACAGCTGAGGAATGAAGACTAATGAAGACTAATCCTATTAGAGTTTATAAAACATTAATAATTTTTTCATAATCATTGCATCATGGGCACATGGTGAAAAGAATTTGCTTTCTGAGATGGAAACAAAAGACGTTCACATTATTACTGTTAAATACAGGGGGTGGAATATAGTGTGAAATTGTAGTTAATTTGCATTAACTTGATGCTATTGTTTTCCATAATTATATTTAATAAGTAGAGATATGAGATTGTTTATGTCTGCATGTGTATGTTTGTATTTACACACACATTTTGCAAAGAACAAAGAGTTTTTGAGACAGACAGAATCATGCAAAATATTAAAAACACCTTACTGCTGTGATTTTACATTGTATGTAAATATATATTTACATACAGATATAACTGCAGTTTCTTTTTAGAATTTTAATTAGCTTTTATGCTGAGAATTGTAAAATAAAATGAGAAAGGCATGTCTCACTTTTACTTCTCCTTACACCAAGAAAAGACTGTAGAACAATACAAGATACCGTCTCACAACATGCACTTTTAAACAGAATTGTTGGAAAACTCATAACATTTCATTTGCTGTTGTCAGTCAGCAAGATCCACTCCAGAAGTTTACAAAATAAAGGACTTAAAATTAAGAGAGCACTTGTCTGCATTTTTTTTCTGAAGAGAATTGTATAATTGATAGAAAGAACTGTTCCTATTATAAATTCATAATGACATTTTTTAGATAGAAGATATGAGGTCTCATTATTCCTATAGTAATTGGCATTGATTTAATAGTTTCAAATAGAATGGAATTAAAATAAATTTCATCAAAGTCCTGTAAGTCATTTAGGTTTCAGTTTTTCTGTTGGTTTTTTTTTATTATTTTTATCCCAGAATCAGTCTTCAGCCTCTCTGTAGTTGTCTGATGTCACACACAGAAACATGGCATTCCATGATCACTCATCTTAGAAGGAACCTCAGGAGGGCTCTCATCCTGCCTCTTCCTCAAAGCAGGTCAGTTGTGAGATCAGATCAGGTTGCCCAGGGTTTTGTTCAATCAGGTCTCGAAGACTCCCAAGGCTGGAGACTGCAGCCCCTTTCTGAAGCCACCTGTTCTAGTTCCTGACCCCCCATGAGGAAAAATGCTTCTCCTGTATACAAGGAAGATGTCTATTCTTTAAACTTTTGGCCATAATGTCTTATCTTCCTGCCCTGCACCACTGTGATGACTCCATTTTGCCTGATGCAAGCTGTGTTACTCTTAGGTTCCCTCAAATTCAGCTCTTCTCTAGGCTGAATTAGCAGCTTAGTGTCTCCCTGATGAACATACAGCAGTTAATCTTTATTAGTAGAGGGCCACAAACCTGACAGCCTGATGACCAATGAGGGGAGGGGAACAATCCTTCCTCTGCACCCCCTGACCACGCTAGGCCAGCCCTGGTTGCTCTTGGCCTTTTAGCTTCCAGGCCACCCTGGTGGCTCACGTCCAACGTGCATCAAGCAGCATTCCCTTAGAGCCCTCTCTGCCAAGCTGCTCCCCAGGTGGTCCCAGACCGTGCCATGCCCAGAGCAAGAGCTGGCTTTGGTTCTTGATGAATTTCATGAGGTTCCTGGCAGCCCATCCCTTCCCAATCTTTTCCAGGTCCCTCTGGTTTGCAGCTGAAGCAGAAAGTATCAACAGTTCTGTGTTGCTGCCATCTGCAAACTCAATGAAAGTGAATGTTGTTACATTCTCAGCTAATGCTCTTTGTTTAACAGTCATTCAGAGGAAAAAGCTTCCTCTTGGTAAGAATAGAAGTGAAGATTGTATCTGATTATTGTCCTTTCATGTGCCTGTTTGTGGGGAATTTATAATTTGAACAGTCTGGGGAATGTTCTTTTTATTATTTTTCTTGGAGAATGTTGCAGCAAAACTGGCTCTATACTAATTATTTTGTTATAAAATTCAATATGTTTGTATATTTGACAGAAGAGGCTTCCAAACATTAATCAGAAAACGATGTAGCAATATTATCTCTGATGAAAAGATGTCTTTTTGCCTTGATGAGTCAATATTTAGGTTCATAGATCAAATTTTTAATCATCTTTTTCAGCACTTGAGTGGCACAACTAATTGTGTTGTAGTATTCTTTATCTCTATATCATCTATATCTATATTGATATTTATCTGTACCAGTGATTTAGATATCAGTGTGATGACAGTGTTTAGAAGCCTGGTAACCAGACCAGTCTGCTTTAAAGTGATGTTTTACTAATTCCTTTCATTAACAACACACTTTATGATAATGTTTGATTTTTATGTATTATGAATCACTATCACTACAAATAAAAACAGCTGTCAAGTCTTCAAAAAAATTTAACAAATAGTAATTTAGCTGTGAGCTACTGTTGGCATATGGTTAGTATTGATGTCTGTAGTCCTTGATAATGTTCAGTGTGGAGGTCAAGGTGATCAGATTTGACAGCTCCTTTGCCAGAATGATTGGAGCTGAAATAGACTTATCTTCTTTCTTCTCCACTGCATCATGTTTGATATTCTCATGATGTTTTCCCCCCTCTTGAAAGGGGGATCTCTGCTGTTCATGATTCTTCTCCTCTTGGTTTGAGTTCACTTGGATAAGAAATTGAAATAAGATAATATTTTATGTCATGCAATTTTTATACAAGTGAATAAGTTGCTTATTAAATGATAAGTATAGGTATTTGTATAGCACACCTATACTTTGTTATTTGGTCTGAATATATAATTCCCAGCCTGTAAAAAGAGAAGTGCATACAAAAAAGGGGAGTAATATTTTTAACATTGTGCTTTGGCACAGGTCACCGTACTTTTCTCTGTGGATTTGTGCCACTATCGAGCACCTTTTCCTTCTTGTCAGATTTGTGCTTGCTAAGTTTACAAAAGCTGTATGACACTGATGTATTCCTCCAGAGATACTGACAAGTACATGTTTTTTTCAACTGCCCCAAAGTTAAAACATCTCACACTGCTGCATCTAGATGTGATATGGTGTCATTGATTTAAGCTTAAACCTGTGAGGAGGGGTTTAGTAATCTAATTTCTACTATCTTTTTTCTTACTAACTGGTGTAATAATGCCATAATTAAAGGTAATTTAAATGGAAAACTTTCAAAATTTAGAGGGAGGCATATATTCCATTAGTATGCAGTACAATTCACAGAATTTTTAGTAGGCTTTTCACAGACAAAACCACAAATTTAAATCTCTGTAGCAAAGCCCTTTTTCCCTCTCTTGTCATGCTTAGGGATATTTTCTATACTCTAAATGTAGGGAAGTATGCTACAAAGCCAACCATTCTCATCTTGTTATGTCTTCCAGGTAGATACGTCAAAAACAGGAATTTAAAAATCCAAGATCTTGTATCCACTACCTTAAAATCCAGTTCTAACTTTCTTCTTTCTTGACTTAAATTGTGGTCTATCATGTGTCTTTACGTATGTAGATAAATTTTGATCTTGTATAGCATAAAATTTGCTTGTTCTCAAGATAATAATTAATTGGATTATTTTAAGATTAATAATTATATTTCTGTCCATGTAGATGTGAATTAAGTTTCACCACTTTATTATTGATCCTGGAATTAATACAAACTGAACTGTAGATAACCTTGTTGAATGTATATAAAAGAGATTTAGAAGTATGAAAAATAAACATAGTTAATGTGTTTGAAGGTCAAAGTCAAGCTAATATATCTCTTAAATGATTTTGCAAATTTTGTTCTGAAAATTTTTCAGGCATTAGGTACTCTGTAGTTCCAGTTTAGGCATAAATGGAAATATAGCAGTAGGCTTTACAGCATATTTTTAAGCACTTCAATGTACATTCTCTAATTGTGAGACCTCGACTGTATAAAATCTCACTGAAACCAACACAAGTTGGAGAGACCAAAAGGTGAAGAACAACAAAAATTTAATTCTATATATTTAAAATTTTACTTCCTTCCCACTGGTGTTTTCTGCAATTCAGGACTATAGTCCTGATGAGATAGCTGTTAAATATGGGATTTTCTTCTAAATAATAGATCTATATAAATATTTTCTGCATTTATAAGAATATTTATATCTAATTCATACTGATTTTTCATATGAAATTATCTACTGTGAGAGAGGTCAGATTTTTTACCATTGTCCCAATAGTGATTTAAAACCAGCCTTCAGAGCACAAGTGTCTTGTTTATTGGCTTTTGCTGTTAATTAGATGGTACCAGAAGTCTCTAAGCAACCAAAGCTCAGTCACTCATAACTTTATTCACTAGTGGTTGTAAGGTAATTCCTAACTCAGCTCATGAGGCTTTATCAGTGTTAATCTGCTATTCCTTCTATCCAACTTGAAGTACATTGAGAAATTCTAATATGTGTTAATTAACCTCTTGAGTACTTCAGTTTCCAGGTAACCAGATTAATCACCCAACATATCCAGCAGAACTCTACCTTTCAGTGTGTTTTTTCTTTTTTCCTTTTACTTTTTAATGGGTTTTAGAATTGTGGAAACATTAAAACTTTGATGATATTATGATATTCAGTAAAAATGAATGTTCTGGAGTTATCTCAGATGATTCACGCAGAATTATGCCAAAGTCAAGAAATAAAAAATTAATTATTTCAATAGAAATAAGAGTATGCTTAAAGTTGCTGGTTTAAAATAAAACTTAACATGAGATGCAGACAAGATTGATTTCAGATTATGTTTATTTTACAGGATCCAGAAGTTTGGTGATAGAACTAGATTTGCATGAAGACAAAAGACCTTATGTCTTTGTACTTTGTGCAGGGGGAAATAATTACACAGTTAGTGCCATGAACACAAGGTAGGATACAATGACTGAAATCACCTTTGAATTAAGCACTAGGAGACCAACTAATGCATAGATCAGAATCAAAATAAGGTGCCTGGCAGATAATTAAAACACAGATTAGAATTCTTCTGTATATATAGAGCAATGCACCTTATAAAAATCTTAACTTAAACTGAAGTCATTGATAAGAACCAGACTGTGCTTAAAAAAAATTGTAATTAAATGAATTGTATTACAAGCTCATAAAACTTTTTGATCATTGTATTCTTACACAGTAGTTTTCAGTATCTCAACTTGATTAGAAACATTTTATATCATAGGAGTATGGATGACTCCTTTATTAAAATTTTAAGATCTCCTTGAATTCAGACCTCCAAGATAATATAAATGCAGGTAAAATACAGAAGTATTTGAAAGTTTGTGTTATCTGCATAATTACAGGACTGCTGGTCTTAATAGTAATAACAAAAGTTAATGGAAATTTATGCTTTCAACAATTCTTTGATATAATCTCTTCGTGGAAATTTTGAGCCAGTGTTTCAGTCAAAAGATACTTCTTAAAACAAATAACAAAATATTAATTTATCTTACTATATTGTAAAAAATACTACATCAAAAATTAGTTAAACTGATGTGTGCTAACAAGATATTGCATCACCTTACCAAGTTCAGAAAATATCACCAGAGATTTGTTCTACAGCATTAATTGATAGTTAAAATGACAAATCATTTATCATTCAGAAACTCTTTTCAACTACTAGGTACCTTTGTAATTTTTCAAATTGCCATTTTCAACACTGATAAAGTTCTTAGGTACCAAAATCATTCCTATTCAACCTTTTCCTCCAGGAATAAATATTCCTAAAGGCAATATTAAATCAATTTGTATTTTCTTAGACAACCCATATTATTCTTTATTCATATAAATCTTGTGATGCATTATTTCACTGGCGTTTGGAGTTTTAGATTTAGATTGCAGTAATCATAGTTTCTGTTCTCCTTAGAACTTTCTCATCCAATTAAAAAAAAAAAAAGAAAATAGCTACTGAGCCCCTATAAGCATATCCCTTGATAATAAGACATTATTGTTGAGAATGTTAAAATTCTAGACTATAGGGAAGTGCTACATTAGAAAAAAAAATCTATACAGAAATAACCAAGAATTGATTTATCCTTTTCTTGCATTTTTATTTATCTATTTGTGTTTGTATTAAACTCATGTTTATCTACTGATGACATAAATTTATTATGAGGTGTAAGATAGATAAACAACTTTCTATAAAAAGCAGTGTCTTTGCTATTGACAGATTTGTGACACTCCTGGCATGACATTTGTTACCTTTCTTCAGCAGTGTGTTAAAACAGATAGAAATATCAGAGTGGTCTGCTTACACTCAAAATGGCAGGAAAGGGAATTATTGTTATATGAGGAAATTATATTTAATCCTGTCACATGCTATCTATCTGTATTGGAAGATTCCACAGTTCCAATTATTCTCTGGCTTTTATCCTTAACATTTCTTATTACATACACTGTAGTTACCATCCACAGTGTTTCTTGGCACAGACCAGAACATAAACTTTTCTTTACATCAGTGGCACAGTTTTTATGGCCTCCACAAAAGAATCATAAAGTGAAGTAAACACAATCTTTTGGATTTTATTTTAATTATTTTCTAAACCATCCGTTTAGCTATACTGTTCACTGCTCAGTAATGAGATAGAAAGGTAACACCTTCCTAGAAAAAAAAAGATAAAACATAATAGACTTCTCTTTCAATTGAGTGATTCAGAAGATTGATACTCTCTTTCTTTGTCTTCCTAATCAGGAATGTGTATAAACAATTGCTTTCTCTGAAGATTTGGTCAGATGTCTCAAGAAGATTTAATTCTGGCCTAAAAACAGGATGAAGACTCTTCAAAGTCCATGAAAATTTTTCACATTGATTTGATACAGGACTTCCATATGACAAAATTCACACTAAAAATGCTCTCTCTTGGTGGGGTTTGTGTGTGTATATATTTGCTTTTCTCCCTTTTTTCCCAGTAGCAAACACAATTACCTAGTGACAACACTATTTGTTTTTTGGTGCTTTGTCATGCAAGGTATTTATGGAACTAGGAGCTTAATTTATGCTACATCACACCAATTTCTATTGTAGAAATTAGTTTACAAGAAACAGCAAATTAAAAAGACAACAGCGATATTCATAATTATTTTAATACAGACATAGTGTCTCTATTTAAAGTAGAAAAGAGGAACCAAATATATAATTTGTTAAGCTTGTTTTTCGTACTCTATGCTTTCTGGATTGGTTTAGATCTTTTAAAATTCTCTGCATTTGATGGAAACAAAGAAATATGTATATAATAATTGCAAGAAATTGGCTCACATGATTTCAATAACTCTCTCCTTTTCAACTTCAAGAAATAATTCAGCTTCCCAGTAACTGTAAAACTATAAATACATTGTTATAACTTGTTTTACTGTACCATAAATCACACAGCCATAAGTTTTTTTCTCTAGAATTTTTCAATAAATCAGTTTAACTGAAATTTACTGTATCTCCAGCTCCCTTCCTTTCTGTTGTGCAATTACTGTATGTTGTCTTGCTATACCTGAACTAAAAAATCAAAGTAAGTTAAATAAATGCAAAAATAAGACTAATAATATCACTCTAATCTCAAATGGAAAAGGAATGGACATAGATGTTACACTGGAGGCATTGTTAACATTCACTTTACAGATTACAAAGTTGCAGTAACAGGTTACAAGTCCAGAATGCAATTAAGAAATTCTGAGTTCTGTTTCAGATAATTTTCTGTTAGTAAATATTGTTTGATGATGTATCGTCACATCATACAATGTCACATCATTTGCATGAGATACAAATATAAGGAATATACAATATCATAAAAAAGTCTAAATACTAATAGAAACTTTGCCTCTGCACATAAGGAAATATTTCTGAATATAAAAATGAGGAGGTTTGTTTCTCCAATGATGGTTCTCACCCTAGGAACATAGTATTGGGAAGAAAGGTAACAAAGGGCCATTTACTACTGCTTTAGGCTGCAGCCAAATGGTCCCTTTTTTAAAACATTCTAGCTTCTTCCTGAAAGCCAGTAATATTTCTCAGAGGCTGGTAACCTGTAAATATTCAAACCTCAAAAATTTAGTCTAGTTTAGTTTTAGTTTAGGTAATTTTCACAATTATATCTTAAATATACGCACTTTCATTTTATGCTCACTTTTCTTCCCACCACTCAATTTAAATACTTATGCCCCTCTCAAGAGGAATTAATCCTACAGTAAGCACATCCTGGTTACAGTATGTGTGCTTTTATTTTATCTTCAGGTTTCTAGCTCTTGTAACTATTCAAAGCTTGTTCAGATGATGTTTTTCTTCATTCATGTGTGCTATTGGTGTCATGTGGAATTATCCTTAGTGACAGATTTACAGATGCACTGAAGATTCTGAGGTGGAGGGGATCCACGAGGATCATACATTCCAATCAGCTAAGAAGATTCTTCTTGCTGAAAAGTGAAACAATAATTTTGTTTAGTTTAGGGTCTACATCTTGATTGTCTTGAAACTATACCTTGTATATTTCATTCTTATTTTCCTCCCTGTCTTCCTCCTGCCCCCGTCTTCAAACCTAATAAGTACTGTGCAGCTTTTGTTGCTTGTTAGTCCATTTCCCCTTTCTTTTTTAGTTCTCTTCTGATTCCCAATATCCTTCCTAATTTTGGTCATTTCTCTATTTTTGTCTGTGGGGTTTTTTTCTCCTAGATTAATTCCTCCTAATTTTATTTTGGTACAAATTTAAGATCTTCTTGCTTTTGTCTTACTTTTTTTTTTTCTTCAGCTAAAATATTATTTAATTCCTTAAGCTGTACTTTTCATTTTGCATGTTTGCTATTTGGAAAATAAAGTCTTATTTTCAGGAGAATATAACAGTTTGGATTATAGATTTACCTCACTTTGCTGCACCTCTTCCCTTGCATTTAGCTTGCATCTATTGAAATAGACTATCTTTTGTTAGCCAAATATCTGTTAAAATTCAAAAATAATAGATTTCTCATTTCTCTCTGACTCTATCTGAGTGAATTTGTATTCAATTAAGCATAAATTCTACTGTTTGAGTCTGGGAGGCAGTCATGAACAGGGATGGGTGATGCTTATGGACACTAAAGGAGTGAAAAGCTGCATCATTAACAGCCTGTATCTACAATTCCAGCTACACTCTCATAATATGCAAAATATGCATGCAGTGGTATTCTAAGCTGCAGGTATCCTCACAGTAAAATAAAATGTTCATATTTTTCTGCAATACTGGCTCACACTAATTTCTTGAATACAAAGAACTGTGAAAAACAATATAATGCTTGTTCTCTGAATCTCTATTAAGTGTATACAGAATTGAGTTTTAATCATCCTAATAGGCTCAGGCATATTGGCTTCTCTAGGCACTGTAGGGTTTAATGTCCCAAAACATGCATTTTGTATCTAGCTTTTAGTCTACTGGGATGTCTTCTCTCTGGGATTGATATACAAAGGTCTAACACATGACAAGCATAACTTTTTTATTACATTATAGATCATGGGTTTGATATATTTTACAGACTTCCTATTTTTTTTCCCTGCTGCTAGGTCAATTAAGTCAAGACTCTTGTTTTCTTATACTATTATTAATATAGTTATTTTAACTTGAAGCAGTTAATATGTTTCTGCTACGAATTTACTGTTTTCTCTACCTAGCCTCATTTTGTCCAGACAGTGCCTCCTGACCTTTTCCTAATCTGAAATCTAAACCTTAAACTCTCTTCACGGATTTGATGACATGGCTCTGAGATCTTGAGCTATTGTGGTATTACAGACTAGAAAGCAGAGATCAAACTTGGCAATTTTATTTAAGATAACTACCCAGATGCACCCAAAATATGGTTGACTAAATGAGGTGAAAAGAAATATCTGAGAAGAAAACAATCAGAGAATGAGTTGTTAATTTTCTTTGTGCTTTATGTATTCTAATAAAGTCAGGGGTAATTGCTATTTGATTTGTAGGACTAATACTCCAAGATGCAAAATAATCCCTTTGCCACACTGTACCAAATTCCTTTTAAAAATCAATAAAAACATTATGTAGTCTCCTTATCTTCATGCTCAAGTAATTTCTCAGTTAGTTGTCATAGAATAAACATCTGCTCAAATCTCCTTGGCACAAACCCCACTTGTTGTTCTGCCAGTTGATTCCTGATGTGTGGTTTGAGTCCACATTGTATCTCTCTTAGGAATCATTTTGCTGGCATAGCTTAACAGATGCACAGTGTTTAATGTTGTGGCTTTTTGTAGGTATTTTATTAATAGATATTTCACAAAGACATAGAATAATAGAGTTTTCCAAGTTTCACCAGGTGTGTCATGGATTTCTTGCTTTTATATTATATAGTAGATATATATAGTATATTTTAATACTTACAGAGCACTGTCCTCTGGGATCTTTGCATTACCAAACTATTATTTTTAAGAGGAAGTAAATTGTATCTCCTATTCTATCTGTATAGGCTGTCTTTTGGGATTTATACTATTGCAGTTGAGAAAATATTTATATTTTATTCTAAGATATTTTTTACCTTGTAAGCTTCTACTTTTCAGACTTTGTTTTACTGATCTTTTCTATGGCAATATTTACATAAGTAAATTTCTTGCAGCCATTCTCTATTTACAGAATCACAGAATCAATTAGGTTGGAAAAGGCCTCTAAGATCAGCCTATGACCAAACATCACTATGTCAACAAGACCATGGCACTAAGGGCCATGTCCCGTCTTTTCTTAAACACCTCCACGGATGGTGACTGCACCGCCTCCCTGGAAAGTCCATTCCAATGTCTGATCACCCCTTCTGTGAAGAATTTCTTCCTAATGTCCAACCTAAACCTTCTTTGGTCGAGCTCAAAACTATATTCTGTTTTCCTGTCACTTGTTACCTGTGAGAAAAGATCGACCCCCACTTGGCTACACCCTCCTTTCAGGTATTTGGAGAGAGTGAGAAGATGTCCCCTGAGCCTCCTTTGCTCCAGACTAAACACCCCCAGCTCCCTCAGCTGCTCCTCACAGGACGTGTGCTCCAGACCCTTCCCCAGCTCTGTTGCTCTTTGGATCCGTTCCAGCCCCTCAATGTCTTGTAGTGAGGGCCCAGAACTGGACACAGGATTTGAGGTGTGGCCTCACCAGTGCTGGCTACAGGGGACAATCCCTGCCCTGGTCCTGCTGGCCACACTGTTACTGACACAGGCCAGGTGCCATTGGCCGTCTTGGCCACCTGGGCACAGCTGGCTCGTGGTCAGCAGCTGTTGGCCAGCGCTCCCAGGTCCTTTTCCACTGGACAACTTTCCAGCTACTCATCTTCCAGCCTGTATTCACTCATAATGTTAAAGTCATAGTATTAAAAAAATATTAAACTGTAGAATTAGATGCTTCTCTTTAAAGACCCAGAAAAATTAGTTTCTTTAATATGTTTTATCTATGTTTTGTAAAAAAAGTCTGCTTAGTTACAAGGAAATATAACAACACTCTGCATGCAAAAAAATACACAGAAAAAAATCATTTTATTTTAGCTCTCTATATATGTGCAATATATATGTAAATTTCAGTCTATTGAAAATAACAGGCATGTCAATACCCACGGACATCATTAATGTGCACCTAGACATACACACCTAATGTAGAAGATCTTGTTTTCCTCCACTAAGATGTTTTAAGAAGTTTCATGCTGAAATCCACAAGGATATTAAGAACTATCTTTTCCCCTTCTTATGAGGACACTTCTTACTTCAGATTCATAGCTTCTCATGAACAAAAGTCAACAGATTTTGAGAGAGGGACACAATAGCACTCCAGTATCAAAAAGCTTCACAGTTAGAGAAATAGAATTTTCAAAGTAAATATACTGACTGTGATGCAATTTGAACTATGATTCCAGGCATCTGCTTTCCTCATCAGACCAATTAGATTATGTCATTCAAAGAATTACAGTCAACAGGCTCTTCAGAGGCAACGTGTCCCTGCATGATAGAGACTGCATTTATCTTGTTAAAATTGGATAAATTAATTAAGTACTATTTTTTATTTATTTCTGTGTGCAAATAATTTATGAAATATATCTTCCTCAGTTAAAAAGCCTTAGAGTAGTACTCAGACTGCTAAATTACATCACCTCAAATAGGAATGGTAGTCTGGGGCAATAACGCATCTCTAGCCCTGAGACCACACTTTTATCATTCCTCTATCAGTTACTTAACTGGTAAAAACATATGAACATGAAAACATGCATAACTAAAATTTTAGGATTCTGGGCATTATGGTACAGATGTCTTGGGCTTGGATTACCTTATGTATTTAAGCACAACTGTGCAAAAACTCAAATATGTGATGTTGTATTGCTGAGTCAAGAACGTAACAGTTTTGAATCATTGCAACTGACACAATGGAAACTAATTGTTTCATAGCTCAAAAGATATACACAGGCATAATTATAAATAGGAAAATGTTAAATGAGATGAAGATCCCTACATTATTACTAATGATCACTTCTAACAGAAGGAAATCTTTCATTATATGCATCTTTGCTCTTGAAATTAAGTTCTTTCTGATACCATTTGAAATGACAGTGGAGGTGAAAGCTGTAAGTAGTCATTTTAGTTGATGCATTGAACTTATTGTGCAAGTTAATGAATGTCACCTACTTTAGCCCAGATTTTTGGTTTCTCATCCTGCAAAAATAGGAAGAAAATTACCTTCAGTAATTGTACAGAGTACATTGTTTACCTTGTTAGCCTGAAAAATCATCAGGGAGAATGTATTTCCAAATCACGAAGTCTGATCCTGATTCAGAACCACTCATTGCAGTGGAAGTCTTAAAATACTTACAAATTTTCTGAGTACTGTAATTTTTCATATCAGGGCAAAGTGCTCCTTTCAGAAGGACTGTGGACATGGAGATGTATGCACGCACTTATTCTCACAAGCAGAATGTCTTTATAGCTTGGGACATTTTATAGAGAGTTTGTTTCTGGAAGAAATGCCAACATATTGTAGGCTCCTCTAAATGCTATTTCTACTGCTGACTTCTGTGGTGGAAACACCACTTCCCAAAGGATGAATAACACCAAGTATGGGATTATGCAGAATCAAACAGACTAATTTATTAGCCCATTCTGCTTTTCGAATCATCAGATTTTGTAATTCAGAGTTTATGTTCTAAAACAAATGAACTGTGGCCTCATGATTTCAGTGGCAACATCACCTAAAGGTACATTACCTGATTTTAAAAATTCAGTATGTTTAAATGCCAAAACCTTATATACCTCAAAGTGAATTTATCGTCCCTCAGAGGATCTCAGTTTCTTATACTTATGCTTAGCAGATGGGAACCTGAAAACAAAATCAATTATGTTTAGGTTAATGAATTTTTGATCATTTTTCCTTCTCTGTTATTGAACCATTGATCAGTATTTCCTAATGGTGGATACTAAAAAGTTGCTCAGGCTCTTTTACAGCTTTCCAGAATAAGAATTTTTATGTATAATGTTACTCTGCTAGTCTCTGTTTTGTCAGTTTCCCATTTTTGTTATCTCCAGGGGTATACCATAGCAACTTATTATATTGTGCAAACATCCTGAAATAATGTGTATGCATATATTTGATTTGGTTTTGCAAATCTAGAAGGGCTATCAGAGACTAACAATGCTTTTAGAAACAGGAAGAATTTTTGCCAGTCTTTTATACCTCACCTTACACTTAATTCATTCTAACATCAATATTCCAAACAAGATTTTATGCCTAGCTGCATCATTTAAATTGAGTAGTAAATCAAATAGATTATTTGTACATTGTAGTTATGAAGCTAAATTGTTCATTACCAATCAACTACAAATGCAAGGTACATTTTCATTGATTTTTTTGCTGCTGATGATTTTGTTTACGTTAGTAACTTGTTGTGTGTTCTTGTGTAAACAATATTATATTGCATTTTAGTTCTTGTTATTCTTTTAATCTAAAAACAAGCTTAGAAGTTATTATGTGTCAAAACAAACAAGAAAACAAAAGCCCCTAGAAAGTCAGGAAGGAAGCAATTCTGACTAGCTACAGAACTCAGAGCAATGTTATTCATGTACAGTCTTCTGATAAGACTACATACATAGTTTTCAGATTTAATGCTTATTGAATGATTCAAATATATTCACAATATCAGACACATTGTCTAAGTGTAGACAGTTCTGAGTCTGACATCACAGGAAGCTTTATGAATCATGTATTTTTAAACTGGTTTTGAGGTGTTTTAGAAGCTTCAGGAACCCTAAAAAATAGGACTGTACTGACATCTTGGATTGTCATCATGATGTGCTTATTGGATCAGCTGAGGTAGAGCTAAATTCTTTGGAAACACAAATTATTTCTATATGTAGGAATTAAAATATTTAGGACCTTCAGCTAGTTTTTCTTCTTTGTATGGAAATAATTTCAGACTGTGTTAGAGGTACTTGAAAGACAGCATAGTACTTCTTTATTGATCTATTTCAAAAAAAGTGAATTGAATTCTTGGAGGTCTGTTTAGGAGAGATTGGATGGATTGTTTAGGTGATGATACTGGAGGGTCAGTAAAGAACCTCAGAAGTCTTAAGGGGTTTATGTGGCAAGTGTGAGAAACAGGTTCTGGGGGCAAAATCAGCAGTAGTCATTGCTATTATATGGTGTTTAAAAGTTTTTGCTTTAAATTCCAGGCATATATTATTTAACTTTATTCTTTGTGATACACAGTTTAATCAAAGCATGCTGACCATGAGAAACATAAATGGAAGAATTCACAGTGTTCACAATTTATCAATGTATTTAAATATGACATTTTCATTTGCTATTTTCTCTGCTGCCTAAAAAACATTTTCTAGTAGTGAATGGTTTTTGAAAAAAAATCTCCATCATGACTTTGGAAACATTCTTTTTAAGTTCTGTTCAGACAAAAATCTATGACGAGCACTTGCAACAGCATATATTAAAAACATGTTTGAATATCCTATCCTTTGCTCATAGGACACTGCTTCAGGCAGGATAAAGCCTTTCTGTAGCTGCAGTTAGAACATTTTATAGTGCAACAGATGCACTCCTAAGATTATTTTGATCTCAAATCAACTTCATAATGTTACCAGCAATGCCAGCCTCTCAAAACTTTTTCTGTAGAGCATGTCCCCTAACAGAAGCTAAGGATAAATATACTCAGTGTATGCTGCTTTTAAAAGGTGTATAGATGAATCTCAGATAAAAGGATAAATGCGACATCATTTGAAGAATTTTATTTGTAAAGTCCAGATGTTCATAGTGGCAGATTTTTTTTAATGTGGCTGGAGCACAACAGGAAAAGTATGTTACCAAAGAAGTAATAATTCTTTTAAAAGAAAGGCATCCATGCAGCATTGGTGGTAGATATTAGAAAGTTCTTTTAACTTTAGCACAATAGAATTTGATCTTTATGTCTTTGATTAATGCTTAGTTTTGTATCATAAAGTGCTTAGTTACAAATGCCAGAGATTATTGTAATTTTGTGTTAACTCCCTACACCTGTGCCAGCAAATACTTTTCTGTTTACTTATACTAATGCTCAATGTGTACAAGCAGATATCTTAGTTTTAAGAATAAAAATTTTGTGACAGACCAGAGATGTTAAGAGAAGTACATAATGAACTCATGACATGTTTGGGATATTCTCAAATAGAAAAGATTCATCAGAAGGTCCAGTACCATAAAAGAAAAATTTGAAGAATGACAATGTTCCCCAAATGATAACCACAGACCCTCAAAAGACCCCTACTCATATCCAAATAAGTCCACAGAAATCATTAGCATATAGGTATGTATTCAGGAAATGCAATGATATGTATTAGTTTCATGACCATAACCTGTTTTGTTAGGCTGCTGGGTGTGCACATTGGGTGGAGCAATTCCCCATGCTGTAATAAACTAATGTTGGTTTCTAACCTAATGAAGTGGTTGGAGATAACAAAAATACCTGTTTTAATAAGATAGAATAAAAGGAGGAATATAGATAGCAAGTAAATCCTTCTTAAAATGGTGGGAATCCCACTTTTATGCCACTCTGGATGCACCCTAAATAGGTTTTCCAATGGCATGCTGTACAGAAAAGGTACAGGGAGAAAAAGTCCTTTTTTGATCACTCCAGCTATTATATAGTTTCCTTAAAAGGAAAAAAAGTCAGTTCCTAAAGGCTGGTCTCATTTTTGGATAAAGGCAAGGCCACACTGGTGGCATAATTGCCAGTAACAAGTGGGAGCTGTCTACAGGCTCCTTTTTTTCCAAAAAGCTGTCTGAGATTTTCCTGTGGCCAAGGGATCTGTGCACCAAGAGGCCTTACTGAATGTGCACACTTAAATGCTGTAGCATCAGCAGCTCTTGTGTACAATGGTGCCAGTCAGGACCAATGAATTACACCCCTTGATCCACATGCAGCTTACTCTTACCAAAGGCATTATAAGTTAGCACTTATATCAGTATGCAAACACAGACTTATCATGCCCTAAGTACAGCCCTAATAGAGCATACATAGAATGGTCAAGTTCATTGAGTCCTTAAATACAATGTCTTCTGCATGGATCCCAGTGCAGTATCATTGCACTGAAATGGCAAATTAATTTACCATTTCTGACAGATCTGCTCATTGTGTGTGCTGGATTTGGCTGTGATAGAGTTAATTTTCTACACTGTGGCTATGCTTTGGATCTGATCACTGAGCATGCCTCTCTGAAGAAGGAAATATTCCAAGTTGTTTCATGATTCTATGATTTCAGTTAAGCTGAGGAATAGATACTCTGACATCAGACAGGAAGTTTATTGAATCATAGTGAAAAACTGGAAACTAATAACACATGTTTTTCTCAGCCCAGATTACAGTTTCCCAGCCCATAACTACTAAGTTCTGATACCAAACTGTAAAGTTATAATTTACAGTTGATGAAACATGATATCTGTGTAGTCTAGTATAAACTTTTCTGTAATTATTCCCATTAAAGTTCTATTTGATAATTTTTAAACTCAGAGTAGACTATAAGACTTTAGATTATTCAAAGGTGTTTATTGTGGCCTTCTGTATTTTCACTGCTAACAATGGTAAAACTCCCCCTGACTTCAGTGCGAGATCAAAAGTCACTTTCTCCTCAAAAATCCCTCTCTTGATGTTAATACCTAGTTTAAAAACTCTTATTTCAGTATAGTATAAATTTCAGCTAATTGCTGCAGGTCATACATTAAAACTACTAGCATAGACTCAAAGCTTTTGAGAATCTCTTTTCTCTAGGTCTTTGTTAAAAATTGTGAAACTTCCCTAGTTCCTTGCTCTTCTCCACAGTGATTAAATGTACCAGTCTGTAGACATTTTTTTTCCTTATGGATTTCCTTTGTGATGGTTACTCTTTTGACATTCTACTGTCAAGAGAGAGTGCAGAAAGATCTTATGCCACTCTTAGATAACATTGCTGTGTGTTGCCTATTTCTCCTGCAGTACTCAATTGGTTTTTCATTTTCAGGAGGTTTTGCTCCAGTCCAACTCTGTGTGTTTTATTTATTGGTTATGAATTTTGCCTGTAAAACTGATATTTAAGGCTAAGAAACCGATTATTTTATCCTATATTCAGATTTTAATGATGCAGCTACACTAATAAAGATCCTTGAGTGACTACACCAATTAATTTGGAGAAGATAACCTTCAGGTTATCTACAGATTTAGCTACATCTGCTTAGAAGTTCACATATTGTTAGGTATGTTTCAGGTTTTACAACCTCAACATCTCTGTGCTGTCTTTGAGTTTTATATTCAATTTCCATTGCTGTCTTTCAAAATCCAGAAATAAGCCATGTGATAACTGTAATTTTTAAAGCAATATTTAAGAGGTTATTTTTCTTCCAGTCTCCTAAGAAATAAAAGATGAATTACTTAATCTTTCTTCTAATTCTTGTTCCCTCTCAAAACTGCATATTTTCTATTAAATTTCTAGTACAGCTTGTTGGCAGTAATGGACTTTCTGTATGTCTTAATGTTTTACTATAATTTTCCATTGATAAATAGTCTTCAAAAGACTCATTATGGAAGTAACTAACAGCATGAAGTTGTAATGCAATATTTCCTTTTTCAGTCATTGTTATTGGTCCTATTTGGTTCAGAAAGAAGAATGCACTGTCATGTACTGAATCTTCCCATAAACCAGAGTTCCTCTTCACAGTATTTAGAGAATGTTGCGACTCAGATACTGAAATGATCAAGTAACCTTCTATTTTATGGTATCTCATATCCAAACAAACAGGGAAAACATGTTTTTCAGCTCTACAGTTTCAATATCCAAAGAGGAAAAAAAGTAGACTGCTTTATATTAAAGCATATTTATTGCAGTTTGTCATTAAAAAAAAAACCAAAAAAACCCCAAAAGCTAAACTTTGATATTTGAAAGTATCCAGGAAACCAAAAATTAAGACACTGATTTCTCAAGAACTGCTCAATAAATGTTCCCTGGCTAAATTTTCAAGGACTTGTTTTGAAGACTAAAGATCGAACACAACTCTTATAGATAAAAAGCTTCAAAAATTCTCTAAATTTTACTTCAGTAGCTTTTGTATTTCCATGTTTGTTTTCCGTTCGGCATAAATGTCTATGGCAATTATATTGTTTAGAGAAATTTACTGCCACAGAAACAAAAACTGAACACAAACTTGAGGTGTTAACACATTCAAGTGTAAGGATTTTCATAATGTCATAGCATCTTCCTTGTTTCAAAACTCTAACAGAGGAACTTTTGGCAAAATGGTTTTTTTCCTTAGGTTTAATTTCTACATAAACTCGAAAAAATAATGAAGCCCATCCTGAAATAAGTTATACAGGATTGCTTAGTTCTTAATTGCTGTCTTATTTATGTCTCTTACTGTCTGTACTTATGCTGTCTGTTTTGTGTCTCCTGTTTACTGAAGAAGTGCACAAAGCATACCAAAGATGTATCATGCTCCATGGCTTCTTATATAATATATAATTATATTGTATCATATCTGTATTTATTACTATGCCTCATGCATAATATTTTTAATGTTACATTTTAAAACATTAACTTAAAATATTTTAAAATATTGTGTTATTTTTAAATAATACATCTCTTATTTAAAAATTCATATTAGAAATATAGCTCAATGCCTTGGTAAGGACTTAAATCACAGACAGCCTTCAAATTCTACTGACTAGGGTGGATGAATTTGTCTTGGTAGAAATGATTACACAACAATCTAGAAGTAGAAAAATATATATGTGAATATATGGGTCTTATGACAATAAGAACTGTGTAATTACACTTGAAAGACCCTGAGCCTCATATTCAGTTCACAGAAAGATAATCCTTTTCTCTTTCTTTACAAGAGGAAGGCAGTTCCAGAACTCAATATTAGGAAATATCACGATGCAGATATATTTGGCAACTAGTTTTCAGTGACATGTCCAGGGAAAGATGCTCTAAGATTAGCAGAAATGTTTATGAAATTTTTTTTCTATCATTCAGCAACAGCAATAATTTTGATTTCTTATTCATCTCACATCTTTGCATGCAATGCTGTGAGCTGCCTCAGGGTGGTTTGGTAGTCTCAGGAGGTTATAAAAAGGTAGGTAGAAAGCAGTCTGTGAGGCTGAGCGTGAAAGTGGCAAAGAGGGTAGAAAGGATCTTGAGTGTGCCAAATACTGGGTAGAAAAGCATGCATATTCTGAGGGATTTTAGTTTTGGGTTTTTTTTCCATTCTTGTTTAAGAAAGGGGCATTTAGTAGTTGTCAGGGCAGGATACTGCTAATATATGTAATCTTTGGCCTGACCCATTATTGCTACTGGTAGAGCCTCAGATTTTTAGGCCATTTCCAACAAATACTTTTTACATTGCCAGTGCTTAAGGTTTTATTTCCACTGCAACAAATACTTCATCTCACAGTGCAAGCCATACAAACTCAAAATCCTCTCCCTTTAGTATCCTGTAAATCTGCAGTGATTGTGGAGAGGAAGAACAATAAATACAGATTTTGTAATGTCTTCCTTAAATCATATAATAAAAAACTTGATTAAAAGGCTAAATTGAGATACTAAACGTGGCAGTTCAAAATATTTTGAAAAGATGTAAAGATAAAAATAGTTTTGTATGCTTATGGTCCTGATCCTTTTTTTTCATTTTACTCAGTGCTAATAATGAGCAGACTTCAACAGGAGCAGGATCAAACCTCTCAAGAACAGTGGCATTTTGATGTATTACACTAATACATCACCCTATGCAGCTCCTTGATGATGTATTGCCCTAGTGCTTTATCAAAGTGTCACTGCTGCGATGAAGCCATAGCACCTTCTAGCAAAGCCCAGGATAAGAAGTTATGCTGGAGAAGAGGTTATGCTCTGTGATGTGCTGTGCTATACTAAGGTATGTTTTGTACTGCTATAAGGAACAGTATCAAGAAAAGAGAGATGAGGTTCCAGGATTAAGTAGCAGAGGTGGATACACTCAGCCATCAGATAAAATTCACACAAATAAGTTTCCATAGGACTTTGGGCTGCGAATGGAATGCTGTTTGAAAATGTAGTCCTTTACTTTTTTTTTTCAATATCTTGATTTTTGGTTTTGATAAAGAAACCTAAAATGTGAAAAGCAGCTTTGAATATTTTCCCTGAAAAATGGTGTCTAGGTAAGGGACAATCTTTACGTTTGTCTCAATTCTTTATCCCAAACCATCATCAAGACACTTATTGACTTGGAAGACAGGTGAAACTGACTGCACAAAGTAGTTTGATAAAATTATTAAATCCTCATCTCCATTCTCAACATAGTAAGAATTTTCTTGAATTATTTTACTTATATTGTACACAAAAATCTAAAAAAGGTTAAAAGATCCAGCAAGATCATTCAGTATATCTCTAAGCATATTTCCATTGCAATGGAGGTACCAAATAAAGATCTAGATAATCACATAATGTAAAAGAAAAGCACAATCCACTAAAATGAAAATAACATATTTGATGAAAAATGCGTTATAAATGTCTAATAGCACTCTTATTGTTCCAATTCAGAATACAAAAGAAGGAAAGATGTCTAATAATTAACAGTTTTTTCAAAGTTTTGGTCCATCTGGATAATCATGTAAGACCCTAATCTGCCATCACAATGCACACTGATTTTTNATGCCTTCAGAAGGATATAGTCAAGTCTAAATATATTTGAAAACTAGGTTATACTTTGGATTAGGTGTTTGCTTGAGCATCATAAAAATCACCTTTTGGTATAAGGATAAATTTTCACTCCTTGTGTTTAGGACACCTCAATTATACTGCCTTACATATTATGAATGTGTTTGGGTCTGTATTCAAACTGCTTTTCCTGAGATACAATATTTTCTAAAGGAAGATATAAACTGAATAAACTGTTACTGGACAGACCTTGATTAAATCTTTTCTAAGAATACAGCTTAAAGATCTGCACCAAAGGATCTTGCCCATCATTCACCAATGGCAGGGAAATACAAGTATGAGAAAAGCATGATATATTCTCTTTTTTATGAAGATTTTCCTTCACATTATCTTGAAAAAATAGTTTATTCCATGAACAAAGTATTTATTATTCCAGAAATATTACTAGTAGGCTTGGATTTGTTCAACTATTTACACATTACTAGGGAAAAAAAAAGCTTAATAGAATGAAATAAGTAATAATTATTTATTATGTGAGGTTGAAGTTAGCCTACCTTTTTTCCACATTTGTAGAATTTTGCTAAGAAATACTGTTCTAATGACATCAGTGAGAGTAGAGTTTGGATATTATCCTCTTTTGTGTATGTTGATAAACAATGGATTTAGACTAATTTTGTCAGACTTCATAGAAGTATTTAATCATATTTTTTCTTTTAATATCCATTGTCTTACCTTCAAGCATTTATTGCTCAAGTCATTAAGAAATTATATGAAAAGCCAACATTGAGACTTGTAAAAGTACAGGGTAACACTGTGATGTTGCATCAAATCATTGTTTTTACTGTACAGACGTTCATGGAAATATGATATGTTGAACATTTCTAACTTTCTTTGAAATAGTAGAACTTCAGAGAATTAATAGTTTTTTTACAATGAAACACAAAAAATATGATCTGTCAAAATAGCAAATTGCGCCTCTGCAGATGGACACATCACATGGTTCCTATTATGTTTCATTACCTCAACACTACACTTATAAACAGGTGAAAACTATGAAAAAAATTAATAAATGGCATTTATGATGGGCTCTGTTAAGTTCAAATATGCGTTACCACAGTTCACACTGTCATTTCATCCTTATGAAAATCAATTTCCTCTTCTACTGACAAGTACCAAATAAATACCATTATGATCCAGAATTTGTAACATTTAATTTTTACTTGACATTTGTAAGAAACAATACTGCAAAACACAGATATATTTTATAGGTATAGTTAATTTTCCTCCCTTTGCCACAGATCCATTATATTAGTTTATGTTGGCCATTATTTGTTAACAAGGTTCAGTAATAGCCTGAAAGACCTTCCTGTATTAACACAGCTGCAAAAGCTAGTTCAGTCAGTATGGCACAGTAATTGATTAGATTGTAGTGTGTGTAAACTATATTGCATGTTTTAATAAAAACTTATCTCAATCTTCAATATTTTTTATTAGAGTACTTGTGTAAGAGACATAAAGATCTCAGTTGTCTCAAACACTGCGAAGACCCACTAAAGGACTTTGTGCACTGTGGCAAACAGTGTAAAGAAGAAACTGCTCATGTGTGACTACCAAAGCCCCTGAATATGCCTCTGTGGATTCCTGGAATCTGGACTGTAAATTAAGCCACCTGATGGGAACTTGAGATATGATAAAGGTGGTATGACTGTCCAAATATGTAAGGCCTAAGGAGAGGTAAGCAAGGCCAGGGGAGAATAATGTATCACTGCAAGGAATCCACAAGGAAAGCCATCTCAGCACCTGTGCTGGAAATCAGCTCTGACTGGGTCTGCCAGGGGGAAACCACAACTCACTGACTCAAAAGAAGAGAAGATTAGAATGGAAGTATAAATGTACAAAAAGTGGAAAGTTCTGAATCACTTTGGGATCCTCACCACAGAGAAGCCCAGGATAAAGAGGGCCAAAGGGATGTCACCTGGATCCACAGGTGGTGGTATCCTTCCACTTAACCTGTCTCTCTCACACTTGCTTCCTCCTACTCCTCCTCTCTCTTTCCTATTTCTTTCTCTCTCTCCCTGCCTCACATTTACTGTTAAATGAAATCTGCACTATTGACTTCAGCATATGATCTTGTTTGCACCTTAATTCAGGCAGAGGCATCTCTCAGTTATTGGATCTTAACAACCGGATAACAGGAAGATTGAGTAAACTGCTTTTCTTGTCCTTTACCCTAACTTCTTTTCTCTTGCTCTTTCATTCTCTGAGTGGAAAGAAGCTCCCCACTGCTACATAATGTTATATAATCTCTTCTACCACAGGCCTTTCATTGCCACTGCACAAAAATTGCAATTGCATCTTATACTTCCTCTCCTTGTCTGCACCATTTGTCTTCTGATTATAAAACTGAGAAGAAAATAACACAAGACACAATGTCTTTCCTCTGATAAATGTCGTTCAACTTAACTATGTGTTTTTCAGTTTAAGTCTCATTTTTATAGAAATAATTTTTATTGGTGGAATTTTTTTTTACAATTTTAAATACAATACAATAAAATAAAAATAATATTAAACTTGATTATATGGAAACAAGCATTTATTTCTGAAAGCCTATGAGTTAAATGTGGCAAGTAAACTCTCATGTTTTTGCAAAGATTTTATTGAGTTGAACTGTTGAGAAATAACTTCATAAAAGAAGACTATTTTGACTCTGAAACCAACATAATTGTATAAATCAGATTCTGCAGTAATTGCTTTTATTTGATGGGCTTAGACTGCTGTGAGTATCGAGAAGCCTGTGCCCAGAATGTGACATGGCCAGAGACAGCCAGAGTGAAAGGCACAGCACCAGTGGTGGGGGGCACTCCAGGGCAAGGTTGGTCACGGCCATCAACCCATTGCTGGACTCAGACCTGACATTTCCCAAGCACACCTCCTAAGAAGCAATACTTCAAAAGTTTCCTTTTATGACAATCTCCTGCTAATGCTCAGTCATCTGCAAAAAGACACCCCATTGCTTTCAGCTATCCAAGGGTGAGATCTGATTTACAAAAATTATCTTGGTAAAGACAGAATTACTTCCTGTAAATATTTTTGCTACACCTGTAAACCGTAATGGATTGACAGTGACCTCCCCTTCCCCACTGAGATGGTGGCTGTTTGCATATTTTCCCTCAGCCTACTTTTCACTTGAAAAAAGTGGTTGACAGAGAAAGTCACTATTTTAAGTCGTCTGTGTCAAGGTATGACATGTAAGGGTTATCTAATATAGGAAGAGAGCAAATTTTTTTTTTATATATAGAATCACTTGGATTTTACATACCCAAGCTGTCAGACAACAGTGGTTATAGATATTTATGTCTGTGTGTGCTCATAGATCTCCTTTCTTCTTAGGATCGTGTAAGGTAATAGCAGAACAACAATCATTGCTGCTAGTTATTCTAAAATGTCTTTTTATTTATTGTACATTCAGAGACTATAAAATATAAACGGTCATACCTATAAACTGAATAATACAGGTTTTCATGAATTTATTTCTATGTGACATAGGACTAGATCTTTTGCAGAAGTCTAATTTAACACTTTCATAATATGTTAATAGTTTAGGGCAGCTTTTCAATTCACCCAAAGTTGTAGCCACTAATAAAGCTATTAATATCAGAAGAATTTGTTTTTAGTGTTTGAAATCCTGATTTACTTTTCCATTGTGCTCGTTTCTTCCAACTTATTAGGACTGGCTAAACTTCAGATGCAAATTTATTCTGTTTTGCATGTAGTTTTTCTGCATAATATGAATCATGCAACACAAATGCTTTACATAACATGATGCACTTATTTATCAACATGTTATTTAAGGTTAAAACCATAATTTAAAAATGTCAGACATTTCTACTTCAGGAAAAATTTTGAAATATGTGTCTGCACACGTGTAGAAGGCATACAAATTTAAAATTTCTATATGAATTTATGTTTAAAATATTAACATGATTGTATCATTTTATCTTGTGTAAAGTTTAGAAATATTTTTCTAAAAATCTGCTAAATTCTTCAAGCAACATGCTTATGATGAACATCCCAGACTTAGTCTTTTATGGTCTAGAAAAAAAAAATAAGCGAAATTTATAATTTCATATTTTATGACATTGCTTTTAGTATTTCCTATTAAATTATAAGTAGGAAAAATGAAAATTTTTGAATTGTTCTTTAATATTAGTATTTATAATCTTTAAGTTGATTAGAAACATGCTGTTTTCTTGAAAGTATCAGTAATTCTAAACAAGACCATTTTGCCTTTCTTAAATTCACTCTTTGTGGGTCTGGTTTCTGATGTATTTCATAAAACAGAATAATTGGGTTACTAAAACCAAAAACCTAGATATCAAGAAACTGTGAAGCCAATAGGTTCTCTAACTGCTGTTTTTCCCATTCCAGTCCTTGTGTTAGCTTTGAAAGGGAATTGATAGTTTGTGGGACTTCTGTTGGTACTGTGGTTTACATTTTTATACTACTTTTACTACTCTTTTCCTTCCTATAATACTCTAATTTATACATTCAGGGGATATTTAGATTAATATTTACCACACAAAATATATCAGTGTCCTTCCATGAAGATATATTTTCCATTATGATGATAATGAGTTAAGTTAAATCCTCCTAAAAAGTGGTGGAGTACAATTTCCAAAAATCACTAAGATATAATTACTTTGAATTCTCTTGATATTCTCTCCACTTAATCAGGTCAGAAATAAGTAATAACTATTCAGAGTTTTCAAAAAGTCTGGAAAAGTCCTGTAAAAAGTGAAAAAATATTATAATAATTTCATATCATGCATTAATTTCACATCAAAATGCCCATGAGTGAACCTAACTCGCATGTTAAATTTTGACATTTAATATAAATCTAGATAGCATTAGGGTTTTTGTAAACTGATTTTCTTTAGAACATAACAGTTCTAATTACCCCTTAAGTAAGCTAAATGTAATTTAATGCAATTTAGATGTATTCAACTGTGTAGCTATATTTTGATTAAACTTATTGTTGGCCTATGTATAATCACATGGTGATTTTTTTTCTTCTCTATCTCTTTAGAGTTAAGGATCAGTTGAATTATTTTTACCAGCTTACACTTTAGACACCCATCACCAGTTAACATTCTATTTTCCTAGATTTTATTTACAAGTCTATGACTCAGAGGGGAAAAACACAAAGAAATTCTCCTAATTCTAGGAAACATCACTACATTACAATATGGTAATGAAAGGCTATTTTGTTTCAGATTGGTCTGTATACTCAAGCTCCTGAAAGAAATGGGTTGCTGAATTGATTATAATTTCTGTGTAATGGACTGTACATGCATGTTAAGCAATTTTCTACAAAATTACACAAAATTGGAACATCACCATAGCAATATTCTATTGTATGCAATTTTAACTAAATATTGTAATCTTAAATAGAAACTTTTTTTATATGTATTACGCTCTGTAAAATCTAGTTTTACTGAAAGGATTTTTTAGAAAGAGTGCAAATGTTTATGTGAAATAAATTTTTTAGAATTTGCTAGGAATGGAAAAAAAGTCCAGGCAAGTTCAAGTGTTTAGTGAAAACACTTAAATGTAATGTGTTTAAGGGCAGTAGTAGAGAAGATGAGGTGAATTTTATTGTTCTCTTCCAGGAGCATGGTACCTTTTCTCCTGCACTCCATGGAACCCAGCAGTGCTTTATACAGATGCACTCAGCCTTTCATGGCCAGCTGCAGGATCTCAGCCACACATTTCAAGCAAGAATTATGAAAAGGTTCATTCAGCTTCCTTGATCCTGCATAGTGAAGACTTTTTAAAGTTAGTATTTTTGCTTCTTTCCATTAAAAAAATCTTAAATAGGAGCTCTTCCATTATCTCAAAATAGAAAGTCAACAATACTTCAGCTCACTCCAAACCATCTGTTTACACTCATTTCTATCTCAAACTTCTCAGCCATTTGCATTTTGCCCAAGCTGTCAGTTCTTCCTTTGCCAGCATTAAATAACATCCCACAGTTGTGGTAGTTCTTTTCAGTCATAGTGCTAGCATAAATTTTCATCAACAGAGGGAACATCTTAAGATAGTTGTATGTATATCTGAAAATTATGTAA
The DNA here is from genome assembly GCA_013398075.1 of Notiomystis cincta. Lineage (NCBI taxonomy): Eukaryota > Metazoa > Chordata > Aves > Passeriformes > Notiomystidae > Notiomystis > Notiomystis cincta. The sequence continues at coordinate 6,665 of VZRX01004396.1, read as the reverse complement.
AAAGCAAGTAGTGCAGGAAGGCTATGTTGTTTAATACACTGTTTTTAAAATTTGTGTCATTAACCATTTACAAGTTATACAGTGCAAATACAGACATTTCTTCAGTATAATTTTGCCATGAAAATAATGCTATCTGTATGCTCCACACAATGTGAATTTATCATTTCACCCCACTTTGTTAGAAAAAGAGCTCTATTACCATTATTAGCTAGATAGGACTGAGATAATTAGCATCTAAAACCAGATTAAAATCTCTTATCTTTCCTGGTTTAATTTTTTTAAGTAGTTTCCCTGATTCTCATGGGGATATGCTAAATAAACAGAAAAAAATCATGCAATGACAACCCTCTTCTCAAAAGATATAATATTCTTTTTTTCATGTATTTTCAGAAACATCTTCTCCCTTTTGACTTCAGACATACTGAAGTATTTTGTATTACTTTACAGTGTCATTAATGTACCCTTATGCATAATGTGCAGTAAAAACAGATCTTACATGAAGAAACAGGAAGAAAGACAAATGACCCAATATAAATTAAAAATACTTTGCTAGTCATTTAAAAGCATTAGGTGTCTCAAAGATTGTTTATAAAAAAGCTGGTTATTGACCAGCTTTTGTTGTAGATCTTTGAAACCTGGGGATGATAATATCAGTGCTTGGTGATGATAAATACAAGAAGCTGTGCCCAGAAATATTTACCCTAATAACTAATTTTAAAAATCGACAAACTTGAAAGTATTTATAATGTAATCAAATATGTTTTCCCATTCATGTTCCATCTACCATCTGTTGTCTACAGTAGTTTAAAGATTACAGAATTAAGTTGACACATTTGGCTGTATTCATTTAAAATCCAAATCACTAAGAAACGAGAGGATTCTTTATTCTTTCCTTTTTTCAAAACATGATCTAAAAAAAGCACCAAACCCCTCTTCATAACAAGTTCTGAATTGTTGGCTGAAGAAAGTAAAGTCATTTCTTATGTAGATAACAGACTGACAGAGACAGCCGCAATGCAGTTTCTTAACGCTGCCTTACTAGTGTGTGTTTGATCTCACAAGTACCTCTTTTGGGAAAAGAGCTCACTCCATTTCTATTAATGATAAATTTTGCCATTCTAAAAGATTTCCTAAAATAGATGTTTCTTAGTGTGGTGATGGTTTAAGGAAAACAAAACTGAAAACAGATATATCAGAATATACTTAGAATAACTTAGTTGGTTTCAGTGCTGTGATTTCATGCTTCAACAACAGAACAAAAGTATTTTTTTTTTTAATATAGGTTTTTTAAAATAGGTTTAAATATATTTTTATGGCAACATTGTAAGGGAATGTGAGCCAGAAATATATAATGATTATAAAAGAGTTTAGCAAAGGGATAAAAAAAGTGAGGAAAGAGAGTAAAAAACCCAGCAAATACTCAGAACAAGGAGAGGCAGGGAAAAATCATAATTTCCTCTTGACTCATTCAGAAATTAGTAAAAAATTCCCCTGTACATCTAGTCATGAGCTGTAAACTGTTGTTGGAAACAATCTGGTGGTCTAAGGAGGCAATGTAAAGATTCTTGGTTATTAGCATCTGTGGGCTGTGCTAGCAGCCTGCTGCATTTCCTCAGGATTAGATACCTAAAAGTTTTAAAGATTATATGTTTAAGTAGCAAACAACTTCAGCATATTTTAGCTCCATTTTGCACTTTTATAAACTGAAACTGCAAAACCAACAAATCAGGCAAATTATCTTTCCATTTATATGCAATCATAATTAAAACAATTTGAACAGCAGGAAGAAGGTACTTGGAAAGTCAGAGGTTTCACTTTTCCATATTCTGAGAAATGGCAGTCCAGGTGAATACTATACCTTTTATTCCAGTAATGATCTGTTTGCACTTTATGAACATTTTATTTCTACTTGCTTTAAAACCAAAGAAGATAAAATTATTTTTAAAGGTAGCGTTCTGGTTTATAGCTTTGCAAAACAACTGTCTACTGTAGGGTCTGTTCTAGACTCTTATCTATACATGATATTTTTTAATACAGAAACAAAAACACAGAGCTTTTTATTTTTGTTACAAATATCTCTTTCTCTGTTTAAATCTTAGGAACTAGAAATTAGTCTTGAGTTTCAAGGTAAAAATTGTCTTCTCAAAAGTTTAATATTAAAATAATGCACCTGAATTTAGATCATATAATTAATATGCAATCATCCTATCTGAAATGCTTAATACAAGCAATACAAAGTATCTGAACCTTTCAATTGTAATTTCTGAAGTTTATAATTTTTTAGAGTCATGGGGGACAGTGGTCTGAACACAGAATTTTGCAGTGCACACACAATCAGTGCATTAAATATGGAAAGTCACTGTGAAAGCTAAATGCAGGTCATCTGTTTATAAAAACTCCATTTTGCCCTTGAGTTGCTGATGCAGTAGCTCTTGTCTATCACTCATGGAAAGGAATTTTCGTATCAGGGCCAATATAGCAGTCAATGTGTGTGTGTGTGTGTGTGTGTGTGTGTATACATAACACTGAAATAGGAAGATCTATTTTATTTTATTTATTTTAAAACTATTTAAATGACTCAAGCTAATGGTTAGCTTGGCTAAATTGATGATTTTGAGGAGAAATCAACACAACTCAACAGAGTTCAGAACAGAAGGCTCTGAGGAGAGCCCTCTGAGGCTTATGCAAAAGAGATAGGCTTACTTTTTACACACAGTAGTTAGGCACTGGAAGAGTTTGTCCAGAAAGGGACTTCCCTTGAAGTGTTCAGGACCAGATTGAGATTGGATGTGGCCAGGAACAACCTGACCTAATAGGTGGCACCCTTCCCTATGGTGAGGGGTTGGAATTAGACAATCTTAAGGACCCCTCCAACCCAAACCCTTCTATGATGCTCTGATTTGCATACGCACATATTTAAATTATATCTCCATAAATCTCATGCCTAATCTATATATAAGATATTTTTATTGGTAATATTCATTCTACAGATATTTTCTGTGTCAAAGAATATTCAGACTGAATTGCATAAGGATATCAGAAGCTAACCCCACATAAGTTTAGAAGTGAGAACATAAAATAATAATCGCTAATAATGATAGTGGAAGACATAATCCAAAGCTGTGAATCATACTGTGAGTTCTCCAGAAGATTCATAGCATCTTAAAAGTTTTTAACTGGGTCTTAATTTGTTGTCTGTTGCTTTAGTGAGAAGATATGTGTTCTAAGCTTATTCAGTGAAAAAGATCTGGCAGGTTTTCAAAACTGTTAGATCTTTCATCTCAACTTCGTATTTTGTATATCTAAGCAGGCATTTTTGAGAGGAAGCGCTGGTTTTACAACTTTGTTGTCAGACTGTGTTGCATCTGCCATCTAATCATTAGAATGTTTTTCAAAAAGACTAAAGATAGTTCATCAAATAAGAAAAGAAAATACTAATTTCCATTAGAGGCAGCTGAAGGAAGAAGGAAAGGACATCATTATTGCAAACACTTTAGTGAATTTTTCCTTGTTTCATTTTCTACCAGCTGTGATGTCAATGAATATCTAGTCCTGCAAAATTTCACACACATGAGTAGTTCTCATTGCTTTTAAATTAATTACTATCATAATAAAACTATCAGCAAGACACAGGCTATTTGGGATGGAATCTATACCTGTTGTTTAATTTCTTCCAGGAAATGTAACCTCCAGCTGGCTGTGTGAAATGGAGCTTAAACCTCTTTTTGACTCTAAAAGTTAGCAGAGTATTTTTTGTTTATTCTGAACTTCTTAAATATTATAATTATGTTGTTTGTTTCGGTTCCTTCTTATTCCTAAATAAATTTTACATCTGTGATATTTCAGATTTTATTCCCAAAAGAAGAGATAAATTACATAAAATGGTAAGGAAAAAAGACTAACAGCTGAAAAATATTCTTCAGCAATGTTACCAAATTGCTAAGTGGGTAAGAGTAGACTTGAGTGTCAAATATTTAGGAAGTGAACAACTCTTACCCTATTCTGTCTTTATACATATGAAGTTAATTTATTTTAGTAACAGAGAAAGTTTCCTGTGGGTTTTCTATACAAACTCAGGCTGCCTGCATATCTTAAACTGCCAGTGGTTGGAGTTTTTTTCTGAAGAATACTTCTGACACTGTCTTTTCAGTTATGAGGTAGGAAACAATTTAGAAAACAAGCTTTTGAAGATTCTTTTTTTGCAAAGTTCACATAAACCAGATTCTGTAGATACATAAACTGATGATTTCTACTGTACTTGATTACAGTACATCTATGCAGTTTTACACAGACAAAGACTTCAAGAGTTTGGTACTCCTGTATTCTTCTTGTTTAGGAAATAACATCTTTCTCTGTAGTAGTCTGAACAAGATGCTGTACTTTTGTGAACTTTTGTGATGAATGCATTTTTCAATCTGTGAATCTGATTCTTTGTAAATCCCTCGAAATTAAAATTATGTGCAGTCATGTAACTGCTTATGTCTTTGAAAAGGATTTAATTTTTCTGTACTATTAAATAAAGGAGATGAAACTCAAGAAATTGAATAACAGCCTCTGATCTGATGTCACTTTTCTCAGCAGAATTCCAGATCAGTTATGCTCAGCAGGAGAAAAAGTGCAAGTGAATAGGGCTTATTTCACTCTGAACTGTAAAAAAGGATTTAGGACTGCAAAACGGAATGTTCTGCTGCTGATAAAATAATAATAATAGTAATAATAATAATAAAAATTCTAGGGGAAATTCTTTAAGATTCACTTAAGTTGCACCAGGCAGCTCAGAGAACATCAATCCTGGTGTACAAGGGCAACCATTACATACATTACTGGGGTCAGTGAGGAAAGGTAAAACTGAATTATTAGTGTCCTGGTTAAAACAAGAGTGATGATTAAAATCTGGACCCCTTGTTTATAGAGATTTTCTCACTGCAGGGGAATTAAATTAGAAAAAAAAAATGTAGTCTGGATTTTTTAAGGTTTCTCTGTCACTTTTAATAATGGCAAATGTACTGTCAGTCCATGGCTAATTTAATCATCCCATAAACTCCAAAAATACACAAACCTGTGAATGCCTAGAAATCATATCACTATCTGTATCCTTCAGACCTCCACCAGTAAGGAAACAATTATATGACGTGTGGTAGATGCTACACTGGAAAGTAAGAGCATAAATAGGAGCATAGCATTGACAACATGAAGATTTTTCGTGTGTTTGGAAAGTTACTGCAGGAGCAGAGTCAGAGACAGATGACTCAACCTGCTCCTCTGCCTCTGCATCTGAAGTAGATGTTTCTGTGTTCCTTTTGACATGATGATCTGAGAAAGAAAGGTATTTTTAAAGAATAAAACACATAGAAATGAAAAAGAAATCAAATATTGTGCCGGTTTAGACACAAATCGAGGAGGAAACAACCCGGAAGGGAGTCTCTCTCCTCTCTCCTGCCAGCCAAGCAAGCAGGTCCCGGCAGCACCCACCCCTCACGGGTTCGGGAGAAAGAATTTCTCACACGAGAGTGAAAAAACCCCTGTTTATTCAACAAAACAAGCTCCCCCCTCCCCTCCCAGAGGTGGAGGTCGGTGGGTTTCCCCACAGGTCTCTCACGCGTCCCAGGCCCAAGGCCCAAGCCCAGCCGGGCCCCGCCGGATCGAAGGGGGGTCCCAACCACGAGTCCCAGAGATGATGAGCTGGTCTCGGATGAAGGAAACGAGCCGAAAAAACCGTCCAGAAAGGAGCAGAAGCCGCAGAAGCAGATCTCCGTCCTCTCCAGCCGACAGCTGAAAAAAAAAGGTCCAGAGCAACCCCTCCTCCTCCGCTATCAGCAGAGGGAAAAAAGTCTCCAGCCGGGCAAAAGTATGTAAACATTCCGGCTGCAAGGTCAGGCGAGCCGCCGTGAAGAGTCCTCCCGGCTGCAGTCCGAAGGCACAAAAAAAACCTTCCAGCAGGCGATGGGGAATACAAGATCATCCCACGACAAATATGTTTGTAAAGCGTATCTAAATATGGACAATGGCTACCTGCTGTGTTCCAACATCCTTTATGAAAAATAATTTTATTTTAATCTTTAAAATATATTTTTAAAAGTGAGCTATATATGGATTGAAGGAAAACAAAATATATGACAAAGCACTGATAAAGCTTTCCTTGTTGAGCTGAAAGGAGCTATGCATTTTGAAAAAGCAAGAGAGAATGCATTTCTTATTTTCTTTTCGGAGATGTAATAGCATAGCAATCTCAGAAGATGAGGTCAAACATTTCATCTTTGACACTGATCTTTCCCCTTCATCTCAATGCATGATAACCATACATAACTTTAGCCATGTATGTCCTAAGAATTTTCAAAACTGTAATGATTTGCTTTGCTAACAAAAACACAATGAGAAACAAAGCATATTTGTTTGCCACATCTGTAGAAGGGAGCAATAAGGATCTATATATTGATATAATTTACATCTTTACAAGAATTTCCACCTTTAAATAATTATTTGAAAATTAGAGCATTTACATCTTTGTTTAGACCATGAACATTCCTAATTCTTATACCAAATATTTATTTTATGAAATAAAAATACTATGAAATTAATAATATTTTGTAGAAAAAAAATGGAAAAAATATGAAAATATAGTTTTAAACATGAGAAACATAACTTAGTCCTTGCCTTGCCTTGCC
>VZRX01004395.1:15061-56519 GCA_013398075.1 Notiomystis cincta | reverse complement strand
AAAAAAAAGAAACAAACCCCAAACTAGCAACAGAAATTAAACTGTAGAATACCATAGATATGGTAATGACTTTTGACCTACTAAAAAGAGTTTTTGCAAATATATTAATGTCAAAAGGTGGTGTAAAAATGACATTGGCCTGTTACAGGTTGAGGATGGTCACCTTCCAAAAAGGGACAAGGACAAGGCAGAGGTGTTTAACACGTTCTTTGCCTCTGTCTTCAACACGGATGAGTGATGGAGGGAGTGTCAGTGCTGTGAGCTGGAGAACCATGACTGTGGGAACAATCAGCTTATGGTCAACCCTGAAATTATGTGGGATCTGCTGCTCCAGCTGAATCCCAACAAAACCATGGGGCCTGATGGGATTCATCCAAGAATCCTCAAGGAGCTGATGTCATTGCAAAATTCCTCTCCATGATTTTTGAACTATTTTGGGAATCTGTAGAGGTCCCAGCTGCCTGGAAGCTGGTGAAGATTTTCCCAGTTTTTAAGAAGGGCAAGGAGAAACATGGAAACTACAGTCCTGACAGTTTTACTTTAGTACCCCGTTAAATAATGGAGAAAATTATTCTGGGAGGACAGCATAGTCATCAGTCACAGCCAGCACAGGTTTATGAGGGGAAAGTTCTGCTTATCAAATCTGATTTCCTTCTATGACGATCTATGATGATCAAGGGAAGCCAGTTGATGTAATCCTTTTCGACTTCAGAAAATCTTTTGATATGATTACACACAGTGTCCTTCTGGAACAAAATATCCAGCACACAGCTGGATAACTGTGCTACATGGTGGGTGAGCAGCTGGCTCACAGGTCAAGCACAGGACATCAGGCACCAGCCACTAATGGGGTCCCACAAGGCTTCATCCTTGGCCCAGTTCTCTTCAGCATTTTCATTAATGATTTGGACACAGGACCCAAAGGAATACTAAGTTTGGTAACAACACTATATTGGGAGGAGCTGTCAAGTTTCTTAAGGGCAGAGAGGCCCTTCAGAGACACCTCAACAAATTAGAGGGCTGGGCAATCACAACCATAAGAAGTTTAACAAGAGCACGAGCCAGATTCTCTGCCTGGGAGAGGCAACCCTGGTTGTGTGTATAGACTGGGGAATGAGAGCCTGGAGAGCAGAGCTGCAGAAAGGGACCTGGGGGTCCTGGTGAGTGGCAAGTTGACCATGAGCCAGCAGTGCCCTGGCAGCCAGGAGGGCCAAGCCTGTTCTGGGGGGGCATCAGGGACAGCATGGCCAGCTGGGCGAGGGAGGGGATTGTCCTGCTCTGCTTGGAGCTGGAGTGGCCTCACCTCAAGTGCTAGGGGCAGTTTTGAGTGCCACAGTATAAGAAGGATATAAAGCTATTAGAGAGGGTCCAAAGGAGGGCCACAAGGATAGTGAAGGGCCTTCAGGGGAAGCCGTGTGGGAAGTGACTGAGGTCTCTTGGTTGGTTGAGCCTGGAGAAGAGGAGACTGAGGGGAAACCTCATTGCAGGCTTCAACATCCTTGTGAGAGCAAGATGATGGGCAGGTACAGATGCCTTCATTCTGGTGATGAGTGATGGGACTCAAGGAAGTAGCATGAATCTGAGTTGGGGGAGGTTTTTGTTGGATGTTGGTTAAGTTTTCCACCTGAGTGGTGGTTGGACATTGGAACAGGCTCCCCAGGCAAGTGGTCACAGCATTAAACCTGACAGAGTTCTAAAGAAGTGTTTGGACAAACCTCTCAGTCACATGGTGTGACTCTTGGGACTGTCCTGTGCAGGGACAGGAGTTGGACTTGATGGTCCTAATGGCTCCTTTCCAGCTCAGCACATTCTATGATTCATAGAGAGAGGTTAGGCTTGCTCCAGAAATTCAAGATTTTATCTAGATCTTAGTCACAACCTTTTTGTATGGTGTCTCCTAACTTTAAAAGTGCAGCATGGAAAATCAGAGAAGCATATCTGAGCGATCTGCAGCAATTACAAAAGGTACTGCAAAGACTATCCATCTATTCCAAAAGCTCTTTGTGTGAGAGTGTTTTCTGATTCACACCAAAGACTCCCTTCCATGTACAACTTAGAGGATTGTTGTTTATAAAAATAAAACTTTAATTGTAGACTGTCACAATTCAGAAGAAAAAAAGAGATGTTCAAATGGAAATGTTGAGCTGAGATTCCTCAACCTTGTGTTGCTGAACCAAATAGGTCACCAGTTTTTATCCTGCGACATAGACTTTCTTTCCTCCTAGACTTTGCTCCTCAAAAAAAAAGCTTTATAAAACTATAATATAGTTCCTCCTTGCCAAGGGATTTGGCACATTATATCACAATTAAAAAATGCAATAAACCCATGAGGCAATAAAAATGCTGTAGAATCTTCTATAAACTAAGCTAACAAGCAATAAAACAAATCAACTTTAAGTGTAAGAAAGAGGTTTTGCTGCCAGTAGAGGAAGAATTTTATTGAAAAGTATATATCGTCATCTGTGCATTCATACTGTTGAAATAGTGAATGTTCTTTAAAGGGCAGTACTGCTGTTTAATTCAGTGTTTGAGATCAGCACATATACTGGAAGGATTTTTGAACTGCAGGTAACGAATACAGCTGCCCCTAGGCAGCAAAAAAATATCCCCAGATAAGTATAATGATTTTGTTAGCAGCTGAACTGTTTCTTTTCCTTAATACACCAGGAAATTGCTGTAATAGGGAAAAGAGATAAGGCTACATAAACAAATACTTTAGAAGTCCCATTCTAAAAAGAAAACAGGCACACAAAAAAGGCACACTTCAATATTCCTTTAAGCCTGAAAAATCCTCCCATTTAGAACATTTGTAGCAAAGCTAATACTTCTGCTTCTTCACCTTTCTTTTTGCTAGAGGAAACAGGGAGATACATATTGGCTCCCTTTTGTGGTGATAGCACTACATGCTAGGGGTAAACTGAAGCCAATGTCTGGATTTAGAAATGCTTGTCACCAGATTGAGGGTGGCATCGGGCTGGGCTGAGCTGGCAGAGGCTCTGAATTTGAATCTGCTCCCTGACACACTTCCAGTTCTCCAACCTCAAGCTGACTGCTGGCACCAACAACCTGAGAATAGGCTACTGTGCACAAAGAGATGGACAGGGACATAACATTTATTTTTTGTTATTGGTTCATACTGCCTTTTCAGCCTAAAGATTTATATAACTGTTTTGAGAGAGAGTGGAAATAGTATGCGATTTCCTTCTCAGCTCTTTCTCTTAAACTTACTTCTATATTAAAGTCTAATGTTACTTCAAGATACACAAGCAATACCAAAGATTCAAATAAAGTTCACTATTTATCAAGTTTTAAAGGAAATATTTAAAAAATACTGTCACGCTGACTAAGACCTGAAAACACTTAACATTACGTGAAAAGAAGGGAAACAAACACTTAAATGGGAAAACATTTATGTTCAATTCAAATTATTCAGTTTTATTATCCTAACATCACAGCTATACAATTTATGCTCCTTTTATGCTTTTTGAGCAGAGAGGATTTTGAAGTGGCTTTGTTTACCCCAGCTTAGTTGGGTAGATGCCCAGTTCTTTAATGAGGGCACTGAGTACTGTTTCTGCTGTCAGTTCTTTAGGTCTAGAACACCCCTGTGCAGTTCACTTTGCCTTCAGAGACACAAACCTTCATTGTAAGTCAGCAACTGTCTACACTGGAGTATGAAATGCGACTACTTTTAGGAGCTGAAAACTTTTGCAGATAAACTACTAACCACCACGAATAATAAGGGGAATCAATTTTGCTTTTTCTTTCCCACTTCTGTTGACAATGAAAATATGCTGAGAATACATGCTTTGCCAGAAAGCCATGAAAACACCTGCTGGGGCAATGGTCTGGGCAAGGGCCTGCTCTCCTCACTGTCAGTGAACCCATAATTGGATGAAAACTAAGCTTTGAGTAAACAACCTCCAAATCAGCAGAGATAGCTCTGAGATGCTTTGAATTTTATTCCAGGTTATGAAGAAGTTTTTCTATGTATCCATCACCATTCTGTCAAGCAAAACCAGCCTCACTCCCAACAGTGCACTGTTATTTTTGTGACTGCACGTGTGTTTGGCAATGTATTCACTGGCATAGCCATGTATATATTACCTTACCATCAATCATATTTCTAAGAAGATTCATGACCATGTACAGCTATCAGTTTGAGATGAGCTCATCCTACTATGCTAGCAGATGCCAATACATAGAGAATTATCTGGCCATGATGATAATCTTACATTTTCAATCACAGTGCTACTTGTTACATCCTGTGCTGTCTGTGGCAGTTAGCCTACTTTCTCAAGTAGCCTTCCTTGATGAGGAAAAGAGCAGAGTGTTGAATCTGAGTGGTCTTGATGAAAAGCACTAATTAGTTTTTCCGTTTTTTAAAATTCTGTGTCTTCAGCAGTTTGGTATGTAATCCTAAAATAAAAAATTGGGAGGAGTATTGAAAGATAGCCTTGGTTCTGTGTCTTCAGGAACTCAAGGACATTTTTCTGATGGGATCAAGGAATAGGTAGACTAGCAAATTACCCTCAGGTACAGGACTGTAGATATTAACTCATGCCAACTACTGTCATTTCTTTGTATGTACTCCTGTCCATATACAAGTATAAAATGCTCCCAGGTAACAGAAGAGAGAACTAAGAATCCTCATATTTATCATACAGGCTGAGTAAAAGAAGCTGGCACCAAAACTTGTCTCATTCATCTGCTTATGCCCCTTTGATGCTTTTTGAGATCTGTGAATGCCTTCAATCTAAGTTTGTTGAAAGAATACAGATGCCTAAAGGCTCAGTTTGAAATTTGACTGATAAATCAGGGCCCTGTATCAGTTTTGAGCAGAGAATTATTGTTTCTGATTTTATTTTTAAATTTAATTTTTAAGAAATTACACTAACTGCACTCTAGCTGTTGGAGACCTCTGTTATAATTTAACCACAGCTAGAAACTAAGTACCACATGGCTGCTCCCTGCCCAGGCCCTCGATGCCCCCAAATGTGGGATGGGAAGGAGAATCAGAAAAAGGTCAAATCCATGGGTTGAGATAAAACAATTTAACAACTGAAATAGAGTAAAATACTACTACTACTAATGATAAGTATAGTAACAAAAATGAAGATAACAAAAAAATAGTGACATAAATCTCAAGTTTATAAAAACAATAATGCACAATACAATTGCTCACCATTTTCTGAGAAACTGCCCTGCTCACATTTATACACTGGGCATGAAGTTCAGTGATGTGGAATATCCCTTTGTTCACCTGTCCTGGTCATTCTCCCTCCAGCTTCTTGTGCCCTTCCTGGCTGGCAGAACATGGGACATTGAAAAATCCTTTTCTTGGGGCAAGCACTACGCAGCAACAAGTAAAATATCAGCACGTTATTAGCAATAGCCTCATACAGAACTATACCAGCTACTAGGAAGAAAATCAACTCTATCCCAGGTGAAATCTGGAGAATCACTAGAAAAATCATAGCACCAGCACCATTTGGCAGTTCAATAGGTTTGTTCACCTCTGTTTGGTCAGCATTACTAAGTATGCAAAGTTTATTAATAGTGGTTACCATAAAAGTCTGAAGACTTTTGCCAAAAGAACACTATAAAATTCAGCCAAATATAAAATGTTTCAGCCAGAAATTTAGGAAATCTTCATAACTTCCTGAATGGGAAGATAAGAGAACATGTTCTGGACTGTAAATTTGTTTTACTACTTGGTTTTTATCTGCTTGTAGTATGTGTGTTTTAATTTGACCTCACCATGTGTAAGAAGATTGCCAAAATTATAAGTGAATCTGCTCTGAAAAACTCTGAGCTAGAACTTCGAAAAATACCATTTCCATTGAACAGCAAAGATAAGAAAACAACTTTTCATATTCATGGACTTGCATTTCAAACCACTTGGCAGATTGAAAGGATTATATCTAAGCAATTGTAGAGAAAATGAATCAGACTTTGTACCTTCCCTTTTCTTGATTCCAGTCTAAGGATTTTTCACTTATTTTAAATGGAAATATCATGTCAACTGGTCATGAGAAGATAATACCATAGCTTTCATATGTGGGTTAGAGCAATTTTAATTTAACATGACACACTTACATGTTTACATTACTGAGTGTCAAAACTGGCTGAAAAATATAGTATTCTCAAAGCGTATCCACCCCCCACCCCCCAAAAAAGGCTCAAATCAATTCGATTTTGGACAATTTTTTATTTATGCTGCAGTCTTTCTGTAAAAAATACAGCTTCTTGTTTAAAGCAATCACCCACCAGAGAATATGGTTTACAGAGAATCACACATCATCTCGAGCTGTAAGATATATTGAATTTGGGAGACTATCATGGGCACAAACACTGTATATATAAAGTGTCCTCTGTTCAGCCCTAATTTAAGTGGATCTTTATCATCATCTAGTACAGCTATTCTTACATTCTTGAGAGTGACAGAGAGAACAAGCAATAGGAGGTGCACAAAAAGAAAAGAAAAAAATGTTCAGAAAAATAAAAGCTATAGCAATTACCATGAGGAGAATGGAGAAGGGAAAGTAACAGGGGAAGTGCATTAGTGAGTCAGATACTGAGGGGAAAATCTTAAGCATGAATAGATGTATTCATTGTACTCCTGAAGGAAGCATAGGTAAAGATAAGGAGTTATATTTAGTATTAAGAATATTGGGAAGATGAGGAGATTGCAGGACATTGAGGAAAGGAAGGACAAGTCAGGGAAACTTGGTCAGCACAAGAAAGGGAGATCAGAAGACTGTGCATTATGAAACCACTGACATCAAAGCACCTAAGATCTTAGTCTTAGGAGACCAATAAAGATTTATACTGGAATAAAGACATTTATAACTAGGACTTTAAATTGTATTCTTTCTCTATTTTGATATTTTCAGTAACCTTTGATGCTAAAAAGGAAATTATAGACTTTGCTTTTGAATAGAGGCCATTGTGATTTGCTGATATATACTCTTAGGGTAATGAATGAAATTCTAACATAGGACCAATAAAATCTTGTTTTCTAACCCAGTGGAATGAATAAAATACAATATCTTTTTCTCTTCCAAAGTATTATAACTAAGGGAAGTGGAATAAATTTTCTTTTTCCCAGTATCCCAGTTTCTTTCAGGAACTATCAAAATTAAAAAATGACAGCCCCAAACTCTTTTTTTCTAAGCAGTCTCTGCAGAGATGGATGATGGTAATATGTGGAACACTCAGATCTCAGATCTACAAATTGAACTTTATTGCACATACTGCATCTTGGTCATATTATCTAAAATACTTGAACACATTCAACAACATTTTTTATGCCTTTATGTTCTTGAAGCTGTTGCATGGGAGTATTTGGTGTCTTATACCATCATAGTCATTATTAATAATTGTCTTTACTTTTTCTTAGACATTTGGGAGTTGTTGTTGCTGTATTGTAATTGGTTGGTTTGTGCTTGAGTTTTGTTAGTTTTGTTAGTTTGTTTATTTCACTAAGGCAAATAGGAGCTCTGTTGAAGAGTTCTGATATTATTCAGCTGGCAATTTTTCCTGAGACTGAAACTCTCTTAAGTTTCAAGTTGGTGAGAGACAAGTCTTCCTGGGTTTTGTGTACACAATATTAATTGTGATAAAATCATCTTTGGCATTTATACAGTCTGTATAATAATATTGTCAATCTTTAACTGATCATGAAAAATAAGTCCTTATCCTTTGATGTAGCTGAGATTAAGGAAGCTGGATATGTGTAGCTTAGAAAAGTCTGCACTCGTTTTATCAGGTCTGTGTTCCTATATTGTAAATATTCCTGACAGAATTAGCCTCTGAGCACCCAAGCAGTTCAAAATAATACTCCTGAGCAGTGTGAACTACCTCTTTCATATAAATGAGATGCTAAACTCCAAGAACATGCTGCCAGCAGACTCTACATGACAGAAGAGATTGGTTAGATATTTACAAATATAAAGGTCCATATGAATTGTCCTCTGTGTGTCAAGCATATTTTCTAAGTTCATAAATCTTGAAGTAAAACCAGCAAATATTATGTGTAAAACAACTATTTTTGTTTATAAAATAATTGGACATTTTTTATTTCCTATTTTGGAAGTTACCTTCACTTATCAACCAATAGGGAACCCTGTTAAAAAGTCTGGGAGTAAGAAATACATTTAGGTAAGATTTTGTTCTACATTAACCCACCATTGAAGTTAAATCCTGATCATACACATCTGGTAAGGATGAAACAGATGAAGTTGGGAAGTGCAAGGTGCCCTTTCTGGAAAGCATTGGACAATAATGTGGTTAAGACCTTCTCACCTTAACACATTCACAAAACAGATCCATACTGTGCCAAGCAGGTCATGTCTTACTAAATGATACCTGAAAGAAACAGCATGCAGAGAAATTAACTTTCAGCACCAGGATGACAGAAGTGCTGTTCTCACACATACTGTTTAATTAGCTATCATACACTCACCAAAGTATTGTCACTCTCTCAGGTCTTATGTAATAATCAGTTCTTAAGGCTAGATTAATTCAAATGGCTATGATATAACACAGTCTCTCTGGCCTGTGTTGATACTCCTCCATGAATGGGAGGGCTCTGTTGGTTTTGCAGGGAGCTGCTGCAATTATTTTCATAATTTATTGCTTTGACTATTTTATTAGTGTGTGAACATTTCTCCACTGGCTCCCACTCTTTTATCACTTTTTGCATAAAACAACTCAATTTCAGTCTCAGTGATTCTCATAGCTATCTTATATCTTAACTATTTCCTCTCATCCAGCTTGTAAAAGCTGACTTGTTTTTAACTGACTTGAGATTTCAATCACTCTTAAACATTTCATAGATTTTCAAAGAAATTGTTTTGCTTTGTTATGCTGATCTCCATAGAGATGCAGTATATAAATATGTGCATACCTTTATCTCCTTCCCTTTTCTCAAATCCCTTCTTAAAATCATGACAAATTTAGTAAATTTGACAGCTGTGCACCTTCTGCTAATAATGTAAACAATATTCTTAAATGATTTCCCTTGTTCTTGATAGTCTGCCCTCATAAAATCTTGTGTTCAAACCATACATTCGTTTAGGCAGGAATGTCATCTTTTCCTTTCTACATTTTGTCTTGAAATCATATGAGCATTGGCAAATGCTGAAGAATTAACAAACAAAACCTTTACTACTACAGAATTAGGCTGTAAGAGGGGATGGTGAAAGGGGATGTGAGACAAGGAAAAGTTACTGAAATTATTTCTCATTCTAAAAAAGTTATAAATACCCTGTCATTTTAGAGGTCAACTCTATCAGCAGCACTGACATTAAAAAGTCCCAAACAAAAGATATTAAAATATAAAAAGTCTTTTATAGGAACTAAAATTCAAACTCAGTTGAAACAACCACTCACGGGAATTTAATGTCAATGTCATTTGAGTCAGGTCTTACCTTCTAAATTAGTAGAAAGATAATAAGGTCTAAAATACTTAGAAAGTAATGAAGCATTTAAAGTAATCAAGCAATCATTCTGTAATGATGGGAGGTTGCTCACAAAACCAGATCCTGACAGACTACAAGTACTTGAAAGAAAGAGCAGAAGCAGAGATCTTAATTTAGGAAGAATTGTGAATTACAACAAATATTTAAATTATATTTTTAATTGTATTTTAGGTGCATAAACATACATATATGTTAATTAAGATTATAGAATATTTTGAGGCTTGTAGGTGTAAGTACACATTGTATAACTAAAAGAGTTTTAAAAATCCAATTTATCTCATCTAGACCATTTTTCTCCTCCCCTTCTTTCCACCTGGTTCTATGCCCTTTCAGACTGCATGCTTGCTTGTATGTATTACATCTGGTTGCCAAGTACTGGTGTAACTTATTTTATTACAATTGCATACTAAGGTGGGTTAGATGTTGAATAGTTGCATCTCTATGCTAAAGTAGGAAGGTAAAGTTTCTATTCTTTATTGTTGTCTGGTTTTTTTTAATTTTCCTGTGATTGAAAAGGAAAAAACCAAACAAATACAGAAACAATATGAGAAATTATTTTTATAGAATGAATCATTGGTACAAGAACATTTTTTGTTCTTGCAAGAGATTACCAAAGTAAGCAATGAAAATTGTTCAGAGATTCCTTTAAATATTAAATTTCTATTTGTTTCTTTGATAAAATACAGACATAGCCACAGATTCATTTGACTTGACAAAGTGTGGAGTTTTTGATTCATCAACTGATCAAATTCAGAAGCAAACTAGAAAGTGAATGACTGAATCCTCTAAGAGCCTTACATTTCTAGCTGTAAACTCCTTACAGTTAAGTATAACATCTTTCAGTTTAAATATATATTTAATGTTTTCACATTTACTTTTGTGTTTAGGTGCTTGTCACTTACTGATGTGCTTCAGCACTCCTTAAATGCTTTTGTGAAGCTGAGCCCAAATGAATCCTATGCTCTGGAAAACCCCTTCAGGAGCAGAGTTCAGACTCACAAGCACATCTGAAACACCAGCTGAAAATCAGTACCTTACTGCAGCAAACTTCTTTCTTGAATTAATTTCATGGAATTAGAATTAAGTCAATTTCATGAGTGATTTCTTGAAGATTTATTTCAAGGATAGCTGGAGTATATTGTTTTCCACTTATTGACATTCTAATACAAAAAGTGGAAAAAATAAAAGTGCTAAGTGACAGCAGCAGATTTACTAGAGCTCTGCAAACCTAGGAACACTCTGCACAAAATTTCTATTTCCACTTCTAAACTGGTGTTTGCAGAAAGACAAAAGATGAAAATGCAGAAAGTACAATTACATGCACATTTTTAAATGAAGTTTTGTTTCAGGCAAATAAAATGGAAAATTGTTTACATTTCTGGGAGGGGAGGCAGGGATGCCAAAAAGCTGGCTCCATATGTTACCACCAGAAACACAGAGTTGGTGAAAAGCAACCTTGTACAAGGGGCAAGTGATCAGCCTAGGTATTTTCTTGCTTAAGAGCCTGTTCAGTGGAGAGAGAGTAAGATAAATTCTTTGGAGTTATCTAACTAAGAAACTTGTGATGTCAGAAAACTGAATGTTTTCTTCTGAGATAAATTGTCCTGGAACTTAAAAGGGCTCCTTTGGAAAACTATCATTACCACATTGCCTGAAGAAAGCAAGCATTTATACTGCCTAGTTCAAATCATAAAGAATACTTTCAAACATTTTTCTTGAAAAATAATGAGTATGGCTATCTTCAGGTCTACTTTTTGTTGTTAAAAGATGGAAGGATTATTACCAATGGGATTACTTCATAAGTTAGGTATTAATTTGTAAAATAGGTCAGGATACTGTCTAAAGAAAAGAGCAGTAGCCTCAATATTAAGAGATTGCTGTGATTAATTAAAGAAAAAGATATTAATAATTTTATAAAAATCAGAGGGGTGTCCATTTAGCCTTTTATTCAGTCTGAGAGTTTAATGTTTTCCAAAAGGAAAAAGGATAAAATATGAAATTAAAGGAAAATGTCTGAAGCATTCTTTGTGCAGCCCTAGTCATTTGCGTTTATGGAAATTTCTGTGACTTTATTTGCCTGCAAATGTAACAATTATCAAACTCAAAAAAGCAGAATAGAAATAGTTACATATTCCATTTAAGCAAGAACACAGAGGGCTAGACAGGAGCAATTTGCAGAAAAGAACACTGTTTGCCTTTTTTACTGCTTGCAAAATGCCAGGAGAGTTTCAAAGTAATAGCATTTATTATAAAAAAAAAAAAAGGAAAGAAAAAAAAGAGAATGAGAGAGAGAAAAAATAGGGAAAAAGTATTGCCTGAGAATAGGCCCAATTTTAAATGTCTTCACCTTTTCATCACCTTCTCTCTGCTTTAACACTGCAAAAGTTTTTATTTATTTATTTATTTATGAGACCTGGGGTGGTTTTTGGGTTTTGAAACCTGTATGGGGATGTTTTTAGCACCCTTTTTAAAAAATTGCTTTACATCCAGAGAAGAAACACCTTGTCTTGTGTTCATTTGGTGTTGTTTTTAATGAAGATTTCTGAAATGCTTAAATAATTTTTCCATACTTCATTGATATCTTTTTTATTTCTTTGACCAAAATCTCATTTCTCTTTCAAAAGCTCACTGTTGTTATGAATGTAATGTTATGTTGTTATTGTGTAAACAGTGTTTCTACAACTGGACAAAATGAAAAGGTATAAATAGAGAAAAAATTTCCACTCAAGCCATCTTTGTTAGAAAAAACTCTTTAATTCTACATTTTGAAAGTTCCAGTATATTCATTGCTGTTCTTTGCAAGCTGTGTGTTCTGGAGACACTGGAGTTTCAAAAGATTTCAAAATCCATTTCTTCTGTTGACAACAGATATTGAACTTTCTTACCTGAAAAAAATAAAACTGTCTGAGATTTACCTTACTTTTAGCACAAGAGTACCTTATGTTTACCAAAACATAAGAGGCTAAATAAAGCAATACAATATGTTCTGGCAAGGAAACAGCAGGAGTAACTCATGTTCCATTCAGGATGATAAAGCGTCCTTCGAGTAGCGATCGGGTATTTGGCTCAGATTTCTAAAACTCTTTTGAGCATTTCCCTAGATTGCCTGGATATCCAAATCCAGTGATTTTCATGCCACCCAGCAGCGTACTTCCCACGCCACCGTGAAAGGAGGAATGCAGGGCTGCAGCTCCTCAGGTGTTCCCTGACACTGCCTAAGGACTCTTGTCCTTACGCTGCCTCCTTTGTATCCCCAGTCCTTTACCCCTGGTGCGCTGGATGGGATGGGATCCCAGGCGCAGGGGCACGGAAGACTCCTCTTTCCCCCGGAGCAGAGTGCTCTGATCTGCACAGCCCCTTTTGCCTCGTGGCAACAGGCAGCTGCAGCCGAGGAGGCCGCGAGCCGGGGCGGCCTCACGCCTNAGGCGGCTCCGCGCACCTGCCCGGCCCCGCTGCGCGCAGGCCGGGGGCCTCTCGGGCAGGCGGAGCCGCCCCGCTGCAACGGGCTGCAGGAGCCTGTTCCATGGGCTGCCGCTTTGAACTCCCGTCACCTTGCTGCCTCCCACATCTGGAGCCCGAGGTGAAGGAAGATGAAAGCGTGCTGGGGAGTGGGAAGGCTTGTGAGGCACGCTGGGAATGCTCCCAGCCTGCGAGCGGGGCTCCCGACTTGGCCATTGCCCAGCCTGGGCTGTTACACTTCGCGGCTAGAGGAGCTATCCCTGTGTGGGCAAACTGCCAGGGCTGCTCTTGATGTGCGCTGTTTGTACATAAACCAGGGTGTTAGTAGGTGCTTACATTTGCACTTACAAACAGTGGCTCTGATAATATTCAGAGATCATGCCTGCATCAGTTTTAAAATTTTCAGAGATACTGATGACGACCAAACACTGTAAGAGTCCAAAGTAACATTTACAAACCTTGCTTGATAACTTAACCACTGTATGCTCCCATTGACTTTCACAAGTTTTAAATCAAGTCTTTAAAGCAAGAAAAAAAGGAGAAAAAAAATCCAACAAATACTGCTTTCCAATTCTGCTAGGCTTTGGAGTAAATCTATTGAAAAAAAAAGGTCAAGTCAATATGAAGTGCACCCGGCCTGTGACACTGAAACTGAGCACTGTGTCCAGCTCAGTCAGCCCTGTTAGTGTGAGCATCAGCCTCACAGTGTTCTGCAATACTAAGGCACTTGCTGGGCTAGCTTTTCTAAATAAGGATGTTTTTCGGAATGGAAAAATTCGGGTGCACATTTTACATCAGTAGCAGAGCATAAAGTGTATTTTTTCTGACCTGTAAATTTTATAGTGTTTATGGTTTGTGACATCATGACATTCCCTGAATGTTAGTGTTAGAGGAGGCAGGGAAAACTGCCTTTGCAAATATATAATCATGTAAATCTTAGTCTCCCTGGCCTTTTTAGAATAACAAACAATGATACATAATTAATTGTAATTTTGCTGGAAGTGACATTATCACCATACTCATAAATACCCACAAGGCAAGGACTGTCCCAGGGGAGATAACTTTCTTTCAATGGTGTGATAAAATGTTCTCATCACAGACAGTATTTATTGCCTGTGTCTCTTGAGAGATGATTAAAACAGGAGAAGAGCAAATAAGCAGACACAAAGCATCCCCACTATGCTCGTTTCATAGGCTTGCTTCTACTTGTTTAAAATACTGTGTAGTAATATGGGATCTGAGAATGATCATGTTTTCTCCTTCTGCTTTATTACTGGGTTTTTATTATTGTTTTGGAGAAAAATAGCTAGAGAAATATCTGAAACCTTAATATCTTTTAAAAACTCTTACACTGAGCTACAATCCCTGCTGCAGTAAACTGCACACAATCTCATCACTTACTTTCCTCTAGCTAGCTTTCATGTCCCTTTGTGAGCACAAACAGAAAGGCATTTCATTACATTCCCCTTTCTTACAAGGTAAACCAGTAGAAATGAAAATAAATTAATTACATTAAAATTATACCTTATTTACTTTGTTTAAATGAAGAATGAGCTATGGTAAAGTCATGTTTTGGGGTTTTTTAGATGAGCAAAAGGGTACTTTTTGATTGATTGCTAGTCTTTCAGAAAGGTAGGTGACATTTCAGGCAACACTGGCTGAAGCTTGCAATCCCCTTTTGGAAAAGCTAAGGAGACATATAATTTGAAAAATTTTTGAAGTTACAATCTCAGCTAGGATGAAACATTGTGGATAGGTTCATTTCAGCCAAATTGGTGAGAAACTCTCATTGTCAACTTTTCCTTTGTTTTTTGAAGTTGCTCTCTCAGTGTATATTCGATTAATACCACCTAAAAATAAACCTGCAAAGCAGAAAATTTATTTGTGCTGTCATGGTATCAGTATTTCTCGCTTTTTGTTCAGAGATAACTTAAGATTCTAAAGTGAGTTTCAGTTTCTTGCTTCTTTTTAAAAAGGCCTTGCTTTTTGTTTTGCTTTTTATGTAGACATCATTTTGCATGAATGATGCAGTAATTGTTCAATATCTCTCTTTATGACATTATTTAAACCTTCCATGAGTAGCATCAGCTACTTCCTTCAGAAAATATGATGCAAAGTTGTATAGAAGGGTCAAAATGCCACTGACCATGAATATCTGACAGCGCATTTAAGATTCATTAAGGTTCAGATGCAGCATGAATTAAATGCACCTCTAAATCAAATAAATTATAAGGTGTACTACTCCTTAGACTATTACAGTAGTGTAGAAACTAATATTTAGTCATATAATGCCAAGAATTTGAATTTTTTCTTTAATTTACTGAAGCTGGAACTTCCTATATTTTGCTGTACCATTCAGTATTTTTTACATTAAGTTTATGCCTAAATTTTTTTAGCTAATTTCTGTCTCCAAGGAAAACCATTTTAATATTAGTGAAGTATATGAACTAGAAAATTAAATATTAAAAGACAAAAATTCTTTTCCTAAAAATTTCTGTTATGGAGGAAAACACTTATGAGAATTGAAAACATTCAGGTTTGCTTCCTGTTAATCTTCCAAGGTTCATGTGGATGTCTTATAGGCTCTAGATAACCATTTTGGGCTGCAAATATGATCTATCAGAACCCTTTGTTCTTCACAAGTATCAGGCATTGATGATGAGATGAAAAGATAATTAGACAAAGACAACTAGACAAAGACAACAAATGTGTTTTTTGGAACTGCAAGATACGTTTGCTTGTTTGACAATTTTGCTTACCTTGAAGGTCTTACATTTAATAATACGTATTTCAGCACCACAAATAACATTCTAACAGACATAATGTGATGGTTGGTTTGTATTGCCTATTCTTCTCATGATTTGAAATGAGTAAACAAGCAACCTCTCCATATAAACCAGTTCAATGGAATTTATTTTTAACAGCAATTTCCTTTGTTCCTTCAGTCTTCAAAACACAAGACAAAAAATCATTTTCCCCTGGTTTCTTACAAGACAGCTACACATTGCTGTTTTTCCACACCATGACTGTGCTGCAGTACATGTTATATGGCAAGATTAGAAACATAATGACTCATGATAGTATTGAATTTAAACAATACATTGAAACTTTTTTAATTTAAACCTTTGAGGAACTCACCAACAAGCAAAAGTAGTGGTGGTGCAATTAATGGTGCCATATAAAAAAGAATTTAATTTCCTGTAATTTGTGAAATATGAATGGTTCTGTAAATACTCAATGCTAGCTTAACTCCAAAATGAGCTAACATCTGCTCAGTTTTAGGCGAATAAAGCACTAGAGATGATTTATATTGTTTTTCTTCATTGTTAGTTTTTCTTTTTTTTTCCCTCATCCTAAATAATGGGAATCTTTCAAGGTAAAGCCTTACTTTTCCTTTAACATCAGCAACACTCACTACTCACTCCTCTAATTATTTGTTAGGAAAAATATTACAATTTTGTGCAACTGATTCTAATTTTTTCATTATTATTTGATTTTAAACCACAATAGACATTAACTTGGTACCAGTGCAATTTTATAATGAAATCACTCATCCAGGTGGCTTGACATGAGAATTAATCTACCAGATGTTGCTAAAAAAAAAAAAAGAAGAAATTTTATTTGTTATTAGAAGAAGCAATTACCATTTCTCGTCAAATTTCAAGAGTCCTGTATTCAAAATAAGTGATTTTAATAAGCTGGTAGTTATTTTGCTTCAATGTCTCTAAACAAGAAAGATATGTAGAAAAAAGTTAAATTAAGGAAAAGTCAATAGGTCAAATAATTACCTACTGTCTGTGACTGGGAGATGGCAAATCTATAAACATAACAGGACTCAAAATAAGTCAGGAAACTGATAAAGATTTTTGACTTAGGAGAGAAGAGTCCTACTTATAAAGAAAAAAATTGCCATAAATTAAACCCACATGAAAATCATAATCCATATTATTAGAATTATTAAAAATGTACCTAGACTATGAAATTTAATTCTTATTTAAGACTGGGTTTAAGCTCAGGTTTCTCACCTAACATGCAAGCTTCAAGGATCTTGGATTCCAGGTGCCTCGTTATACAGCACAAGAGTCATCATCAAAAGGATGTAGTTACAGTCATGCAAAGGTGGAAGTTCTTCCAGTTTCTGCTGTGACCATATCAAACAACACAAGACCATATTGCAGAATCACAGAATCACAGAATGGCTCAGGTTGGAAGGGGCCACACTGGGTCATCTGGTCCAATCTCCCTCAAGCAGGGTCATCCTAGAGCACAGGGCACACAGGATTGTGTGTCCAGATGATTCTTGAGTATCTCTGGTGGGAGAGACTCCACAACATCTCTGGGGAACTTGTTCTAGTGCTTTGATATGGTCACGGGAGAAAATTCAGTAAAGGAATTCTTCCTCATGCTCAAGTGGTACTTCCTATGCATCAATTTCTGCCTGTTGCCTCTTGTCTTGTTGCTTGGCATCACTGAGAAAATCCTGGCTCCATCCTCTTGACACCTTGACACTCAGACCACCAGGACTGAGCCTTGGGGGATACCATTAGTGACAGGCCTCCCACTAGACCCTGTGCTGCTGATTGCCACCCTGACTGCTGATTCACGAGGACTGATCTTGGCAGTGAAGATGTTCTTTGAACAAATCCTGAAGGAAACTTTCCAAACAAGGCTGCTTCTTTCCTGTCTTCCCTTCTTTCACTTTTTAATTCTCTGTCTCATATTCATGTTCCTAACCACTATTTTACTCTAAAGTGAATGCTAGACATAGTGGGTTTTGAGTGACAGGACATTAACACAACACATTAAAAATTTTACTCCTTCTTGTACTATTACAGAATTGCTGCACAAACAGAAGGTTTAGATCTTTCATATCTTCCCTTCTGTAAATACTGGTTTTAACTTAATTTTCAAGTATTTTCAAGGTTTTGAGGTGGGGTGTCTAACATGTAAAACTGGCCTTGACTTAACTTTATGAAGAAGACTTAGAGTTCTTTTAGTACCTTGAAATCTCTCTTTGAAGTGTTTTTCCTATGTAAGTATGCTAAAAGTACAATACTTCATTGTGAGTGTTTTCATGTGGAGTTCCAGTCTGGAGTGAATTTTATGGCTAGGTTATAAATCCCAGAAAGCAGAAATTTATAATGGGAATGCTTCTAAGTCTGCCCACTGAACTGCTGCTGGAATGATTTTCTACACAGTATAAAGGCTGCTTGAAAGTTTTCTATTTCTCAACAAACACACTGCCCCCCTCCAACCAAATAGATTTATTTCAGAAGGTGGAACTTTTGAATAAAAACAAAATTGCCCTAATAGTATACTATCATGAAACTAAATTCAGTTTATTCAGCTATTAATTTTCTCCTAAAAATCGTGTTGCCTTTCTGAGCATTAGGTTTTGCCTATTGACACTGACAACAGGCAAGCAGAGGCTTTACATAATGGGACAGAGCAACATGAATAATCAAGAGTATCTATGCATCCTTAGATTTAAACACAATGGGTGATCTCAAGATGTTCTATCTACAACTGATAAAACCATTTTGAAACCCAGAGCATTTTCTTTTTAATTTGGTTAAGTACAGAGACAAGCAGCTCCATATCAGAATGCAATACGTATTTTGCTCATTTTCTTAGGGAAAGAATCATGCATAAAGAGTTGGGGAATCTATGCTGGTAAAAGTAATAACACTTCACTAATGACAAATTTAATTATTTTCAAGAGCATTCATCAAATTCCTGTTGGTTTAGGTTTTTAAGGGTTTTTTAGTATGTAAAATATTTGTTAAGGGCATAGGCCTGTATATTTCTGCTAATCTAAGAATCTCTTTAATGCCTTACCTTCATAGCTGGTTCCTGACTACAGGTTTTATCAATTTTAATCTTCTGGAGAATTTATGTGCTACATAAATGAGCATTAAATATAATAAATCAAACTAGAATACCTTGGAATGTATTTTTCCCTTCCACTTATTAAAATCTGCTTTATGGAATATATGGAAATACAATTTCTGTAGAAGCAGATTGAAATGGTAATAAGTAATTCTAGTCTTTCCCATTTATCCACAGATTAATCTTTACATTTTTGCATATGATGGCTACAAATATTTTAGATTTTATAGAGCAGATACACATTTAACCAATCTCTTTGATCAGTGTGAGAGACTAGGAGAGATTTTCATCATCAGTCATACATCTACAAGTATAATAATCATACATGTCTACACCTTGCTTATAAATACAAACTAGTACAATCTATTAAGGTATTAATTTACTATTTGATTAAAAAATGTTTTTAATTTAGATGACAAAAAGCTTTCTGTACACATCTCTTCTCACCCATTATATTTAGAAGTTTGCAAATCAGACTTGTAAAATTCACTCATGCGGAATGAATACACTGTAAATCCACCATGAAATGTGTAAGCAGTGATGAAAATACATGGCATTTTCAGGAGAGCTCACTGTTGATCTACTGTTGCAGTTGAAATCAGTATATATTCATGATACTAATGAACTCTTTAATTTGAAAGAAGCAACATAGATAGAAGTTATAGACTGCTGTTGCCACAGACTTAATTTCTTAGGTTACTAACAGTTGCAAAAGTAATTTCACTATGATACATAGTACATCCTATTATATGAGAATGATGTAAATAATATAATGTGACAGAATGCACCATGCTAATCATCTAAAAGTTTGGTAATTGTATAGCCTGGTCTTTTTTGCTATTTCTATGATGTAAAATAGTTTGTTTTCCAAGGCATAGGTTCTCTTAATTTCATTGTAACTTCATTTAGAATGAGACCTGAAGTTTTTACACATTCTGTACTTCTATTTCTCATTGAATGTGTTGAAAACTAAAACATTCTAAAGCATTATGGTACTAGGTGTTATTGAAGGGAATGTTTTGACTAATCTATATACATTATATATGGGAAAAGAAAATGCTACCTGATTGTTCAATTACAAACACCTATTGATATGCATTTCCTTCCAGTTGTCTTTGTGACATGAAAAAACAATAATATTTGTGACATAAATTTGCCACATTTGCAACTTCCATGAAGACATTCTAGCAGGAAAAAACAGTTGAAATTCTAAAATATCTAATATAGTAAGGTTAGAAAGCAACTCCTTAGAATTCATAATCGGCACTATCATTTTTGCAAATTTCATGCAAGAAATAAGACATTGGGTTTTTGTTTGGTTGTTTGCTTAAAATTGCCAACTGAAGAACATTTTCCAAAAATTCTCAAGTTTGTAGGCATCAAGAGAATATAGTAGCTCAACATGACAGGTAGACAAATGAAACAGAAACTTTCATTAAATCTTCCTTAATTCATTGCCAAAGGACTACATTGGAAGTCATCATTCTTACTATCAAATCTTCCCTACATCAATGTCTGAACACCAAACTCCACCAAGAGAAACAGGGACAGAGTACGTGATTTTAAGCATAACTTGTTATGCCACTTGACAAGCATGGCAAGAAGAGTGGAGAATCTAAGAAATTCACATTTAAATATAGAACTTAATGCTGTGCTTATATTTGATCAAGATATTAGAAAAAAAATATGGACTGTCATTATATAGCCTGTTTATGTGCATAAACAGTGTACATTATAAACTTAATTTAAATAAGGATTCACAAGAACACAAAAGGTGATATATAATTTTCTCAATCTTTAACAAATGCTGAAATAAAAGGCAATTTTATCAGATTGCAACATAATAAATTTACCTTTTCTAATTGCCTGCTATTTGAATTTCAACATTCTGAAACTAGCAAACCAGAAAAGCTAATAGAGTGTTTGAATACTGTGTTCAGCACATTAGAATGCCAGTAAAGTGTTCCACCATTTCTATCCCCCATTCATCATTATTTATTGCATTGTATTTAAGTGAAATCTAGCCACTCCCTTAAAAAAACAAAAGTATTTTAAAAATCCAAATCAACAAAATATCCCACAAACCCCAACCCAAAATAAAAAAATAAGAAAATAAATTCAACACAAGAAATCACAAACAATAAAAAAGAAAAACCAGAAACCACTGATAAATAGTTGTAGTTCTGGGGAACCAAAGTCACGGTTCAATTTATAGTGGCAAGAAATGTGCTAGCATTGAAAAAAAAATTATATCAAATCTTCCGGCCTTTCAGTCTGAAGATTGAAAAAGGGAACAACAGTTTAGTGTAAAGACTATGGTCAAGTGAAGCACACAACTTAAACAAAAGCTTAAACAAAAACATTTTACGAGCAAGTAACACTTTAAAATCTACTTTTTTTTTACTTAAATTGATGTACATATTTCTGGCTTTGTTGATTAGAGACAGAAAAGTGAGACCAGATTTTGGCTATGTGTTTCTCTGTCAATGCAGTTGAAAAAATTATATTTTACATTTTATATTTATGAAAATGTTAACAGTGTCAGAATGCTCATAGTTGTACAAATATAGCTAAAATACTCTACTTCATTTTATTGTCAATACTCCAGTCATCTAGAAAGAACAAGCAGCACTGTTACTGAGGTGATTATCATAGATGAAGTATTGAGGTAACAGATATAATTACTTTTTCCATGAAAATACTTTACTGATATCCATAAATAAAGTATACAGTCAAAGGAGATAGGCTAAGAAGCTCAACAATTTATTAGCACCAGTGAACATCTTATAGAACTATTTATATGTCTGTAAACAACAACACATATAATTTTGGGATTTTTTTCATTGAACATGTAATTTTGGTTCTTTTATTTTTATTCAACTATTGTGAGTGAAACTTGGCCATTCTGTGATTCTGCAAGGGAAACCAGTCATTTTTTACATTGTAGGGCAAGTTGTGGCAAGCTAGCTTGAGATGATTCAGGCTGATATTTGGTTGACTGTTGATTTGAACATAAGAAAATGTGAAAACTAGAAAAATAAAAAAGGAATCCAAAGAGAGGAAATAGTTTCTGCATATCTTCAGAGGCCAAAATAACCCACTGCTGCAGAAAGATGATACAGAGTTGATTTATTTTGAGTAAATAGGAATTTTATAGAAATATACAAGAATACAATGCTATTGTATTTGCTATTTCTGTATGCAAGGTAAAGCATCTAAATGTTTTTAAAAACTTTTTTTTTTTAAATAATTATAAATCATTAAGTTGCTATTTCTTAAAAAATTAAAACTACTATTTAGCATCTCATAGTTTTGTTTGCAAAAATCCAGAGAAATAAGTGTAATCTACATATGACAAAGAATGAGATGAAAATACGGTGGCATTAATATTCTCTTAAGTTTTCCATTAATTTTCAAAATAATTCTGAAAACATAAGAATGATACATTCACCCCAAGAAACACAAAGAAAGTACTCTTTATTTTGACAGGAAGAAAGAACATTGCAAGCTGGTTGTTATGACCTGATCATAGGAAGTAAGAGACATATGTGCCAGTTTACTGAATGCAGTGTTTGATACTATTATTCTTCTGATAATATCTTTGTTACTTTACATTTACTCATCACTTCTGATGGACAAAAATCCTTACAAGCTATGAAATTCTAAGATGCAGGAGCACATCCAAAATTCCAGCTCCACTTTCATACCTTGGCTGCACGTGGTGTCCATACCCCTTTTCTCTTGTCTTCTGAGCTAACAGGTGTGTTCACACATTCACACACAGTGCTGTCATTCTCCATTATTTTTAATGTGTAAATCTTGAGGACATAGGTGGTTTTCTTGATCTTCCTCCTCTGGACACACAGATATTTACCTTGTACCCTAATTGATCAAAGATTCTTAATTAATTATGAATTAATCAAATGTCAGTATAATTTCTAAGACTGTAGATTTTTACATTATGCAATAATCTTCTTAATGAAAAAAAAACAACAAAAAAACCCCAACAAAAAACAAAACACCACATTCTGTATTTGTATACAATAATTATATTTCTTGATGTAGAATTTGGTATATTTCCAGCTGACATGCCAGGCTGTGCTAGTGTAATATGTATCAAAACAAAATGGCATGCTAAGTACAAAATGAAAAAAAAGACATAACAATTAAATCCCTTCTATATCACCAAGTAAGCAGCAAGCATGAAAGTGCAGACTGAGCAATCTTAATAATAAGTGTAGTAATTCAAAGGCTAGTATTTAAAAGCAGAAATAGAAAATATTATTTTTAATATATTTGTTTATTTTATAAGTTTCTGCATGCTTGCATTTTTTAAATATAAATCACTGAGTTACTTTATAAAATCACATATTGAACTTTTTTCAAAACTTCCATCTTTCCTATATGACCCAACAGTAGCATGTACTAGATTTTTTAAAATTCATTTAACAAAATAATTGGTCTTTAATTATCATAAAAAAAAAGGTAAATGGAAATCCTACTTCTCAGTTATTCTTGAGAGAGGTGCAGTACAAACAGGCAGATTTACCCAGTCAGGCACTTGTAATGCACTTGAAGGCAAGACAATCATTAACTCATATGAGCCTAAATACCTGGGTGGCAAAGACCATAGAAATTAGAAAACCTCTGTGAATCTGGGAAAATAAAAGTACAAATCCACTCATATCTTGAATGAAATGTCTCACCTGCATGACTGCAGTAGTGCTACATAACTCTGTTCTGCATTAGAAAGTAAATATAACTTCTCAGGCTGAAGCTCCAAGACAATGTTTTTGTTTTGTTATTGCTGTGTGGCCCTGAAAAACAATTAAGGTCTAAACTACAAAGGAGGATTAAATCATCTGTTTCCTAGCTCTGAATTAAAAACTCAAGTTAAGTGCCTAGAATTGCAATGCACTACTTTGACACACTCCAAACAGCCAGAGAGACTTTTTAGGTGGACATTATTCATCCAGTAAGAAAATGCAAAAAGATGACAAAATTTCTTATCCTCTGCCTGAATATTACAAATGTTTTCATCCATTATCAAGAATTGCAGGTCATGATGTTATCATATGAGTAAATGTCTTCATCTGCTTTAAGAAAAAACTCATCATGTGGTTCTCACTTTTTTTCTGTGCAAAATTTTAAGTAAAAAATAATATTTTTAGAAAAGGGTGGCAATGTTCTTAAAATTATGTAACAAGTTATTTAGTGCAGGCCCCTGCTTGGGATGTGAAGTTTTATGTTTAGTTCCTTGTTCTGCTTCAGAACAGCTCAGTCCATTGTCTTTTAGTTATGTATTGCCATGATTGCTTGTAGGTATTTTGAGTTGTACTGGCCTCACCACTCTCCTTTTTTAAGTTCATAACCCAACCAACCAACCAGACAAGCAAGAGCTTCTTCCAAGAGGGAAAGCAAGGAGGACATCAAAGTGCAGTGATTAGGGCTCTCATCAGGATGGAAGGGGTGAAGCATCTCTCTGTGATTTCTCATTACTCAAGGGATTAGACTGAAAGCTCCCCCTTCTTCTCCATTATTTGCAATTTCAGCTGGGTACCAGTGAGCTTTTCCCTGATGTCCAATCTGAGATTTCTCTAGCCTGCTCTGTAGCAGGTTTAATATATAAAAATCAGGTCCATATGAAGTTTTTATTTATGAGCTAAGTGCCTACTGCTGTTTTAAAGCCTGAAGTTTTAATCATATAGGCCTCAATCCTACTTAAATACTGTCAAAGAACCCAACCGATTTTTGAGGAGCTAGATCTCCTTTTACTTCATGTCTGAGACTGGCATCCCCCCTTCCCTTTCCTCCCCACCCCTTCACTACCTTTTTGTCCTTGGAAGCACGATAGAGGTGATTACATGAAAAATCTCCCACCAGCGTGAGGCTTAGAACACAGGTATTCTGTCCAGAACTCCTCCATGCAGGCTGTTTTTACCTCCTCTACCTGTGCCTAATGCTGCAGGAGACTTCACATTTAAACAGGACCTGGGCTTCTTTGACTGAAAAACGTCTTTTTGATCCATAAAAAAATGGAGCAGGATTTGTACCTATATCATTGAATTTTATACTGGAGAAAGCAGCTGGGGAGGGGGCAGGGCAGAGGACTTAAAAATCTTGTGGTACTCATATTAATTCTTGGTTTTGTCTTAAGTAAAAAGGTTAAACTCGATGTCCTTACCTGAAGAACTACTTTTTGGTTTAGCATTTAATAACATAATTTAAAATGTGCATATGCTGAACATTATTTGATAGCAAAAATGACATTCCCAGGCAGTGCAGTGAAGTATAAAGGATAAGGCTCAGTAAGAGTTTGTGTCTGTCCTGTGAGGAGCAGATAAAATATCCTTTTCTTGCAAGTGCTCTCATCCTTTCCTCCCTCCAAGGCCTTTAGCTATAAAGCTGCAGCCTGATTTAATAGCTTTTCTTGCAACTTAAAATAAGTGGTTTAAGTATTTAATATGTCATAGAACTGCTATTTTGTTTCTGTTATTTAGTCAAGCTCTTCACATCTGACAGCAAGACCAAACAGGCACTGAAGAAAAACAATACAGTTATATTCTTAACACCATAAAATCCCCAAAAAACAACCAAGCAAAAAAAACAACCAAACAAACAAAACCAAAAAAAAACCCAAAAAACTAAAATGCCAAGGAACCTCACAAAACCCTGCCTCAAGTCCATCACTGTAGAGAAATATTATGTCCCAAATGCTGACAAAGAAAGATTAAATTTATCAACTCCTCTGGTGCAAAATAATTAAGCAAAAATTCTCAAAAGAACTAGGAAATAATCTTTTTCCCCAAACACATCTTTCCACTGTCCTTTATTAACACCATTTTCATACATAGCATCCTACTTAAAATATAGAGTAAAATGTTCACCCTTTCTGCCAGTAAAGCAGGAAAATACTTCCAATTAGAATAAATACCAATAGCTTAAAGTGTTGTCAGGGTCTGAGTATTCTGCAAAGTATTTCTTTGGTCCTCAGAAACACTGTCCATATGAAAAATATGTGGATGACATCTCACTCCTTTTCTCACCTGAACCAGTAGTCATGTGTGTACAAAGTTGATTTGCAGTATTTATTTTTAATTTTATTATATTTATAACTAAATTTCACAAGTTAGAAACTGTATATAAAACATTCCTATCATAGGCCACAAATAACTGCAGTTCTTGAAGCTAGATCTTTTTTTAAAGTCAGAATTTATTTGAACCTTCCTATATTAATCTTTCTCAACTTCTATTTTTGATAAAACATTTTGTAAACAAGATGGGTCATGGAACTGCTATTAAGAAACAGTCTAAAGAATAATTTTTATTTGTGTAGGATGCTTCATTCACCGTTCAGTGACACTCTAGAACCAAAGTTCCTCAGGTTAGTGGTATAACAGCTAAATATATAATGTAAGCACATAACAATGTAAAATATGTAAAAAAAATCCAATCCAAACAAAACCAAACCCACTTAAAAGTAGAAACAAAATTAAAATACAGAACTATGTGCATGTGAATTTATAGCTAATTAGCTTCCCTGAGAACATTTGACCTTGTGACTGAAGATGACAAAGAATATATATTTAAAGATTTTAAACATTTCAGAACTTTATAAAAAGTTGTAATAATAAATGAAGAAATTGCAGACATTGAAAAGAGAGAAAGATTGAGAAGTATGCATCTTTTTCAAAGGATGATTTTTAGAATTAAAATGGAATTTTCAATTTTGCATTTCACTGCATTTAAGGCATCCATGGTTCTTACTGCATTAGTACACACGAAAAATCACACACATATATATATACAGTTTGAACATGTATGTCAGAGGACTGGATTCATCCAGCATAAGGGATAGCATGGTGGATTCTCTCAGAAATATAAATCCAGATAATTGCATTTTCTTTGTTATACTCCTTTTTAATTTGTCTGTTTAAATTGTTGCAGGAATTATCTGGGCATGGAATTCTTCTGATGTGACACTGGAACTCAGTCTTCTGTAGCCAATATTCTTTAAACACAGAATATTTTGCCTTTTCATCCTTGCATCAAAGGAAAAACTAATATATGAAATCATACCAGTATATCACAATTTTAATATTTCTCCATTGTGAGGACAAAATTCTAAACTTCAATTTATGAAGGAACTTGATCCTATGAGT
Organism: Notiomystis cincta; assembly: GCA_013398075.1. Classification (NCBI taxonomy): domain Eukaryota; kingdom Metazoa; phylum Chordata; class Aves; order Passeriformes; family Notiomystidae; genus Notiomystis; species Notiomystis cincta. The sequence goes on along the minus strand of VZRX01004395.1, from coordinate 29,524 downwards.
TTTAAGGAAAGGAAAGCAGAAAGGAAATGAAAAGAGTTGTAATATATTTCTTAAAATGAAGGCTTTTAAGTCTTTAATGTTGGGGGTTTTTTATTTTTATCTAATATTACATTGATTTAATTATTATTTTATTTAGCTGATTCAAGCACATTTCTTCAGTGCAGCTGTGGAGATTATTATAATAATTCTAGATACAGATAAATTTGTATAGTCAAGATTTATCTGCCCTTAAGTAAAACAGAACTGGCCATGGGATAGAATATATTGATGTATAACATTAATGATAACGATAAAAAGTTACTTAGATTAAAAATGTCAGGAGACTTTCCTGAAACAAATCCAGTCAGAAATAAAACAACTTTTGAAAAAAAACCACCACTTTGCCTTGAAGTAAAGATTTGAAAGATTTGAAGAACCACTGGAAGTCCTTTCTAATTTTTTCTTCTTTTTCTTTGAAAAAGAAGACAAGAATAAAAAGGAAAAAAAAAAACCAAAGAAAAGAAGAAAGCTTTATTTGAAACAAACTTTTTGATCCTGTCAACCTTATTAAAATTTGTTACACAGGTCTTTCTGTTCTCTATGCCAGTATTCTCAATCTGTGACAAAATTACCCAACCCCCATTTATTCCTCTGAGAAGCCTGCATTGTTCACTAAAGGCATATTTAATTAAGCATGATTTGCAATCCTTTGATCACTTTCATGGTTCTTCTTTGAATTAGAAAATTATTTCGATACCCTTCCTAGCTGCAGAAATCTGAACACCGAGATCCAGCAATAAAAAGCAGTGCCAAATGCATACCATCTGCTATATGATATTATCATTTGAATTCACCCAGCAATTAATTTATCAACATATTATGCACAAGATGTCACATCTCCCTTTAAAAGGATGCATGCTTCTTGTATCCCAAAATATTCTAACTATTCTTTATTAGAGGTTATCTTCTTGCTTATTTTCTGCTTTCTCTTTTTTTCCTCTGTAGATATGTTCAATAATGATTTTGGTTTTATTTCTTTTTTTTTGTCTTCAGACCATTTTTTGATAGAAATGTTGACTAGCACACAATGAAGATCTGATCTCAGAGACATATTAGAAGCACCATATTTCATTTGATCTAAATTTCCTATTTATGTTCCCCTTCCCCAAATGACTTGAAATCAGAGCTATCTCATCACTACAATATGCTTAGGATCCAAAAGGTGAGTATTTTCTATGTATTACTCTCTCCTACGTTTATACTTATAAAAAAAATGTAAAAAGAATAAACTAAATCCCATTTTATGGTAAGCCAAAGGCAGATATTCTAAAGTGCATTCTTTGCTCAATGGGGAAAAGATGAAGGGATGAAGAGAATTTGACAGAACCCCACAATTTTGCTTAATCAGCAACACAATGAATGCAGCTGAGAATATACAGAGACTGCTACTGTCAGAATCAAATGTTTTTTAGTACTGCCAAACATTAACTTTACCCCTGTTCTGTTGCCTTCCAAGACTAGCAGAAAATCAGCACTCCTGATCTATAAAATTCTCTGCTTAGCTAAGATCTTTATCTGCTTGCGTTTGCCAGTTAAAATGTCCAAATTTTCCATGGTTTCTGGATTTAGTCTCTTTACAAAGTTAAGTTTTAAATCACTTAAGCTACATTTATTTCCCCCTCATTTGACTTATTTTTCAGAATCTGAAATACCATTTCAGACAGAATGCCTTTGTAACTTTAAAAAACATGCTAAAATATTTCTTAGATCTCCTCTCTGTATTTTTTTTGATTAAATTCTTTTGCCAATATAATACAAGAGCAAATCTACCCCTTAAAAAAAGTATGCATTTCTGTTTGAGACATTTTTGAAATGACATCCTGAATCTTTCAAAGTTCATTTACCTGTTCTTGATCCTAGTATGATAGAGACAATGAACATGTGGATTTTCAATGATGATACATAATTTGTACCTTGATAAAGTACTTTCCTGACAATTCAATGTACAGCTGTGCACAGCAAAAATGCAAACTGCAATAACAAAGTTTAACTATAATTATTACTACTGAGTTTTGTGTGTGTAGCTAGAGATGTTCAAAAGCAGACATTTTTTCCCCAAATAACTGTGGTAAGAAAACTGCAACACAAAACAATAGTGCTACTCACTGAAGGGAGGTCATATAAAGACAAGATTCTGGTGTTGCTGGGTGCCCTAAAAATACTTTAGTGTACATTTAAAAAAAAAAAAAAAAAAAAAAAAAAAGGAATTACTTTTAAGAGAAATATACCCCCATTTTGAGGAAAAATCAAGAAAGTGACAACCAGCGAGGTGCTGCCCAAACTGAGAAGATTATCTTTTTATTCAGTCATTTGATTTCAAATCTGTGCCTATTTCCTCCTCCTCTTCATCCATGTTCCACATTGATTGAGGTAAAGATAGAATTTTCTCTCAAAACCCAGAATCTCAGACAGTTATTTCAAAGTATTTCTAACTACATCCTTTATTTTTTCTGTGGAGAGAAATGTAACAGTATGAAAAGTTTCTTTGGTTCCCTGGTTAAGTTGCCAGACTGGTATTTACTGTAACCCACAATTTGCATCATGCACAAATTTGGATGCCAAATCACTACCCACTCCAGGCCTTTTAGACTAATGTGGAGTGTGACTTACAGTGAGTGAAAAGTTACTGCAAAGTTTTTGCATGGCACTGGTAGAGAAAGGAGGTAACATTTTCACAGTGTGACACATGAAGTTAACCTTTCACTCTGCTGGTGGGAAGAACCACTGCCCTTGTTAGGAGTATTCTTACTATGAATTGTTCACTGATTTTATATTATGCCTTTAAGAACTTTGCATACAGAGAGGTATTACTGAGCAACTGCTCTTTGGGCTAAGGAACTAAGGCCAGCAGCAGCAGCAGTGTTAGTTTTCCCTTCAATAGTTCAGAAACACAAGGAGCTGGCGTGCCCTTCTGTCTTTTGAGACTTATGATAGTTCTGTGACATGGCACTTTTATAAAAATCCTTGCATCTTTTTTTTCCTATTTGATTACCAAAAGATGCTCACACCTATAATTATGTAAAGCATATGCACTCCCTTTGGAGTTATTTATTTCAGCTTACCAACTTAATGTGCTCATAAATTGCGCAGATGATGACTGATTGCTAATCCTGTACCTGCTGTGGGCAAAAACAAGGGGAGAAAAGGGCAATACTCTGGCCCTAATATCAATAATATCTCAGGAGTATTAGGACTTCATTTACCCATATATTGCTGCATCACCAGGGACCTACTTAATGCCAAACTATCTGTCTTCTATACAATTTCTTAAGCAGCCAGAACGTGGACAGGACTGGCTATAAATAGAGCATTAACTAAACACAGGCATGGAATATTTCTTCTCTGACTATGCATGAAGATAAGCAAATCTGTGTATCCCATCTTGAGCCTGATATTTGTATGTTTCTTACACTTGTAGCAGGAAAATTACAGTACTTGCCTCTATGTTTACTCTCAGTGAGGAGAAGCAACTGTGTCCTGTCTCACGCATGATTCTGTTGCTTCATTAATTAAAGCACAGTTCAAGAAAGGGCATGTCTAACTTTCAGCTAATGAAGAGAAGGCACGCAAAAAGTAACTGCTCTGTCTGTGAGCTGTCAATTATTTGAACCAGGAAATGGAAATACGAAAATGCTTTCAGATTTCAAGGAGTAGAACTCACTATCATGTATTAGCCCAAGTGTAAATCTGGGACTGGTGAAGCAGGAATGTTTATATCCAAATGAACTTCTTAATATGAGTAAGATTGATTAAAAGTTAATAACGTTTTTAAGAAAACTGAATTGAAATAAAGATTGATTTTAGAGTATATATAGAGAGAGCCCTTGCACATTGCAAATCTACAGTGATTTTCATTAATCGTTAGCTTCTGGAACCATCATATGTGTGTCATCCTAAAAGTTTGAAAGACTGATATAGATTACAGCTTTTCTGTAAGACAGAGTAGACCACACTGAGTTCTATATTGCTAGGATTTTTCTGCTGCTTGATCTTGCATTTTTTGCAGCATGTTATTCCAACACTGTAAATTGCAGTGTAGTAATTTTACTAATCACTAAAGTGGCCAAACTTATCCTTTCTATTCAAAAGGTAGAGAGCTTCCATAAATGCCATCAAAATATTACTATCTACTGCTTATATTATTGCAGAGGGAACATTTGCATAAAGTAAGTCAGAATTTTTCATGGTTTATTCATCACTCTGAGAACTAAGTTTTGTTGTCAAAATTCATACAGCTGGTTCTTATTTCAGAAGACTAGTGGTTTGCCCTAATGTTTAGCTTCCAGATTTTATCTGTAGTGGCTCATAGTCATAGAAAAACTAAATTTATAAATATATATATATGCTTTACTTGTGAGTTAACAAATTTCAGCTAATTTTAAACATATTGCATTGCTCTTTTGTGGGTACCTGAATTTCAATAAAAATACTTAAATTATGCTTGTAGAAAAATGTCTTTTATTTATTTGCATTTGTTCATGAATAGTGAAATACTTGTACAGTAAATTGTTTCATCACTTAGCATTATTCAGCATAACCACTTGTAAGGTTTTTCCTGGTAGCATGTGCCTGTTTTAACTCCCTGCCCTACACAGGCTTTGTTAGTTGTATATAATCTTTGAAAGATTTGTTCAAAGGAAACCAAATAGAAATCATATATGTTCAAGTTCAGTCCAGAGTCCAATAGAGCCAAGGTACAAAACAATTTTCAGTGTTTCCACTATATAGTGTAATTTTCCCTTGAGAAATGTGCATTAATAAAGTAAAAGTAAGGTTGACTTTATTAAGTCATATTATTCAAGTAAATTTTGACTTTTCTTCCTCAGGTTGCTGTTTATTTTTTTATTTTAGCCCTTAGTGAAGAAAACAAATCCCTTCAAGTCACATGAACTTCTGGTGGATGACTAAGGTTTCTGAATATGTGTTGCACAGAGGACACCTCTTTTGCATTGCCTCTAGATATCTCCTAAAAGTTGTTAACCTCCCAAATCAGGGCCTGCTAGGACAATAAACATGCTGGAATGGAACAGTATTTAGGACATCAGTAACTTTTGCAGCCTATACTGTGTTCAGTGCTGACATGATTTTGCTGTTAGCAGAGAACTGCCTTGGGGAGTTTTAAACAGCTCAGATAAGTCTACATGAACTGAAGATACCCCAGCAGCCGTGGTGTAGTTTCTTCTCCCAAGAAGAAAGGATAGTGGTGCCTTTCAAAATTGTTTCATTATTTTATGTGAATGCATTATGAAACAGGTTCGATTAAGTACCTTTTATATTCAAGTGATCAAAAGGAACTTTTCACTATTTGCACAGACAGAGAAATCAGAGAAAAAATAGATTTCTGTCTGTGAGGAAGACTTTTTTCAAAATTCTAAAGAGATCATTAACACAAAGTGAGACTATGGTCTGGTGTAGAGCTGGAATGAAGTTGATTAGAATTTATAAACCACTGAAATAGGAGTTTATCATAGAAGCGCTGACACAGAAGTAGCAAGGGTCAATGGATTTTCATGAGGCAAAAGTCCTGGAGGTGCCATATGAAGTTAAAGAACAATATTAGCAACATATTCCTTGATGTATCTGAATCCCTCCACTTCGAAGTGGAGGCACCATTCCCTATATACTCCCTATATATTCCCTATATATTCCCTATATATGTCTTCCATAGATAGTGGAAAACATTCATGTTTGTGATAATTTTGCACATATCAGGAAAGTATCTTCAGTTACTGACTCAATCCTACACTCATTAGCAAAGTCCATCAAAGGAGTTTTTGCAGTCTTTGTTTGTCTGATATTATTTTTTTAGAACTCATGCTATGCTTTTATCTGTCATGATATTTTAGTATCATTGTCTGAAATTAAAGAAACTGAAAATATGGAGATAGATAGATTTTAAAGGTCAGCACTCCACAAATTTCATGAGTGAAATAAAGTCATGTACGTTGCAAAAATGACAGATTTGTTTCAAAATGTTTATCACCTTTTAAACTTTCATCATAACGAAATTATTTTTACTCTTTGGTAACAATTTTTAGAATTTTAGCCACTCTGTTTCTTCCTTTACAACTATAAGGAAAAAAATCCTTTGTTATATACTTGTACCCAGCAACAGGCCTTTGAGAGCTCAGTATTGGTGTGACATGACGCAGTACATGGGAGATTAAACATCATTATGAAAGGTCCTTTTTTAATTATGGCAAAGATAATGAAGTGAGTTGTATCTGACAGACCCCTTGGAACCCATTACTGGGCATTGCAGCCGCTCATGGTCACACCACTGAGGTGCAAAATTTCAGACATAGATAAAGACCTTCAAAAAGCTCTGAAGACCATGTTTTAGTTGCCTATTGGGATACTTAATACCATCTTATTTCCATGATAACATTTAAAAAATAATGAGTTTCTCTATAATCGAGAAATTTCAAACAGTAAAGGCTGTACAGCACCTAAAATAAGTTGTTCAAGAGGTGATTTACATTGTCTCAGGTAAAAAGCTGTTCAAGACAGCCTAGCTAAATGAAAAGGTTTTTATATGTGTGACCATTAAAAAACGGTCCAGTTTATTAGTGCAGTTAAACTCCCTCTCTGAAATGAGTGAAAATCCAAACTTCACTTTGTGGGCCAAGATACATGTGTAAGCATTCATTAATGGAACAAAAGGATCTTTATAAACTATACCTAAAATCCCATGAGTACTGAGGAAAAAATATGTTTATTCCATCTACATGATTTCAAAAAAAGTGGTTTGGGGAATATGAATGACTTGCATATGGTCATTGACAAGGCCAAAATAGGATGAGATATTCCAATGCAGTGCCTAAATTCTGTTTCATTTTCCTCACTCATTGCTAATGTAATCCAAAAGCAAGAAAACAGCAAAAAAACCTGCTTGGAGACATTGAGACATGGCAAAAGCAAGAATGTCCTACATGGAGACTTATAATAAATGATCCACAGTTTTGCAATACATAATAACAATCTGAGATTTTGTTTATAATGTTTTATATTTCAGTATCTATCAATAAAAAAGGAAACTAAAATGGACGATGTCACTTTCTTACTTATCTGACCATTATATGGTGCAGCACTATGTAACTACTTGAATTACAGAGCTAACATAAACTTCCCTTTGAAATTACAGGCTTAAAATCACTTTGCAAAAATCTAGGGTCTCTCAAAATGCAGAATATCAGTTAGGCATCTTCAAAAATTGTAATTTCAGAAATTAATGTTGAGGCATTTTACTGTGTTTAAAATTCAGTGTTTAAATTTTGCTTTCTAAATTTCTGCCATGACCCACTCTTTGCTTGACATCTATCAATTTGCTTTAAAAAGATGTCTACAATGTCTACAATCTGTCTACCTTAAAACTTGAAATAGGTATGGTTATATTTTATGCTTCTCTCATGAATGAAAGAGAGAAATTACTTTAAATAACTTCATTCCTGCTGAGCTTAATTTGAAAACTATTTTATGAAGTCTCTTGGGTCAGACTTTTAGATTATCTCTTTAATTTATAAATATTATCTATTTGTATACATTAAAGCCAGCTGTAGTTTATTGATATGAATATAAAAATAAGAAATATGTTCACAACTCCTCAACTGCCCCTTACAGATTTGGATTTTAGCCCAAAAGGATGAATACGCTCACAAAGATTTCCAGACACAGGGAAAAATATTCTGCAAAAATACTGTTTGAATATTGTGCATCCTGAAGGCTTAATATCCACAGCATAAGAAAAAAAAACTAGGGAAAGAAAAGAGATTTAAAATGTTTGCATTTCTAACTTGATAGCATTACACGGCAAAAGAGAAAACTAGAGAAAATATTCATAGAAACAAGGAATCATATCAGATTGAAAATACTTTTAAGTTGACCAAGTCCAACCATATGTTGACATATATAATATGAGCCAGCAATGCCCTGGCAGCCAGGAGAGCCAACTCTGTCCTGGGAGCATCAGGCACAGCATCCCCAGCTGGGCAAGGGAGGGGATTGTCCTACTCTGCTCTGCACTGGGGCAGCCTCACCTCGAGTGCTGGGGGCAGTTTTGGGTGCCACAGTATAAGAAAGACATTAAACTATTACAGAATGTCCAAAGGAACATTAAACTGTTCCAAAGGAGGGCAATGAGGATGGGGAAGGGCCTTGAGGTGAAGCTTTGTTGAGGAGCAGCTGAGGTCACTTAGTCTGTTCAGTCTGGAGGAGACTGAGAGGAGACCTCAGTGCACTTCTACAACTTCGTTGTGAGGGGAAGAGGAGGGACAGACACTGATCTCTACTCTGTGGTGACCAGTGACAGGACCAAGGGAATGACCTGAAGCTGTGTCAGGTTTACATTGAATTTAGGAAAACCTTCTTTACCCTGAAGGTAGCTGGGCCCTGGAACAGGCTCCCCAGGGAAGTGGTCACAGCACAAACCTGACAGAATTCAAGAAGTGTTTGGGCAATTCTCTCAGGTACATGGTGTGGTTCTTGGGGATGGTGCTGTGCAGGACCAGGATTTGGATTCAGTTGTCCTTGAGGCTCTCTTCCAACTCAGCATATCCGGTGATTCTGTGAACCATTAACCCAGCACTGTGAAGCCCACCAGGAAACCATCTACCCAGGTGCCACATCTACATGTATTTTAAATCCTTCTAGGACTGGTCACTCAACCATTTCCCTGGGCAGCATGTTCCAATGTTTGACAACCCTTTCCATGGAGAAATTTTTCCATATCCAACCTAAACCCCATCTGGTACAACTAGAGGCCATTTTCATTTGTCCTATCACTAGTTGCCTGGGAGAAAAGTTCAACCTGCATCTCACCAAAACCTCCTTTCAGGCAGTTGTAGAATGATAGAATCCCCTGTGGCACCTCTTCTCCAGGCTAAACCACCCCAGTTTCATCAGCCGTTCCTCACAGGACAATTCACCAGGATTGGTGTCCTTCTCTGGACATGCGCCAGGGCCTCAGTGCCTTTCTTGTAGTGAGGGGCCCAGAACTGGATTTGCATGTGCACACACAATGTGCAAAGGCCTTACAAAATATTCAGTGTAATAGCATCATTAAAAAAAGAAGAATCATCCAATTATTAATAATCCAAATGCCTCCCAGCAGATTAAATATATTTCCCACCTAAAATGTTTATTGATTAAATATGATGTTTTCATATGCATTAACTCTTTCTAATAATAATGCTTCTCTGACCCTCCCACTGTATTGCTATTAAAACCTAAGTGTCTAATAAAATGCAGTTTATGCTTTTCTATACACATTCTTTGTTTCTGCTGTTCTTTACTCAGCCTCTGTGCCAGATGATTGTAAGATTAATATGCATTCTTTAAAACCTCAGACAATTACAGAGCTGTTAAAACAAAGTGGTTGATCTAAACCCCTGAAAATCATTGCCTCAAACAGTAAAATTCTTAACAGACATGGGAAGGACTCATTTTCGAAATTATGTAATCTCTTACCAGTTCTGGGAATGGTTTTAGAGTACAGAAGGAGGTTAACTACCAAACTCCATTTTAAATATATTGATTTAAAAAGATCTAATGATTAAAATAAATATATTTATTTTGAATATATCCTGTAGGTGATATATTCTCTTCTGTCCACTCCAAGCCTTGTGTGAAGGGAGATGATAGTATTGGTTTAGTCTTTGGTAAGAGATGGCTATATAACAAACAAGAGAAATCACAGCTGATAGTAATTATGGAAGTCCCAGTAGGAAAGTCAAAGATGGATTTATCATGACAAGATGAGCCATTTTTAGCAGAGTTTGATTCCTTTAAAAGACCACACAGAAAAGCTTGAAGGCCTTTGAAATGATGCCTTTGTATGAGCTAAACTTTAAATTTGTGATCTGCCTGTCATGAGGAGTGGCACATAGCTGTGCCACCTGAGGAGCAGAGAATGACTCAGAACATCTCTCTTTCCTCCTTCCCCGTGGGAGATATAAGTTACTTTGAACTTTCTCTTGTGTGGCAGTAACTTATCTTGTATGTCTGTTCAGATGCTCTAGGAAGCCTCAGAGGAGAAAAAGTCTGCCTGCTTCCACCTCATTCCTAACTGCTTACTTTGGGGCTTCAGTACAGGCCTTTGTGGATGAAGTCAGGCAGCCCATGAAGACAGGGTTATTAGTGTCACTCATCTCACAAGCACTAAAGGACAAGTCTGAAATGCTTCCTCTTGTTGAGTAGCACTTCATTTCAGGAATAATTCTGGATTCATTCTAAACAGGAGAATTCATGTCTGCTGATGTTGTAATTTCTCCCTCTGTTCTGTGAGTTTTGCATATTTTGTCCACTTATAATTGGTCTTGTAAACTGCCGAAACTCTCTTGTATTGTATTACTTTCCTTATGTATGACTACTTTTAGTTCAATTTCAATGATCAATTTAACTTTGAGGATCAAGAAACATGTACCTTTTCAAATTCTGTCCTTGTGTGGTTCTTTAAAGAGGTAGTAAATTAAATTTGTGCTAATTCTGCAAACTCCTACAGCTAGTGAATAGCAAGAACTTCCTTGAATTTGACAGTGTTCTGTGTTGAATTGGTTAGCTGTGTTAAACTGTTAAATTGCTGTACCTAAACAAAAAAAGAAAATCCAAACCCACAAAAATAAAACAAAAAGAACCCCAAACCCACAAAAAGTTAAACAACAACAACAAAAAGCAGTTTGTTCTGGGCAAAAATATATCTGACTTAAGGAGAATATTAATGAATAGGTTAGAAGAATTGTAGTAAAAACCTCTGGGAAAAACTATTACTTGTGACTGTAATCAAGGATTTATTCTCATGGCTTTTGGCAATAAGAACAAAAAAAGAAATTCCATTTGCTAAAATGATAGCATCAGGTTTTTTGAACAAAAGAGAAAGGAAGGGAGATTAACTGAATGATGAAGCAGTCCCCTGCAAACTGTTTATATTTTAGCCCAATTGTTTAAGCAAATTCTGAAAAGACAGAGGCAACAGCAGGTTTAGTATCAAATGTGCCATCTGTTCTCACACTGAAATCACAGAATAAGCCACAGGCCTTACCTGTCCCATTTATGCTACATGGTGTGCAGGAAAGGAATCCTAAACTTTGTTCTTGCTCCTGTTTTTGCTCCTGATGCTGATGACATCATAAAGGTCATTGCATAAGGATACTGATAATGACTTTGGGCTGATGGAGGAAACTCAATTTTAAAGAATTGAACTCATAACTTATGATATATATTCAAGTCATACTTTTCAGGGATAATTTTTCATGTCTTTTTTTTATCATAATATCTGACTTATTGAATCTGGAGATCCTTAAAGCAGAAAAGAAAAACAAGATGCCTTTACCAAACTGAAAATTCTGAGTACACAAATGATGGTCTGGCATCTACAAAGTGTGTTTGAAGTATTGCTAACTATACACTCATGTTGTCAGAACTGGAAACAGTAGAGAATGGGATTCTGTCAGGTTGAGGTGTCAAGAAGGAGAAAAAGTTATTCATATCATAAAACATCAAAAAGTCATTTAGGGAGATGGGAGAGAAAAAGAAAAGTATCTTCAATAGTGAAACTAAAAAGGAGAGTTCTATGTCCTGATCTGCCAGCAAACTCACTTGGCAATTCCTCCTCTAGAGGAATATTATTAATACAAATGGCTCAGAAGGCATCCCAACCAGTGCTCACAGATGTGTGACTGTAAATGTAAGAAATATTAATAAATCTTAATATTTTAAAATAAATGTCTTTTAAGGTAGACTCAAATACATGAGTGTATTAGCCAAAGTTTTGAGAGTATTTAACATTATTTAAAATTAAATAAGGTGGAGTGAAATAAAAAACCCTCCTTCCATAACTTTTCATTTTAAGACAAAAGGAGTTTCTCCTTGTCAAATGTTCTTCTATTCTGGGCTATTTTTACTTGTCTTTTCTTTCTTTCAGAAAGGATTTGCTTTTTCGGTTTTTATTCAGCCGATGTGATCATTAACCACAGTCTTGAGCACACCCGGTTCCTTTGTATGATCATGTCTGTGATGAGATCTGTGTTAAAGGTCATTATGCATTTTCCAAATATGAGAAAGCATAAGAAAACGTCAGTGTAAGAAAATGTTGCTCTTAAAGACTAGTTACATAGTTTGCAAGCTGGAAATGATACCTACAATAGGTGTTATATTTCGGCCGAGGAGTGAGGTTGGCCCAAGGAAGGGATCATACAAAAATACATAATTGAACAGAGGTGTTGATAAATCACCTACACTGTAAAGCCCAGGAAGAACCACTGATGTAGTATTTACTGACATTGAACCAGACATGTGCTTTGCAGGATCAGTCCTTCTCTTCTGCCCTTATTTTCTCTTCTCATTTTTTATGTTTTTCTAAATATATTCCTGATTATTGCCACCAGCTAGCTTGTGCCATTTCCTGTTTGAACACATGGCCTAGAGATTCATGGTTCTGCACAGCAAAAAGCCTGTTTTAACCTTCCCTCCTTTCTGCTGGTACTGCAGGCCAGTGGACAAATGGTTACAGTGGAGTTCGCCAAGGACATACCCAGCTGCACCTTCACTGAGAGAAGTAATATTTAGCAGTAAGTGAATTTTTCCAATATAGTCTTAGATATGTGCCAGGGCCCTGAGCTTCTCTTCTTATCCAAATCCCAGTATTTGGAGGCTTTTCTTTTAAAAATAACAGTCAGTTTACGTTCTGTAATTCATTACCAGTTTTTAATCTTTCAAAACATAATTTCACAAGTTACTGTAATACATTGAAATAGGAGTTTGAAAGCCTTCTCAGGGAAAAAGTAGAGTGTTCCATTTTTGCAGCACAATAAAGAAGAACAAATGCCCTCTGCAAGTCCATAAAGCATTTTGAACTCCCTACTATAATTCATGTACTGCTACCTTTTATATTTCTAGTATTCAACCAATTTTTAAGAGAGCTGCATATGTGTATATATTGAAGCAGCACATATAAGCCTCAGGATAGACAGCAAATTATCTACATAACTCTTTAGATGTGTTTCAGAGAAACAAGACCTTTCATTTTGCTGTCTACAATCACAGAATGTATGTGACTCATGGCATCTAGACTTTTGTGAAAGAATACCAACAAAAGAGCCTAGTACATGAGAAAAAAACATAAGCAAATTGGGTTTTGCTTCTAATAAACAGTCTGATTCAACTAATATTGAGGGTAAATTGCTGGTATTTTCATTAACATGTATTTTAATCCTATCTCAGCTGCCATTAGTCAGCCCTTATGAAGTCGTTAGCTTTTTATACACTGAAAGTCTTTCAGTGATTATTTTAGCCATGAGTCTCCTGCAGCACTCTCATTCAAGCATGGAATCTTGCTTGCAGGCTGTGCAGGAAAAAAAAGAACCTTTAGCTCTGTGTTTGACCATATATCAATGCAGAACTTATCCATTCGATAAGATGGAAGGAAAGGAAGATAGATTTTTTTGTTGTCGTGGAGTTGGAAAAAAGTTTTTTTGTAAGAGCAGATTTTATTATAGGAGTAATTACAAGCTTGTTAAGTAAACCATGTAAGTCATTTGACTACTTAGATTCCATTTTTGCTACTATAAAATAGGAATCAAATTCTGTTCTGACAACCAAAGGAATCATGCAGAGCTTTGGGATTTTCTTGTGAAGAGGGCTATGTAAAAGCTGACTCATTTTCTGTGATTAGTCTCATGGAAGAAAACCTGTTACTGAGATGTCAGTAGAAAGCAATCACAAAAGGGACGCAGACATGGGAGAAGAACATTTTATTTTAAAACTCAGCTAATACTTGCAGAGAGACAGTTTGTTATTCACTATATCAAAGTTCTGGTTTTACAATGTATTCTGTACAAATGTATTAATATCAGTGGAATGCATTTATACCAGACTGGCCCTTGTGTAAAAATCCATTTTCCCTGGATTACAAATTTTTTCCACAGTAGTCAGCATTTGATTAACGGGATTTTTTTTTTTTCTCATGTGAAAGGGCTCTTTTCCTATTCTTTATAATGTTTAGTTTAATTCTAGTTTCTCATACTAAGTTTATTATTGTACAGGAAGTGCTCTGTTTTCACATGTGTATTTTATAACCATTAAAGCTGTCTATGGTCATTACAAACTGCCCTTATAAAGTACTGACAATGTCTTCACAGCATGTGATTATATTCTCTTCCTAATCTTCCATAACACAATCTTGCCTGATTCTTTCTTAAGCAAGCCTAATTGAGTTGCATCAATCAATTTAATACATAACTAGGACTGAATTAAGTATTGACTAAATCTGTGGTTCTGTTAGAGATCTGTGTACTAATTTGAACAGAAAACATATATACCATTAAAGAAAAATTTCTATAAAATATATATATTTAATGATGAAAAACAGGTAGTGTGAAAAAGGCTTTTCCTATAATTTTTAAAAAACTATTTCCTATAATTTTTAAAAAG
>VZRX01004394.1:22620-76719 GCA_013398075.1 Notiomystis cincta | reverse complement strand
GGGGTTGGGAATGGAGAAGGGAATGAGAAGGGAATGGAGAAGGGAATGAGAAGGGAATGAGAAGGGCGTTTCGGGCAGGTTGCACTTGGTGAAATTTGGGGGTTCGTGCCTGTGTCTGTGTGGAGGAAGGCGTGAGGAGGGGTGATCCAGCGAGGTGCGGGGATTTCTCTGCCCTGGGGTTTGTGCTCAGGTGTGGAGGTTGCTGGGCTGTCTGGCGGGGGCTCGGGGGGGCTCGCAGAGCGATGTGCGCGCAGAGGGCACGGGGAGTTCATGCGCTGCACACGAATGAGACCCGTGCAGCGGCTCTGAGAAAGGGAGGCGCCTCGTGGGTATTTGGGGAGTGTTCCTGCAGGGACTGAGTGGGGGTGGCTGCTGTGGTGGGTCTGGGGGGGGACAGCCCCTGCCTGGCCGGGTGAGCGTGCAGGGCTGAGCGTGTCCCTGTGTCCAGAGGGGATGTGGCAGTGCCGGTCCCTTGCGTGTCACTGCGGGATGAAGGATGAGGGATGAGGGAGGAGGGATGAGGGATGAGGGGTGAGCCCCAAATCAATGCTGCTCGCAAGGGCTGCCCTGCGGGAAGGGTCGCTCCGCTGCCAGCCGTGCCCGTGCCCGGGCTGCTCCCTGCCCTTCCCGGCAGCGTCAGGAGCAGCCCTGGGATGAAATCTGCGGTGGTCAGTCCTGTCTCCTGGCCCCAGGCAGGACCGTGGGCCAGCTCTGCTGGCAGCACGGCCAAAGTGCGCCGGGCACGCCGCTTTTCTCTTCCCCGCGCAGTTCATTCTTTGTTCGGAGCTGGAATATCCTGTTGCAGGAGGGGAGCTGCTCCTCTTGCTCGGTGTTTTTCTCCAAGCAGGAGAGCCGGCCGGTTTGGTAACTACCGAAAATCCCCGAGGCTTCTGCCTTTGGTAGAGACAATGGATGTGAGGATGTGAGCCATGAACTGCAGCGGCAGCGAGTCATTGTGTGACCTTGGCTCCAGCAGCTCTCCCCAGAATTCCTTGTCTCTCAAGCAGGGTGCTCATCCCCCCAAAATACTTCACGGGGACAAGGACACGGAATAAATCTTGGTTTCCATAGAGGAGTTTTCCCGGGAAGAAATTGCTGCCTTTCAGAGCTGTGATGCTTCCTAGTGGAGTTATTCTCAGCCCAATTACAGCTGTCGAATGGAGGTGTGGCCTCCCTTAATTTTAGAGGTTCTGCCATGTTTCATTCTGGTCTCTTAATATGGCCACAGCCTTTCTCTAATGGCAGCTCTCAGTCCTGCTTGTCCTAGGTTTTATGCAAATATTCAGAAATAACTCCAGGAGAAAATGCAGCTCTTTATTCTCTTTTTACACTCTTCCTGCTTTTTGTCAGTGAAGTTAAGAAGCCTTTAATTGTCATACCTGCTTTACAATGGGTTTTGCTGCAGGTAAGGAGGTACCTAGTTCATGAAAGTCTATTTTGCTGGTTAAGGCAGGAGATGCTGGCATTTGGGTTCTGGCTTTGTTCTGCCAAAATGGCATCTGCAAACAGCACTGAAGAAGAGGCACTAAAATCAAAAAGGGATTGTCTGTGTGGCTGTGTCCTCAGCAGGGCATCATCCAGGAAAATAAAACCTGAGCAGAGTGAAGACAAAGGAATCCATGTTTTGAGCGTGCCAGAGTAGATCTGCCTGCTGTTATTGATCCCATATTTCTAGGGGTGACCTATGCTTCTGTTGTAGAAAAGCAATTTACAGCACCGTGGTTGTAACCAGCCTTGTGGTGAACTCTGCATTAGCTTGGGGGTTTGCATAGCTGTGTGCAAGGTACCTGCATGGAGACTGAGGATTTGGGAATAATTCTGCTGTGGCACACAAGAGCAGTGCACACACAACCAGGGCATGTCTGCCTTCTAAACTGACTCTCTGCTTGGAGACTCAGGGTAACCAAACCAGTTCTTGTTGCTATAATGGGGCTAATTTATCACTGTAATTGCCAATAAACAAGTGGAACCCAGGAAAAGTCATCAAAGAGGCTCATCTCACTGGTTTGATGGCAAAAGCTTGTGAATTACTGACAGTATATCACATCATGATTACTTCTGGTTTAAAAATGTGCTTATCTAGTGTAGTTCTGGAGGCTGGAGAATGATATTGGACAGTACCTATAATATCCTAGAGACCCACATGATGTGCTGCTGATTAACTGGGGCTTGGAATCACCCTGCTGATCTCCAGACCCAGAGTTCTTCCCTGGCAATCAAGGTTGCTCTCCTAATGAGAGCAAGTCAAGTTTTTCTTACTCTTTTTTCACACTCCCGCCATCTGTTGGGATGAGCCTCTTGGTCCTTTCCTGTACTGCTCCCTGACACCTCACATTTTGGAAGCCCTCAGAGCTCTGTCACACAGGTGCCTTTTGCTGCCAGCTGGTCACAGGTTGCTTTTCCCATTCTTTTCCAGGGAGCTGTCTGGTCTCCCAATGACCTTCTCTCAAAATCCACCTGCCTGATCAGTTTTTCTCCCCCCTTCCAGTCCTAATGGCCATCTTCCATCACTGTAGCCATTGCTTCAACCCTGACTCCCCATTTTCAGCACCCAACTTTAACATATTTTTAAATAATGCACCTGCTGCCATTGATTTGGGCTGTGTTACTCCTCAATCTCTGTGTTGGTTTAAGTGCAGGGCAGCCCTGTTACAGCTGATCCTGGCAGCAGTAAAGTGCTGCCAGCACCTCCCCCTTGTATCCCACTGCCTTGGGGGACCATTTATCCTGGCTGGAATCTTTTGGAAAAGAGCACCAGGAGATCTTTATTCCCTTTCATATATAATTAGTTCCAGTGACCAAGGTTTTGGGAGGTTAATAACACACAAAGCTGCATTTCCTGGTGAGTCACTGCTGTAACAGATAATTCCATGCCTTGTGCTGTGATAAAACTTGCAAATGAAAGATGCTAAAGTGATCATGTGCCATCTTTTCTCAAGCTGATCATGGAGCAGCTGGAATTTCATCCAAGTTTCAGCTAAAATTTAGTTCCTTTGGACGTGGAGGTTTGGTCCTTGGCTCATTTTGAGCTGCTTCTTGTAGACCTGATGTGATGAGAAGTTGTCCCACCTCAGCTCTGATTATTCTTTGTCCTTCAGTGGAGGCCTGGGTGGAGATGGAAGCTGATTTTGTACAGCAGCAAAGATGGCTTAGGAAATGCTGCTCTTGGCCACTTGTTCCAGTCCCCATTGCCCCATAAATGAGGGGCAAAAGGCTTTTTTAGCCCTCTCTGTAATTTTTCCTATACTATATATACCTATGTTTTTCCTATACTTCCTATTCCTATTTCTTGACATAATGAAATGGACACATCCAGAGGTGGATTTTATGCCCTGTCCTGGGCTCCTTGTTTGAAATTTGCCTTTACTTCAGCACAAACACTCGAAAAAGCTGAATAGGATTTTGTTTCACTCACTGTGGTTTCATTGCAAATGTTCTTGGGCTGTGTGAGATATTCCAGAAAGTGATTCCAAGCTTTTTTGTTTCCTGTCATGCCCTTGGGAATATTTTCCAAAATCTTGTCCAGGAGTCTTTAAAGGGGCTCCACCCTGGAACTGTGCAGAGCCTGGTGTGTGCTGGGACTGAGGGGTTTATAGGAAACATCCTGGAATCCCCACCCAGTGTCTGTGTTCCAGTTTGCCTGGAAAAGTGAAATTCCTGTAGTTTAATGCAGAAACCATGGTAACCTGAGGAATTGTTTTCTGTGGGTTTTCTGTTGGCCTGATAGCTCAGCTAATTACATCCTACTTAACAAAATTTATCCTTGAGTTTCTGTTTTATTCTCTTGCATTTCTTCCCCTTCTTCAGCAGAACCAGGAGGAGCTGCTGTTCATGGCAGAGCCAAGGGAAGGGAGCTCTTCCAGGGTTCATTTTGCCATGCTGGAGTAGGTCTTTTTAACTCATAAAGCAGCAGCAGCAAGTTCATGCCTTTGGAAATAAAGGCCTGCTCCAACACCATGTGGGATGAACTCTGCAAGGTGTTAAGTCCACTTAATTCCTGCTGCAGTCCTGGTAAATTCCATGGAACACAAAAGCTGGGCACAGTAGCACAATCTCAACTTTGCAACTGCAGAGCTAACAGCCAAAATAATTGAGTGCTGCCCACAGAGACTGCTCCTGGAATAACTGTTTACACTCAGACATTCAAAATGGCCTCAATCCAGCTCTCCTGATTTTTCTCAAAAGACTTCTGCCCACAGTTCATTATCCTGGGAAAGTTGCTGGTGCATGCTGAGGAAGGATAACTTCTTCTGAAAGTGCAGCCTGTCATTTTTGGTATTGTCACAGGGAGCTGCTCTAAGAGGGTTGGAGGATTAGCACTCATCTGGAGCTTAGGGCTTTCCTAAGGAACCTTCTCTAAGGCAAACCTTATCTTTGCTGAGATCATCCCTTTCTCCAGGAGCTGAATAATCTCCTGGAGCTCCCATCAAATCCATAGCGCTGGGATGTGTCACACTCGAAGCTGGAGTAATTCTGTGTGATACAAACCTGCCTTCAAACGGAAATCTGATGGTCCTGACTCTGCAGTCAGCCCACCCATTGCTAGGGGCAGGCAGGGGCAGTGAGGAAAGGCCATGGTTTGGTGGCAGGATGGGAATTGTGACACGTCTGGAGCAGCCTGGCAGGGTGACAGTGCACATCCCCTGGGGGGCTGTGGCTCTGCAGTGCAGGAGGGGCATCTTGTTCTGCCTGGCCCTGCACTGAACAAGCTCTGTCCTTGGCAGCACAGCGATTTTGTCAGGGTGATGCTCCTGATGCCTTAGGTTTCAACTCTTAATTTTTTTTAGATCAGCACTGCTTTAGTGTAAAACTCTAGAACTCCACAGCCTGCCAGCTCCTGTTCTCCCGTTTTATTCAGACAGCACAATTTCTCTCCAGGCCTGAAACCCAAGGCTCTCTCGTTTTCCACAGTCCCCAGAAGTGTAAACAACAGTGAAATTGGAGGGGAAACTCGGGGAATGGGACTCCACTACCTGAAGCTGTAATTGGACAATTAATTAACCCCTGATATGCAAATAGACCAAAATTATCTCTGCCAAAAAAAACGTGTGCCCAACTCCATCCTGGGTGTGGTCACTGTGAGACTCCTGCACTGCCCAAGGTGGACCCTGTGAAGGTCTCCAATAAATCTCTGCCCTTTATCCTCTAACTCTGGTCTAGGTCAGCCTCTCCAGGCATCACTCCTCACCCCCAGCACACGAATGTGTCTGTTCAGGGCTCCCTTTCTGGGTTTCTTTGGAATTAACCACGTGTCCGTTGTACCTTCCCATGCCTTGCACTGGGATTTCTGCACGTGTGCACAGCTGTTTGCTGGCTTGAGACGTGTGTTCCTGAAAATATCTGTGCACAGATTTCTGTGCTTTGGAGCTGGGGAGCAGTATCCTTCTTGGAGCTGTTTCTTTTGCTGGTGACAAGGTCTCACACCCACTTCCTGTTCCTTGTGCTGTGCTGAGCACATCTTCTGTGACCACGCTGGGTCTGTCAGTCACATTTCTGTGGCTGGCACAGTTGTACACCTTGGCTGCTCATTATAGGCTTAGCACAGACAGATGTGGCAGAGAAACCCACAGAGAACCCACTCCTCCCTCCAGGGTAGCACTATCCCCCTTTAAATTTCTCTTTTTTACCATCTCCTGGCCACAGTGTGCAGTTCAAAGCTGGAAAGTTCACAGGTCTTCAGCCCATGCTTGCCCACTCCTGCTACCACCACGGTAAGGTTTGGGTAAAGCTCCACTGTGGGAAGTGAAATACAGTGTGGAAAGTGTCTGACAAATGCATGTGCCTCACTGAGGAGCCTGGATGATGGTTGTGCTGCTATTTGAGGGTCATAAACTGAGTTAGGGAAGACATCAGTTGAAGTGGTTTTTAAATGAAGTTAAAGCTTCAGGTCCCATCTTTAGGTCAGGGAGGGAGGAAAGAAAAGCTCCTTGTGCCTGGAGCTGCTGTGACTGCAGAAATGATGCTGAGAAGAGCTGCTGCTCTGAGCTGCTGTTCTGGAGTGTCACCCCAAGGAAATGTCTCTCCAGTTTTAGAATCCAATAAAGTTTGGGGTTTATCTGCTAAGGTTTGGGTTAAATGAGACAAAGGGAGAAAGGGCAGATTCCCTTCTCCACTTGAGAGTGTGAACACAGCTTGAGAGGCCAGTGTGTGGATCTGCACCACTGCCCAAGATCCCAGCTGTGGAACAAACCCTACAGAGTTTTGCCTTGGTGCCACTGTTGCCTTTGGTGTAAATACACAAACAGCTGTGGTGTGCAGGGGGGAGCTCAGAAGGACCCAGCTGCAGCTAGGAGTAATGGTACTGTAACAAACAGACCAAGAATCTCTTCCTCTTGCTTTAAAACATGGAATTTGTTAATGGAAAACATGCTCCACCACCTCCCATGTCTACAGAACACAGTGCAAAGTGTGCTTCCTTTCACTGTGAAAATAATAATACAGATGAAGGTCAAATGCAGATGAAAGTCAAGCCTTGCCACCCTTCAGTGGCTGAGAGTCTACTTCTGTTTTTCAGGTGGGGAAGCAGAGGTGCAGGTGAGGTCAGGAGCTGGCACAGGGAAGCCTGGGGCAGGGGTGACAGCAGCATTCAAATCACTTATTCTGAGTGCTGCATTTAAAGAGAGAAATCCCTTTTCTCAGAGGATAATGCACAGTTCTGCTGAGCACACTTAGGAGGGCTCTGCTGCCCAGGGATTATGGGCTTGGGAGGGCTCAGGTTTTAGGGTGGTTAATTCCCTGGGAGCATTCCAGACTCCTTGCTGCCCTTCCCTCAGCTGGGAAACTGGAGAGAAGCCTGGCCCTGCTCTGCACCAGGTGTTACTTGGCTGAAGCAGATGAATAAACCACAACTTATCACTTATTAATCAGAAAGATTTGAAGTATTCAAAGCTTCTGGAAAATTATATCCCCAGAGGGAATTTTGTATAATGTATGGTACTCTGGGGGGTGTATTTGAGTTTCTATTGAGTCAGGTTCACAAAATGTAAGGGTTTAAGGAGCTCCAGCTCTGGGCAGGGCTACATGGTCAGTTTATTGAGGGCTGTTGCTGTCAGCAAATAGAGATTTTTATTATTTGTTCAAGCCAACAGAACCTGCTGGTGGGGTTGCTGTTAGTTTGGGGTACACTGGCTGACAAAATGCCCAACTGAGTGCTCATCATGAGCCTTTCAGCTCTCTTCTCCCTTCTGTATTTGCATTCCATCCTTAGAAGGAGAAATAGAGGATCTGCTTCCTGCTGGTCACTGATTTTGGTCATTTTTGTACAACTGATGGAGAAGAGCTGCAGTGGGTGATGTAAACACCACCAGTGGGCATCACTGTGGCAAACTGGGTAAAAAGGTGGGGTCCAAATAAATTAGAATCCCTCATCTTTTCTGTGGCTGTGACATCACAGCCTGATCAGTAATAGGGGCAGAAATACACAGTGTTGTTATAATCCCATTAAAATCTGTTGTTCTAAGCCTGTTAAAATCTGTTTATTGTGTGCCAGTTGTGGTCTCACCATGGGCTCCATGATGGGATTGACCTGGTGCCTCCATCAGAGGTGCAGTTTAGTCAGCAGAAGGAGTTCCAGTATGAATTTTATCCTGGACATGTTACATGCCTGGGTCATGTGGAAATCAGTGAGATGTTCGGAAATCCATTATTTTGCCAACTGGATGTCAAATCCTATCCTAGAGACCCCTGGATGGGAAGCCAGACTCAGCTGTTGGGATTTTCAAAGGTGTCTGAGCCCTGGAGTTTGCAGTCAGGGACAGACAAGGAAATGCAGCCAATCCGGGTTTTGTGATGAAGGAATTGACTTTTTTTTTTTTAATTTATTTTTCAAAATAGTTAAATCTGTGTTTTGATTTCAAACATTATCATAATACATGAGGAACTTAATTCTGTAAGATCAGACAAAGAAAACCCCAGCAGAGACTCTAAAATCCTACAGGTGCCCATGTCATGCCTTCAGCTCCTATTAAAATTTTATCTAATGGCGAGACTAAAGCTTCTTCCTCCAGCAGTGAGTGACTTTTTTTTCAGTGCATCCTCGAGTGCTCAGCAGCCTGAGTCATTCCAGACCAGACAGCTACATTCCCTTAGGGATACTGGTTTACAGTCTCATTCTAGTAATAACTCTTCCAACATCCATCAGATTTGCAGGCCCAAAAGAAGCTCCTACAAATCCTTTAAGGTGCTTTTAAAACCTTGGATAGATAGGATCCTGTGAATTACAGACAAAGATTGGAACTAATTTTGGGGGGTGGGATAGGGAAGGGCTTTTTGTGAATTACTAAAAAGACCATCTAACCCTTCTTTGCCATGTCTAAATTTGGATTTAATGTATTTTCAGTTGGTACCAGCCATGTAAAGCAAGGAGTGGTATTTAGTGCAGTTTTTAATCCCAGCTGCCACTAGGTCTGTTCCCTAATAAACCACTGATGCTCTAACAATGCATATTTCTTATGCCTGCTGGATTTATCAAGGCTACTTTTAGTGGGGACTATTCAGGACAAGATTTTGATTATTTTTTGGGCATGATGCTGAAGGCACTCTGTGGCTGAGGGCTGATGTCCTCTTGGCAGGGGGTGACACACCGAAGGGTAGCTGGGTCTGTAAAGATAAAGGAGAAGGCGGCAAATTTATAAAATAACAGGGGTGGTCAAATGAATTTGGTGTTCTGAAGCTCTTGGAAATGTTAGCTGCATCTTCAAGTACCTAAATACCTTTATAACCTTTATAAACCTGTTTAACTCAACCATTTTTAACCCTTGGTTGGTGTGGTTGAATGTATTCCTGACAGCTGGCTCGCTTACTTTGTGGACATGCTAGCAATATTTTAAATAAGCATAAATATATAAAACAAGGCAAAACGTTTTTAAGAGCAAGCTGTGGTGGGGGTACTGATGGCAACAATTATTAGTGGTTTGCATGACTGATGGGGAAAGGCTCAGGGCCTGTTTTCTGCTGGTTGCTGTAGAGTCTCCTTTCTCCCTCAAGGCGAGAGTTACGTCTGCTCGTCCGACAACTTCTTCAAGAAGGTGGAATACACCAAGAACGTCAACCCCAACTGGTCTGTCAACGTGAAGACCTCTGCCAACCAGAAAGCACCTCAGTCCCTGGCCAGCAGCAACAGTGCCCAGGCCAAGGAGAACAAGGATTTCGTGCGCCCCAAGCTAGTGACCATCATCCGCAGCGGGGTGAAGCCCCGCAAGGCCGTGCGGGTGCTCCTCAACAAGAAGACTGCCCACTCCTTCGAGCAGGTCCTCACTGACATCACTGAAGCTATCAAACTGGAGACAGGGGTGGTCAAAAAGCTGTACACCTTGGATGGGAAGCAGGTAGGAGATGTTACAGATGTTACGTCTTTTTTTCTTCCTCTCACCGCGCGGCTTTGCTGACTCAGACCAATTCTTGAAGCCTAAATTTAAGCTGAGATGATTGCTGCCATCTGTTCCCCTTAGAAGTATGGCTTCTCATGCCAGTGGTTGGGTTACTAAATTTTCCCTGATATTAATACCAAGAATGTAGCCGTGGGTCTGGGTGGAACAGATGCTCGCCTGCGCGCCGGCGTGCGGTGCGTGTCCGCTGGGCCAGCTAAATAAATAACAGGGGGAGCTGGGCTCACAGCCACCAGCTGATCTGGCTCTGGAGTAACTGGGAGGACTCTCCAGCTTTGGCTTTGCTCAGTGAAAACGTGTTGCTTGACTTTTCTTGCCCTCTGGTGAAGGCTTGCTGAGATTAAGTGATTGATCCAAGCACGCTCTTCTGGCCAGCTCCAGAGTTAGCAGGGAAAGTGTTGGACTCTGGAGCATTCCCTTGACTAAATGCATGAAGAGCTAACATGCAGAAAGAGTCAGAAATATTTAGCAGGTCATCATAATGTGCTTCATGTCTACATGTTGCTGGAACTGAAGGAAACATCTGTATCTTGTTAGCAGCTACACAGCAACAAGCCATTTCATATTGCTGTATCTATGAAAAGCCTTAAAGGAATGTGGGGGATAATTTTTAGAGCTGGGAAGAGCTAGATTCTTCAAGGACAATTCTGAGCCTGATTTAACATTTCTGTTTATTGTAATTGAGGAATGATGTTATTTTTGTCACTGTTTTTCCTGCTCCACATTCTGGAGTGAGGCAGCACAGCTCTCGTGTGGGTTTGGACACTGGCTGTCCTAGGAATTGATGGTTTTGCTTTAAATCAGCTCTGTCCTGTCTCTGGAGAAAATTATTGGAGTTCTGGCTCTGTCCAGGAACATGCAGATTTTCCATATAAAAATGTTCATCCCAAATACTGGTTCCTACCCAGTGCTGCCCAGTCCAGGAGCGTAGTGTGGTGCCTGGGAGCTGAGAGCAGCCTGTCCCTCTGGCCTGTCTGATGGTCTGGTGTGCCTGCCCAGGGCAGGGGGCTGGAACTAAAGCATCTTTAGTGTCCCTTCCAACCCAAACCATCCTGTGATCCTTGCTTTGTCCCGTCCTCTGTGTCCTGCACATTTGTTACTGTCTGGTTCCAGCTTCAGATACACAAAAACTCCCACCTGTCTGCCAAAGCTTTCCTTTCCACTTCTCTCAACACAGCACTTTCCCCTCCTCAGTCTGAACACGAGAGGGTGACTGCCCAGCCACACTGTCCATAGACACAGGAACATGCTGTAAATGAGCAGTGGCAGCAGGAGTGATGCCCTGGAAACCTTGGGAAAACCAGGGAAAGAGGAAGGAGAGAGACAAAAGGCCTGTGCTCCCTGGGGTGGTCACACCTGGGACCTGGCCATGCCCTTTGGGTCACAGCAGCTTTGCAGAGGGTTTGGTAATTGGAGCTGGCCTGAGAGCAGCTCCCTGCTCATGCTGACACAGAGTCCTGTTGTTCTCCCAGCTGGGGAGGAGGATCCTGATCTGAGCCTGTGGGTGGCCTCAGTTCTTTGGGAGCTGCTGGCAGTTTGGAGGTGAGATGTTAGAGATCCACCAAGCTGCTCTCTACTCCCCCTTTTAGCTGTTTGCAGGAGCAAGAGGTGATTCCCTTCCACCTCTGGCTGGAGAGCAAGACAGGATCAGCCCTGATACAACCTTTAACTTATTTCTCTGGCTTTTTTAATTCACCATTTTATGAAATGAGGTATTTCACTGCACGTTGGAGACACTGCTGGGAGTCTCAGTGTGTGCAAATGAACACCCAGGAATGCAGCTCTTGGAAGCAGCGAGGCTGTGATTTGGCAATAATGGGATGTTTGATATTTGTTTGATATTTGTTTGCAGCACCAATCACTGTTGAAGAGCAAACCTGGTTCCCCAAGGCTTTGTTTTTAGTGGAAGGTTCCCTTCAATGCTTGATTTTTATTACAGATGTGTGCTCTCAGTGTGGGAGTCAGAGCTAGAAGCTTCTGCTGTGGGTGCAGTGCTGGCTGTTTAAGGTTTCCATGACATACTGCTCCATAAAATCTGACCTCCTGACATGACATTAGGGGGTTCTGCATGTCTGATGCTGACATTAGAAAGAGATTACTGGATGCGTGGTTCTGACAAACAGCACTTTATTTTCAGGAGGAAATATTCATGTGAGAGCTCAGGCTGCTCAAAGCTGAAATACTGACAAGGATCCTGACAGTCTGTCTCTTTGAGTGCCATCAGAGGCACGTTGCTCCCTCTGTTGTGAAATGATAAAATTTACAAAAGGAATGTACAAAGGAAAATCATCCTTCCTCAGTCCATGAGCTGGAACTTAATGAGGGGAGATGATTATTTTATTTATAGGCATTTCCATAGTGCTCATCAGTGGAGTAATCAAGATGCTTTAGAAGTACAGACAGTGGTGGCAGTGACAGGGTGGTGTGTGAATAATTACATTTCTGTGCACTGCAGACCTGCTGCAGTTGGAGGGAGAAAGCAGCAAACTGAGAGCTGGTGGGCTGTGCTTGAATAAATGCAGCACTCAAAACAAGGGCAGGGTGAGGTTATTTTAATGAAATTTTGTTCTTTTTTATGTCTTGGGTTGACTGGAGAAATATGGCCCTTGAAGGTGCTAAATTAGTATCTTGTGTTTAAGCAGTTTATTCAACCTGTATTTCTGATGTCTGTGCTCGAGCTCCTGCCCTCCCTGGACCATATCATCACCCCCTGATTATCTGAGATCAAGAGGTTTTTCAAATAGTTGACCAAAAATGAGTTGTGAGAGGGGATCACAACAGAGATTTAACTTCAGAGCTTCCATGGCTGCACAGGAAATGGTGTAGCTCAAAGAATTCAGTGCATTAAACAAATGTAATGGGCCAAATTCAGCCCTTGGTTCCACAAATACAACTGCTGTTGTGTTGGGATGTGAAATGCATGGAATTAAAATACATCCAGCATTTAATTTGCTCAGGCTCGTGGATCACGTCGGAAAACAGTTATTTTGGTAGGTTCTTCCTCCTTTTTTAAACTCTTAGCTCTACCCAAGGCCCCAAGTGGGTCTGGATTCCTGGGAGCACTGGCTGCTTTATAAACACACCATGACAGCTTCTGCCTGGCATCGTTAACACACCAAATTAGAAAGCAGAATTAGAGACCTCGGCTGGAGCTGCCTTCAGATCCTTCGAGTGCAGTCAAGGCTGAGCTGGACTTTGCAAAGGTTGTGGAGATTTTCTGCCCAGCTCCTGCCTGAGCTTCTCTCTCACCCTGGAGCTCAAGGGGTCGGTGTTCTGCGGGAGGAGGAGGCTGCAGGAGGAGGTTCCACCGCTGGCAGCCGGTGCAGCTCCTTTCAGCTTCGCAGGAGGGGTGTGCCTGCATTCCTTCCTGCTCTTAAGTGACCTGTGAAAGCTGATGTCTTCTGGGCACGCTGAACTTCTCTTTTCCTGCCCTGTGTTTTATTCCAAGGTCTGTGAGCTGTTCAGCCAAGTGTCTGAAGAGATGCAGTGGCAAAATTAAGTCCCTTTTTTATGGTCGTTGGGTGATGCTCTGGCACAACCAGAAATTCATCAGCCACGTTCAGTTGTCCTTTAGCATTAAGATATTTTTTTTTTGCGGTATGGAATTCCTCCTTCTTTGTCTTCAGCAAATGTTTTATTACCATACCTTAATTAACTAAACACCCCTTTGTGTGACCCAACAATTACCATCACCAAAAATAAGCAGAAAAGGTGCTGTTCAGAGCAGGGAGAGCTTGTATGCTTCAGTTCCACATAAATAGAGATATTCTGGTCAACAAGCAGGGAACAGATTGTGGTTTTAGCCATGATAACATGCAGTGATCTCCTCTGGCTTTTGAAATCTTCAGACACGGGGAGAAGTCACCCATGCTCTGTTCATTGGCTGTTCCCTTGCCCAGACACAGAGCTCCTGCTCCATCTGAGTGTTAGCTGTCTCATCAGATGAAATTACATCCATTTCCATATGTCAGGGCACTTGTGACTGCACTCCCCAAAGAATTCCCACTCTTAATGAAATGGTCCCCTCTAGCAGCCTGAGCTTTGATAAGGATATCAAGTGGCAGGTGAGGAGTGGAGTTCATCCTCTGTTTGCAGAGCTGATGCCAGTGCCCCGAGGGCCAGCCCACCTCTCCTGGCCAGGCAAGAAGTTGCCATTCCATTTTAGATTTCCTGCACTGATGACTAAGCTTACAGCAAGTTTAAGGTCGGGACTTTGTGATCAAAGTCAAAAAATTAGTCCATAAAGCATCTTCTAAATACTGCACCAACGTATCTGCACTGGAGAAAACAAACAAATTTTGGAGCTGCTGTACTGATTTTAAGCTGATGTTTGGAAAGAAAGTGGTAAAAAATTGATCACTCAAGTGTTGATACCAGCAGTGGACCAAACTCTTCCAGGACAGTGTAGATCCATTGATTGTATTTGTGAAATTGTATCAGTGAGACATGGAACAAGGTTTGTACCAAAATATAAAAATGCCTCCAACAGCTGTAATCTGTCATTGGTGCTCAGGATGAAGGTGACAGCTCTGTGACTGTACCCAGCAGCATCTGCATGGCTGGAAGATCAGAGGGGAACCATTCCCCCGGAGCCCTGGCAGTACTTAACTCACACCCCGAGGCACGAGGCTCAGGGTTACAGAGTGAGCAAACTGCTTTGTCTTCTTGCACATGCTGGGGGGAAGGATGTGAACTCCTCACCCTTCTGAGCTGTTGACTGCCCTTTAGGATGCTGAAAAAACACTTTCAAGTGACCCCAGAAGGAAGTGACCCCTTTTGAAGTGACCCCAGAACGAAGCAGTTCCGTGCCCTCGTGTAAAGCTGGGATCCAACGGGAAGAGCAGGACAGGGGTGCAAATCTGTATCCCCCCTTCTGCCAAAGCTCCTGCAGTGCAAAAGGGAGCAGTGAGTCCCACCTTCCCTCCCTTTTGCTGCTGGAACAACAAACCTGGGTCTGCTTTGCATCTGTTTCTCAGCCCTCTCCTCTCGGAGCCTCTTGCTCACTGCCAAGATCCACCAGCCCCCAGTTAAATCTCCCAGTTTGATAGCAAGGGGACAGGGATGAAGCAGGCAGCATCCTGCCCACATCACCAGGGTGGGGATTAGCTGCCAGCCTGGCTGTCCCCAGGGCTGTTGCAGATGCTGTGGCTCAGGGTGCTCGGTGAGCTCGCTGCTGTGATCCTGCGAGAGCAGGATTAGTAATAATGTATGGGCTGGAGAACTTGTGAACCCCAGTCACTTACAGAGCCAGACAGCACAGCCTGGCTCTGCACCTTCAGGGAGCTCTCAGGCTAAGCTGAGGCTCAGCCCTGATTCATGCAGTGACTAGACACTAACACAGACAAACCCAATTAGTCCGCAGGTATCCGCAGGGCTTTAGCACTCGCTCGAGTGGACAAGCCCAGCTCCCAGGAAAGTGTATCTAAGTACTTAGGATAAAATATTCAGAAGACTTTCCAAGATGTTATTCAGAAACCTTATGCTTATTCATTTCTGCTTCCCTGGGTCTGTGGGCCACAGACTCTGGGTGAAGAGGGGCCTGTCTGGAACATTGGGAATCCTGATTCCTGTGCTTCTTAAAGCAGGCACAGGCTGATGTCAGCAGCTGAACTCTTGATCAGAGCTGCTCTCCTGTGAGCACTGCACTGACCTGGCTGCCACTGGTGTGGTGTCTGACCACTCTCAGGATGGGTAATGGAACAGAGGAAAATGGATTGAAACTGTCAGAGGGCAGATTTAAATTGGATATTGGGAAGGAATTCTTCCCTGGGAGGGTGGGCAGGCCCTGGCACAGGGTGCCCAGAGAAGCTGTGGCTGCCCCTGGATCCTTGGGAGTGTCCAAGGCCAGGTTGGACATTGGGGCTTGGAGCACACTGGGATGGCCCAAGGTGTCCCTGCCCATGGCACTAATTGACCTTTAAGGTCCCTTCCAACCCAAACCATTCTATAAATCTGTGTGTAGAGCAAGGGGAGACAGTGGAGCAGAACCTCATCTTGCAGACTTTGCTGGATGTTTTGCCATTGCTTGGCCTCAGTCTCCTCAGGTTCTGGAGGAGGTGTCATCCTCCTGCCTGGCATCCAGAGGGCTTTGATGCTGTGTACTCATTGGCACCTTGCTGTTATGCAGATCCTGGCTGTGCTAAAAACCTCTGGTAAACCCATTTTTCTCTCAAGGCTCCCAGTGCACAAGCAGGCTCCAGAGCTGTGCTGCTGCCTGCTGGAAATGGCTGATTTTTAGAGATTTTTAGAGTGCACTGACCACGCTCCACACGAACACCTGCTCCTCCTGTCACAGATGGCAGGCTGTCAAAATTATTGAAAGATGCACTCAGATCTGACCTGGTGACCTGGGAGTACATGGCCCCTGTTACTGCATCCTGGTGCCATTCACACCCTGAAAGAGACCTATGCTAAAAATTGGATCCTCAGTAGCATCTTTATTTTAGCAGTTCCCTCTGTCATGCAGAGTGACACGTTCCCTTTTCACTCTGAATCCCAGGAGAGGAGAGGATTATTCACTGTAGTGCCAGAGGGTTTATCTTGGAATAAATGGGCTGAAAATGAGCAAGGGAAATAAGGCTGAGTATCTGGAGCTGTGGACAGGCCAAGAAAGCCTTGTTGGTTTTTTTTCCATTGTGAGTTTGTGTCATTATATGAAATTTAAGTTTCTGGTTCCTTTTTGATGCTTCAGCAGTGATCCCAGCAGTGTGAATGAGAGTCCCTCCTGCTCTTGGAGGGAGAAGGTTACACTTAAAATATCCTCATCTACCTCAAGGTGTGGATTCTTGTAAATGCCTTATTTTGATCACCTAGAATAATCAAATATGTGAATTTGCCCTGTTTGTAATGGGGAAATGTCTTATTGTGGTGTGCCAGGGTCCTTAGTGCATCACACATTATCTTTGCTCACCTCTCCCTACCTGCAGCAGCTCAAAGATTGAGCAAATACCCCCCAAATTCCCTCAGGGGGACACACCTTGAGAATCTCATGGTGGTTGGTGCCATTTTCCACATCTTCTTGCAAGTTCACCTTCCTGTTTGCCTGGAACCTCTTCTCTTCCCTTCTCAGCCCTTCCTGGCCTTCAGCCCCACAGCAGTTTCCACTCAGTGGCAGGTGAGTTATGGCACAGCTCACACTTCCCTCTAGGAGAAGCCTGCACTAGGTGTGAATAAAGGCAAGCAGCCAGGTGACAGAGGCTGGCAGGAAATGGTGACAGAGCTGTCACCAGCACAGCAGCATTTCCTCCTTTCTTGGCTCTCAGACTGCACACGGGGCTGAACCAACGGTGGTGCCTCGGTTTTGTGTGTAGAATCTGTGTCCTGATGGAGTTTAAATGTTGAGGGAATGAATCTGTGCTGCTGTGAGGGTGAGAGGCTGTCAAAGCCTCCTCACTCTGCCTTCTGACCATGATGCCAGTGCCAGCAGAGGTGTTTGTGTGGCTCAGTGAGGGCAGGAGTGATCCCCTTGCTCATGCACAGAGGATGCAACCTCAGCTCTGCCAGGAGGGACAGAAAAATCTGTGTCATAACTATGTCTAAAGGAGTGGAGAAAAAAAAATAACCAAAAAAAGTTGGATGCAATCCCTGGAGCTTTTCAGAGCTGGCTGAGGTAGGGCTGTGCATGTGTGGGGAGGTGCAGAGAGGAGCTGAGGGCTCTCCCAGTGCTCCTGGGGCTGCAGCAAATCGATTAAAACAGAGCTGTTGCTGGAGATTTGCTCAGGCTGGATAGGGAGGAATAAGCAGGGCTAATAAGCAGAGCATGCACTGCTCTGAGCCACAGACACACCCTGTCCCCTGGGACTGTGCAGCCAGCCTTGCTGGATGGTATAGAGTGGATATATAATAATAATCTATACTATTAGACCTGGGTCTGGTTCCCTGGTTAACAGCAAGCACTGTGTGGGTGAGTAAACACATTTTTATCTGTATAAATACATTTTGCTAAGTTTAGAACACAGCTCTGCAGCTCAACTTGCTGTCTAAGCAATCTAAACTCTTCCTTTATAAAGAATCCCAGGGACTATTGTGCTCTGATATCCTCGAGCCATGTTATTGTTTTTTGTTCCCTAGCCCTAATAAACCACAACCAAAGGCATCTCACTGTGGTCTTTAACTGCACTTTGAAAAAGTTTGCTTACTTTAAAATTTTTTCCTCCAGATAAATCTCACTTTTATTAATAGTTTTAAAATTATCCACATAATCTAAAATAAGTAGGAAATTAAGGTGTATTAGCTCATGGTGCTTTTCTATTTCTTTTTATCTTGAAAAACACTTCAGAACAAGGATTTTTCAGCTGCAGTGGGTGTAAGATCGATCCTTCCTTTTACCATTTCTTTTTTCTTTTATTTTTCCCCAAGTGGGGGATTTAGTTATGAACAAAAACCAGACATGGGGAAGATGAGATAATATGCACCACTCCTTAGCAGGAATTTTCCAGGGGATTTTGCTCCAGTCAGAGCTGGCATGAGAGGTCAGTCCTGCCAGTCCTCCAGGTCTGAGCTCTGTTAGCTGGAGGACAATGAGCTCAACGAGATTTATTGGCTGCACAGGAATAATTATGCAGCCCCTGAGCCTGGAGGGCAGCAGGGGAGGGCAGGACTCAGGCTCCTTCCTCCCTCCCCTGCCCTCACCATCTGCTCTGTGCTGCTTAGCTGGTGCTCAATCCCCTGGGACTGCAGGACCCACAGCTCTGCTCCTGGGGCTGGGGATGTCCATCCCTGGCCATGGAAATCCAACCCTGGGCATGGAAATCCATCCCTGGCTGTGGAAGTCCATCCCTGGCTCTGAATGTCAATCCCTGGCTCTGAATGTCAATCCCTGGCCGTGGCCATCCATCCCTGGCCATGGATGTCCATCCCTGGCTCTGGAAATCCATCCCTGGCCATGGAAATCCATCCCTGGCTGTGGATGTCAATCCCTGGCCATGGAAATCCATCCCTGGCTATGGACATGCATCCCTGGCTGTGGAAGTCCATCTCTGGTTCTGAATGTCCATCCCTGGCTCTGGAAATCCATCCCTGGCCATGGAAATCCATTCCTGGCTATGGACATGCATCCCTGGCTGTGGAAGTCCATCCCTGGCTCTGGATGTCCATCCCTGGCTCTGGAAATCCATCCCTGGCCATGGAAATCCATCCCTGGCTGTGGATGTCAATCCCTGGCCATGGAAATCCATCCCTGGCTATGGACATGCATCCCTGGCTGTGGAAGTCCATCTCTGGTTCTGAATGTCCATCCCTGGCTCTGGAAATCCATCCCTGGCCATGGAAATCCATTCCTGGCTATGGACATGCATCCCTGGCTGTGGAAGTCCATCCCTGGCTCTGGATGTCCATCCCTGGCTCTGGAAATCCATCCCTGGCCATGGAAATCCATCCCTGGCTGTGGATGTCAATCCCTGGCCATGGAAATCCATCCCTGGCTATGGACATGCATCCCTGGCTGTGGAAGTCCATCCCTGGCTCTGAATGTCCATCCCTGGCTCTGGAAATCCATCCCTGGCCATGGAAATCCATTCCTGGCTGTGGAAGTCCATCCTTGGCTTTGGATGTCCATTCCCAGCCATGGAAATCCATCCCTGGATGTGGAAATCCATCCCTGGCCGTGGACATCCACCAGGGAAATCCATCCTTGGCTTTGGATATCCATCCCTGGCCGTGAATGTCCATCCCTGGCCATGGACATCCACCAGGGACATCCATCCCTGGCTCTGGACGTCCATTCCCAGCTGTGGAAATCCATCCCTGGCCATGGAAATCCATCCCTGGCCGTGGCAGAGCAGCCCAAGCCCTGAAACACCTCCCTGTGCTCCTTGGAGAACAGTTTATGGCTGCAGGTATTGGTTTTCTTCTGTCTTTCTTCAGCTTCTCTGAACAGGGAACAGAAATGGGTTTGGGAAAGCATCTCATGGTGTGTGCACTCTTCTGGGAAAGAAGCATTTCTTCAAATTATTGCTGTGCTCCTGCACTCCTGACATCATCTCTCGTGCCCTTCCTCCCTCCCTCATGCCCAAAGTAGTGCTGAAAGAGGAGCAGGGTGGGACTAATGGTACCTGCTCTCCTCTGTGTGTCTGGCAGTGAAATAAGCCAGGAAACTCAGCTTCTGTACTAGGTAAATCAAATGAAAGATAAAATTGTGAAAAAACGTGGTATAAGATGCAAAAACTCCTTTCCTCTTGATGATTTATTAGTATAAAATAATAGAAGCATGCATGGGGGAGAGCCCACGGACATTTGAACTTCAAAATTCATGAGGAAAGGAAGGCTCCTTCAAGAACCTGTGAAGGAATCTGAAGTAAAAGTGATAGGAAGTGAAAATGTTGTCTCAAATTTGAAACAGGTTTAGAAGAAGAAGGAACCAGGGTAGAATTAACTTCTTATCAGAGTAAAAATTAAGTATCAAGAAACAAGTGGTATTTACTATCTTCTTGAGTGATCTGGAGGTGGAAGCACTTGGTGAAGATGATGAAAGGACTATTTCAATGAAGAAAGTTGGGAGACTGAGAGGAACAGGCAGATGATTGTAAGTTCAAAGGAGCACTGGTAGAAATTACTCTTATATTTGTCTTTTTAAACTAAAAGTGACTGTTCTGGAGAGAGGATTGTCTTGCTGAGGCAGGCTAGTAAATAATGCCTTAGCAGAGAACCAAAGTTTGCTAAAGCATGTGGCATCCATTCAGGATCCACACAGAAAGCAGCAGCTTTTTAAAATATTGCTGTATTCAATTTATCTTTCCACTTCATCTCTCCACATTCTCAGCTGTGCCTTGGAATATGGGAGGACATAAAGATCTGCTGTGCTGTGCTCCCATCTTCTCGTGTTGGAGAGGAGCTGGGGCTTTGGAGAGACACTGAGGAGGTTCCAAGTGCTCAGAGCCCATTTTCTCTGGAGTGCTGAGTGCTCCCTCAGCCCCTGCTGCCAAATCTTGCTGAATTTTTGTGCCTGCAGCTTCAAACCTGGGAGTGGCTGGGCTGTGGAGGTGACCTGGCACCCAGGTTCACCTCCTTTGGAGATCCAAAGTTTCCAGTTAGCCAAAGGTGTTGAGAGAAGCCACAGCTGTGGCTCAGAGGATGGGGAATACCCTGAATTTCTACATCTTATCCCACTGCCTGGCATGGCACAGTGCAGCCTTTCTGTAAATAAAGGGGGCCTGCAGCAAAGATGGGGACACAGATTTAGCCTGGGACAAGGTGCAATGGTTTTAAACTAAAAGAGATTAAATTTAGATTGGATAAAAGGAAGAAGTTTTAACAATGAGGGTGGCAATAACTCAGCATTTGTAGGTTCACTCAGCCACCTCTGTAATGTGTAACTTTTGCACTCCTTTTATCTACCAGATACTATTCTACCTCCAGGGGAGAGAAAAATACACCCCTCACTTTTCTCCCCACCACCCAGTGTTAACAGGAACTGATAAAATATTTTAATAATGGATAAAAGCAAAAATCCAGTGCAGCCATTTCAACTTTGTCAAGAATTATAAACTCGGCAGATAAATTCTTTGGGGAGAAATGCTAAAAAGCATTTGCAGACAAGCAAAAAATCTGTTTGAAAGCCTAAACCTGAGCAGCCTTCAATCATGGAGCTCAGCTTTAGCCCATCCTGAACTAAACTTCCCTCTCCCAAATGTGCAGATATCAGGAACCTTATCAAGTGCTGGCAGGCTGCAGGATTACATGTAAATGAAGTGTATCAAAGAGTCGAGTTAGGTAGCCAACATTAGGATCTAAAAACATTATTCTTGCCTACTTGAAAGCCCTTCATAATGGATTAGAAACAAGAACTTACATCTCTTAATGCCAGCTGAAATTTGAAGCATCTCTTTTGCTTCTGGTGAATTTTAATAGTTTGAGAGTAAGTGGTACTGGGGATTTCCTTCATTTTAGACACTCCTAGTCACAGAGGTTTGCAGAATGATGTGCTCATTTCACAATCAAAATGAAAGCCATAAGGCTGAATTTTGTGCAAGAGACTCTGAAGAGTTGTTGGCAAATGTTATTTTTAGCACAGAGATCTTTACAGTCTTGGCATTTCTTGCAGTTTTAAAATGGAGAACAGCTCTTGAAATGTCTACTTTTCCTTGAATTTTCAACCATATCATAAGCTTCTTCACAAAGTTTTTGCACTGCTCTTGGCAGCAGGAGGTGATTTAGTGCCAAGCAGTGCAGAACTGCTCCATTTTACACTGTTTCTGCAGAAGGCCCTTTCTCCCAAAAACGAGATGCTGGAAAAAATGCAGTCTGATCCTGACATCCATTGTTTGGGTTGTTTCCAGTTGCACATGTTCAGTGTAGTGCAAAATGGACAGCAGATAAGGAAAAATAAAGTTGGGCCCAAAGTGCACTGAGCACTGTTTTACAGATCTCATAAGGAGTGAAACCCAACTTTTTTTATTTGATTTTCCTCAAGCACAGCTCACAAAGACCTCCTTTCTCTCCGAAGCAGAAGCAGGTAATTGCCCCAGGAAATATCAGATGTCACAGACGAGTGGCAGTGTGCTGCAGGTATTCAGGAGTGGGTCACAGGGCTCCTGGCCTGAATCCAGCTGCACTCTGTGACCAGGAGGAAGGCAATTAATTTGGTGTTTTCAGACTGGGCTGCTGTGCCACGTTTGAGCTCGCAGGGAGCTGAGATGAGTTTGTCAATTTGTCTTTAATGTCCACGTTGGAAGGGTTTTCACACACCTCTGTCTTAGCTGCCTTAGGTTAGGCAGGGCTCATTTGTAAGACTGCTGAGAGCTGGGGGATGCTGCGGCCCAGGGGTGGTGCCAGCCAGGGATTCTCAACCCTGCCCTAAACTCTGCAGGAAGAGTGTGCACTGCCCATCTCCAACCAGTGCTGTACAATCAGAGCACACTTTGAGTGGTCATTTCTCTCTCCATTTCCCTCCTCCCTTTTCATTCACTGTGTGCAGGGGGATTTTTGCCTGTTTGCTTTGCTTTCCTTGCCATATTTTTCCAATTACCAGACAATCTCTTTTCACCTCCACTTGACTCACACGTGGGTGTGCCTTACAGCTGGGACAATGCAGCTGCACCGCGGGCCACCTTCTGCTGCTTTTTGGACCACCAGCCAAGACTGAGGAAGAGCAGGAGTCTCAACAGCATCATAACAGACTGAATCCCCCTCCTTTTCAC
This sequence comes from Notiomystis cincta, assembly GCA_013398075.1. Taxonomy (NCBI): domain Eukaryota; kingdom Metazoa; phylum Chordata; class Aves; order Passeriformes; family Notiomystidae; genus Notiomystis; species Notiomystis cincta. The sequence continues at coordinate 54,197 of VZRX01004394.1, read as the reverse complement.
TACACCCAGCCCCAGCTTGCAGAACACCCAGGCTTCGTTCTGCAAGGGTCTGGCTGCTAAAACAAAATAAGCATCCGGGTTCTGCCCCCTCAGCGGGTGAGATCCACTGAGGGCCATCTCTGGTGCCACATTTAGGCAGGAGACAAAGCTGAGATTGATTCAGTCCCAAGCTTCACGTGTGCTTCCTTTCCATAAGTCATGCTTTCACTTCTTTTCTGCAGCCTGGCAGCTGCAAGGGCTCGTTGCTTGGTGACGCTCTCAGCAGCACAAAGAGCTCTCAGCTGGGAGGCCGGGGCTGTCTGCCACAAACAGCTGGGATAATTTTATTTGTCTTTCTCTTGTTCCCAGTAATTGCAAGGACCTGAATCAAAGTCAACATGATAGAAAAGGGGGCACCAGCAGATACTATTTATGGCTTCTTTAGCAGGCACCTTTTCCTTCCCGAGTCAGGGAAGTGACAGCGTGTGCCAGAAGTGGCCTTATTATTTCAGAAATGCAGGAATGAAATTAAAAGGTGTGATTTCCACTGCTGGCTCAGGCAGGCTTTTACCAGGTTCTATATAAAAGCAACATGTGTGACAGGGATTTGGATTTCTGAATCATTGTTCCTTAATCCAGTGTGTGACTGCCTGCCTGTTCATTCTTTACAGTAATCCTGAGCTGTGCAGGTGAAATAGCTGGGAATGACTCCTCCTCTGCCTCAGAAGAGCACGCTGCTCCTCGGGTTTTGTGAAGGATAAAACAATATATCAATTCCAGTCAGGTGTTGATGGCTTTTTGGTAATTTATTTATGCAAGGTGCTCTGTGGTAACCAGACAAGTAAATCCTGGATGTTTACAGTTCACTGGGGATGTTCACACTGACATGGATAAACTGATGTATGAATGCACTGAGGATCTGCTGTTAAACTCAAGACCAGAAAGTGTGGTTGGGTTTTCTGCATTTTCCTCCCAGATCAAAAGCCGTGAGGTACCATGAAGTAAAACTACCTTTTGAGAGCTTGCCTGGGGTCAGGAATGATTGAGGAGCATGAACTGAAGTGGAAACATACCCGCCTAACACAGTGCTAAATGCAGCAAGCAGAGCTGCTCAGGGAAAGGGCTTTGTTGGTGTGGCCTGATCTGATTGTAAGGATGAGCACTCTGAATTTTAGTGCCTCACACTCATGGGCTGTGATAGCAGGTGTTGTAGTGGACACCTGAGGGCTCTGGACCTTTTATTGGTGCCCACATGCACAGGGCCTTCTTACATGAACCCTTTCAGTGAAGAAACAGCATCCAGGGTGGGATTTCCTTCTTAAAAAACACATCCTTAGGCTATAATCTCTTTTTATTTTGCCACTCTAACGGCATAGTTTTCATCCCTGAGCTGGTGCTTCCCAGACACTTTTTGCACCTGTGGTATTTGCAGGGATTTTGTTGATTCCAAACCCAGCAGTTTTCCCCACCGATTATTTTCTGCTGTGCTGCTGAGGATGTGAATGTATTGAGACAAAAATCGGGGCAATCCTCTGGCTCCTGCTTCGGGGTTTACAGATCAGGAAGGAATTGGCCTTTCCAGGCAGCATCTCGTGCAGGAAATGTAAGTACATTTGCGAAGGAGGAGCTTCCCTGCCTGCTGAAACATCAGCTTTTAGCCCCTCGCCGAGGCTGTGCATCAGCGACCCGATGAACTGATCCTCTGTGGCAAATCCTTATGTAAATGCAGCAGCCTAATCCCCTTGCCCTAATAGGAATTTCACACCTTAATCCTCGCTGTGTTCAGGGGCAAAGACATTCCTACCAGGCAGTTCGAGGAGGTTTTTTGAGGGAAATCGCTGTGTTTAAGTTTGTGGTAGTAGGGAAACTGAAGCCTCCTATTTGTAGGGAAGACTGAAGCATGTCACTGATAAAAGAGAGGGGATTATGTTCCTAAATTGTCGGTGGATTTCAGAGGATTTGCCACACCAAATGAGACCATTAACCTACCGAGTCCTTCATTTTGCCCCTGGCTGACTCTGCTTTAGCTGGAAATGCTCCCTGGGCAATCCAGGAGGGTCTGGAGGAGTGGGAGGAATAGGATCCCTCCTGAGCCCTGCAGAAATCCAGGTTGTGCCCTGCAGCTCCCTGAGCCCTGGGCTTCCACTGCTCAGGTTGGAGGAGTGGTGTCATTCTGAATAAACCTGTAATTTCCATCATTATGTAACCCCAAAGAAGCTCTGAAAAGCCTCAAAGTGACAGGGACTGGGCAGTGCCTTGAACTCTTATTTTTCTATATAGATATGCAATAATCTCTGAGGCATGGAGATTTTTCTTCCCCAGCTGCAGAGCCCCATCCCAAGCTCACTGAGGTCTACAGAACACTTCCACCTCAGTCTGATGGTCCAACACCTCCCACGGCAAGGGGAGGATCAGTGCTGCTCCTGAATTGCCACCTCTGAAAATAAGGATGCACTGGTCTCCCCTCACAGCAGGGAGTGAATTGCCTCACACAGAGGCTCCTTCTCTCAGCCTCAGGAGGGAGTTTGTGTCTCTTGTGGGTGTGGTGATGCTTTTGGGTGCAGTTAGCTCCTGGCTGTGCCCCTGTGGAGCATCACTGCCCATCCTGCCTGCTCTGCCTCCTCATGGCCCGGGCAGGGCAGATCTCAGAGCACTGCCCCAGAGCACGATGTGTGCACAGCTTCTCGGCCTTTTGGAAGAAACCTGCATAAATGTGCCCTGCTTTTCCCACTGCCAAAGCTTTTCCAGACCAGCCTTTTGTTTTACTCCACTCCTCGCTGCAGAAGCTTGTTACTCCCTGCCTGCTCTCCTGTCGTGGCTCCAGCCCCTCTGGGCTGCTCTTTGTCTGCCCTGTTGTCACTTTTGTCACTCCACGCTGCACTTTGGACTTGTTTTTCACCAATGCACCAATGAGGCTCTTCAACAGTCAGGCCTTTATCCCCATTCTCAGCAGAGTCCATTCTCCCCGTGCAGCATTTGCATCCCAAATGCCAGCACACTGACTCAAATCTGCTGCTGCACAAACTAAGCCTTGAGTTTTAATTTTTTTTCCCCCCTCTGGGCCAGCTGGCTGTCGAAAGTTTTGTTCTTTGTAGCTCTGAATGCTTGTGTTGTTTGTAATTGAGTTTGACTGTAGCTCACTTAAAGTTTGTGGCTTTTCCTTGGGAATGATATCACTCTCCCAGCCAGCTCCTGTGGAGCAGGGACTGGAAAAACCTTCTTTATGGCAAACTGTAATTTAAGAGTCAGCAATGTCTGATGTAGCAAGAAATGCAGTTTTGGAGGGGAAACCAGTACCCAGTCATTTAAATGCTTCTGTCATTTGGAATAAACCTATCAGTAACAGCAAAGTCACAGCATCCCCAGGAGCTGCTTTGATTTTGTATTGTTTTACTCATCTCTAGCACAGAGTTAGTGACCTGTGTGCAGCCCTGTCCCCTCCTGCAGGTGTCCCTGCCCTGGCTGGGCTCAGTTTGTGATTTCAAGGGACCCCTGAGAAATCCAGAGGAAGCTGTGGCAGTAATCAAGACTCTGGGTGGATCCCCTGCAAATGCAGCTTTTTCTAATGGTTTTGATAATTGCATGTCATTTTTCCAGCCTGACTAAAGCAATTTTGATATTTTTCTGGTCTTGATGCCCTGCATCAGCATGTTCTTGTACTAAAGGTGCCTAAGCAGAGCCTGTTCTCTGTTGCCCAGTGCTGTCTCAGCACTTTCTACTTGTTCTCCCATAAAAACAGTGCAGCTTGTTGAATGCAGAAATGGACATGGCTGGAGCTGCCTCAGCCTTATTTCAGATTTTAAATACTATCTGTAAGAGGGAGAAAAGCTCTCCAAGCTTAGGGAAAGACTAAGCTCTGTGGCACTTTGCAGGATGTCAGCCCCAGACTGGGAACATGCACAGTGTATTTATAACAACTAGGCATGATACTCGAGGTTTCTATCCCCTTTCTTTCTTCCTTTTAGCTGAATAGTTGGGAGCAAGATGCTGAACTCTCAGTGGAGAGCTGTGGAAGAATTACTTGTGGCTAGCACCCATATAATTGATGGCACAGTGGTGGAGATGCTATTTCTGGTAGCACTCAAAACAAACATATTCCCAGAGCACAGAGCATGCAGGTCTAGACTGCAGAAATCCATTAGCAGGGCTGGTATGGGAGTTGTCTGGCTGTCACATTTTGGGATGTGTTTGCAAGAGAACTGTTAGAAAAATAGATCCTTCTTGACAATGGAATATCCCCAAAGCAGGAATCTGAGATGCTGCAAATGGGAAGGGCCGAGGTGCTATTTGCAGAGGAAGAACTCAGAAGCCTGGGACACTCTATTAAAAACAGTGCAGAGTTATTGACTTACACTGGCTGATAATCTGTTCCTAAAGCTGCTTTTAAAACCAAAGTAATGTAGTTCCTATTGCTTTCCCTTGTCCTTCCTGCCAGTGTTGCTTCTGCCCCTTGTTTAAGTGCAAACAGTTTTAAAATGCTTTTGGAAAGGGAGTACAGAGGATTTCGAGCACGATACTGTTAACAGGAGCATTGTTCTGCCAGTGTCTGAAATTACCCACTTTTCTCTTAGGGCAAATGTGCCATTTTATCCACTTGGGCACCAGACAAAACAACCTTTACTCTTTTCTCCCTGCCAGCATCTGAGGCAGCTCCAGGCTCAGTGTTTGTCCTCTTCGTGGCTGCGGAGGAAAAACAAAACGTGCAGAAGAAAAACCCCTCCTAATTCATCCAAGCCGAGCAGTTCGGGGTCATTTCTGAGCGGCTGCATCCTTGCAGCAGAGCTCCCTCGGCGGAGGGAGGTGAGCTGAGCCCGCCGGAGCTGCACCGGCAGCGCCGATGTAACCGAGCTCCCGGCGCATCCTTTGTCTGAGCAGCCTGGGCTGCGGCAGAGGGGCTGCACTGCGCTGCAAAGAGCTCCGGGAGATCGCTTCTCCTGCCTGCCTTGGAAGGGAGATTTTCCTCAGAGGTGCCTCCCCAATTACCTGGGTTCGGTTCTGTTCCCTTGGCACGGGTCAGAGCTGCACTGGCAGCCACCCAGAGCGTTCCATCGCCCAGGACACGGCCCCTTTCCCTCTGCTGCGCCACTGGAGGGTGAGAACAGCACCTCTGGAGGTCTTGCTCTGACTCATTCATTTCCAGGGATGTACTGAACAGACAGACTGGAGCAGTGAGGAGTACTGGGGTCCAAACCTCACCTGAGAGCCTGTGAGCAGAACTGGACTTTATCAACCCAGTCATTTGTTTACCTGCAGAAGAGAAATCTCCCAATTCCAGGTTTCCCCCACTCCTATGGAAGTAATTTTCAGATTTTTCTTTCACTCACTGTGCAGGGGCCATTAGAGTGTCAGTGTAGCTGCAAGTGACAGGGAAAGGAACCTGGGCAGAGAGACTGAGGTAGGAACCCACTAAATGTGCTGAAAGAAGACAGGAAAATGCCTGACTGGAGAGGATGAGGGCATTATATTGAATTTCCAAACACAAATGTGTGCAGCAAAAGGCTCAGTGTGCCTGCCCCAGAGCTGCCACCTGTAGTGTCACACGCTGCAAATTGAGGGCACGGCCCCAATCTCATTGTTTGTAAACTTGATACACTTGTAATCTAGCAGGAGTTTAATCCTATTAGTGGAGGTGCTTGTTTGTTGCCCAGAGCTTCCCAACTTTCTGCCTTCCTTTGGAGCCTGCCCTCACTTCACGCTGGTGTCTGGGGCTGCTGCATTGGGGTCTGAGGAGAGCTCTGGTGCTGTGAGGTCCCCAAAGCCACAGCACATCACAAGGGGAGCAAATACTGGGCTCTTCTGCCTTGCTGGCTCTGCTCTGGAGACAGCCCTGGTTCACCCAGGTCAGTGCCAAGGTGCTGCACTAATTCACATTATTGTGGTTGGCTGATGGGGCAGCAGCAGCTTCCACATGTGCCTGTGGAGGGAGGCAGGTAAGGAAAGAGACACTTTTGCACACCCCAATGGGCAGAGAATTAAAACATTCATCTGCACAGGTGGACGAAAAGGTGCCTGGGGGATGTGCTGCCTGCTTCTTGCAAAAAGAAATAGAATTGTTGTAGAAGGCCCAGTGCTCAGGTGGTCTAAATGCAGCACGGCCAGGGAGCTGGAGTGGAAAGGTTCCTCTCCTGGTGGAGCTCCAGAGGGGCACCACAAGGTCCAAAAGTTCATTTCCTTGGTTGTAAGAGGTATCCAGTCTGGTTATTATTTCAGCCTTACCAAACAGGTCACCTGCATTTGCTTGCTGGAGCAGATTCAAGTCTGAAGGGCCTGGGGTGCAGGCAGGGGACAAACCTGTCAGGGGTTTGTCCCTGGGGATAAGGACAGAGCCATTTCTTTATCTTTGTCTGTGGATCAGTGCTGCTCTGAGAGCTGTCACTGGAAAAATTAACCAAGATCTTGGAAGTTACAAAAAAAACCCACCCCAAAACCTGTAGGAGGCAGGTATCCAGTGCCTTCTGGACCCACTGTAGAGGATTTGGCCAGATTCTGCTTCCTCTTACTCCAGCTTTTATATAAAATTGGTGGACTGAAAATGAATCTCAAACAGGATTGTGGGCCTTGAACACCAGTAAGAAAATTCAGTTATATGAAAGAACCAACATTTACCTCATGGGGAGATGTTATAATAATTCCTCTTGCTTTCTATCCCTCTCTTTCTCCTTAGAATAAGAAAGAATATGGATATTTTAGTATACAGGTTACCAATGCATGGGGCTTGGATGCTTTGGTTTTGTTTTTTTTTTTTTGGTATCTCTTCAGAAGAAAAAAACAGTGCAGGAAATTTTAAGTGATGCACTAAGTGAATGCAAACCAGCCTTGTTTATTTGCCTGATGTAATGGAATAAAAAGAAAGCAGTGGAAAGGGAGCCAAGTCATTTTCTTGCAGTCTGCAGGAGGGGAGTTCAGTGCATCTGGAAGGCAGCAGTGTGGAGACAGAGTAATTGTGACTGAGCTGGCACACGGCAAAGGAAACGTTGTGGCAAATCTGCGTCAAAATAAGGGCGGTGTCAAATTGGGCTCAAATTCAGCAATCACAGGTGCCAAATGGATGAATTTACATTCAAAGTTTAGAGTTGTTGTGATTACTGTGGTTATTCTGGGTTCCTTTTTCAGACGGTCCCAGCAGGCGGCATGAAAGATTAAAAATTTTACTGTAAGGACACTGATGGGGAAAGACACTTTCTCCTGCAGGAATTCAGAGTGGGAAGTTCAGGGAATATTGATGAAATGGAGAAGTACTTGTGATTCAGTTCTATATAGGACAGTCTTTAAGTTTTCCAGCCCTCAAAAGCCAAGGGGGAACTTGCATAAATGGATTTGTGGCTCGACAAAAGAGGATTATTTTGGCTGAGCACACCTTTTAATTTGGGGGGGGAAAGAGCACCTTCCAAAACAAGCAATTAGTGAAGCATGAGAATATTCCAGGCACCTCATGCTTGATTAAATCTTCAAGGGTGAGTGAGACCAAAATCCAGGGAAATCAAGTACATTTGGAGAATAAAGAGACTTGGTGGTGGATGTGGGAGGTGCTGCTGAGTCCTCAGGTGTGGTACAAATTAGGCAGGTGCTGCATCTCATTTTGTGGGCAGGAGATGTCACACTGCTCCTGAAAGCAGCCAGGACCCCTTCCCTCCCTGATCTCTCCTTCCTTTACATCCTCAGCCCTCTTGGCTGCTCCAGATCACCCATCTGAGAGAGGTTTCAGCATTCCCCTCATCCCTGCCCAGCTGAGCCATCCTTTCCCACACCTCCCTCACTTCCCCCACTAATTCCTGCTTCCCCACAGCCCTTGGAAGGTTTATTTCTATTTTTCCTTGTCAATTAAGCAGGCTCCCAACTGCACTGTGCTGAACTGCTGCATTGTGTGCACTCCACACCTGTTGGAAATTGCTCTTCCCAGACAAAGCACGTGGGCAAACTTCATTTATCAAAGTAAGGACGTTGGGGAGAGCACAATTAATCTCTACTTATCCCTGGAGGACCTCCAGGTGGAAATGGGCCTGTAGGTGTGAGCAGCTGAAATAACTGGATTTTTTTTTCCACAGCTCCAAGATGAACAAAGAATTCCTCTTGGGGGGGTGTTGGTGGAGAGTGGAGGATGAAAGGAGAGGGCAACAAACAGGCTGGTGACCCTGAAGCTTGGGATCATTCCTTGTGGCTGGCTAGAAGAGCCTCTTTATCACCATTCTGTCACAGGGAACAGAAGGAATGGAAAGAGCAGAGAAGGGAATTAGCTAAAATGGAGTCAGCTGTGCTTTTCCAGCATCCTTTGCAAGCACTGCAGCTCGCTGTTTGTCAGAAGATGCTTTTCCATCTGTTTTGCTGGTTAGAGAAAGCAGGCTTTGCCTGTTCCTGGAGCACCTGGATGCACAGGGAATGTCCTGCCCCTCCTGATCAGGTCCCCTGGGTGCAGGAGAGGTGGCTGCCTGCCCTCCACCAGGCTGGTCCTGGCTGCCTGAGGAGGCTGGGGCAGCGTCTTTGCCTTGTCAGGAAACGTCTCTGGGGCTGTGTCACACTGGGGGTGCTGGGAACAGGCTGGTGATGTCACCTTCAGTGAGAGCACAAAATGCTTGAGTTTAGCTAAATTCAGCCAGTTTGGTGCCTGTGCTTTACTGGCCAAAGAGCAAAGTGGCTGAAGCCTCCCCCGAGAGGATTCTGGCTGCAGTCACAGGAGGGATCTCGACCTGTTCTGTGTTGGGGATCAGGCTTTGTGCCTGTGATATCCTGTCCCAGGGGACTCCTGTGGCCATCTGCTCCTGGGGATCTCAGTTTGCTAATCCAGCCCTTTGGAACCTGGCAGTCTGGGCTTTGTTCTCTGCTCTTCTGCCCAGAGAACATCAAGAGAAGAAAAAAAAAATAAACCCTGCAAGGCTGTCATTTGCTAAAACACTTTTTTCCTTCTCTTTTTCTCTCCCCTCTCCTCCGTTACAAAATCAGGGAATGGACTTGGATTTTCCAAACTGCAAATAATTTGAGACATGAGTTCCTAACAGGGCTCCTCTTACCTTGAGGCTGAGGCACCAGCAAGGATCAGGCAGGGTGCCCTGAGGGCTTCCCAAATCCAGTACCTCAGGGGTAACTTTACCTTGAAGGTCCTCACATTTGGACTTCCCAGTGGCCTGAAACACATGGAAAAAATATCAGTGGTGCTGCTCACTCTTGGGTTTCCCTGGGCATGGTTGAGTGTCCACAAAGATGATCATTTTTACATATATATATATAAATATATATGTATACACACACATATGCGTGTGTAGTGTATGTTTTTTTAATTAGTTTCTGTCAATCTGCCCTGAAGTGTGTTGGGAAGGGGCTGTATTTTGTACTTCTAGAAATAAATACATATGAAATTTGTTTATTCAATTTCTCTTAGGGAAACAGCCTAAAATTCATGTTGAATTCGAGCACAGAAACACATGTGGCATTTGATTAAAAAGACATAGCTCTGCAAGTGTATTGATTTAAATTATCTTGATGCATTCATGGAGCTTTATTCAAATTCTTAAAGCTCTAAGATGGGTCATTAAAGCCACTAGTGATTTCTGTAGAGAGGAATCTGCTTCCTTACGGGAACTAATTTGGTGTAGGACCTTCAATAACTCCTTTGACATTTTGTCCTTGAGGATCTAATGGTGAAACCATGTCCTCATTTCCTCTGGGATATTGTCAAATATTATATTGTGTGTTCTTTCAAGATGTGAAATCATCTTTGTGTACTTGCACATGGGGATATAAATATACATAAAGTGTATAAACATAAACACACGTGCACAGCTCTGCAGACAGGACCTTTCCTGCATTTTCAGGTGGCTCTTTATAGGATTAGCTTGGGCTGAATCATCAGACTGTGCTCTACATCCTTCTTGCTGAACTCTCAGAAGCTGGGGCCCCTCTTTGGTGGTCAAAGAACTTGTTGGAAATAATATAGTGCCCAAAAGTTCATGGTTTCCTCCTGATTTTGCAGAGTGTGATGCACTGCCACAGCCTCTGAAACCAGAAATAGCAGCTCAGATTAAAAATAAAATAAACAAAAAAAAAAGATGGTGAGGTTTGTTTTATCTTTTGTGCAAATATGCATTTTTCTTAGCATTTTACCAAACAATAATCTGCATTTCTGTGAATAAGACTTATTGCAGTCAGGAGGACTGTGGGTGAAAGTAAAAATTCCAAGGTCTGAGTGGAGTGGCCATGGGTGTTGTACCTGGAAAGCTGAATGGTGTAAGTTTGTAGGAATGGCTGAGTGGAGCAGGGAAGGCACAGTATGGGATCCTTCTTGTCATGGAAAACACGTGGAGAAACCCAGGGAGGGAGAGCTGAACTGGAAGCCTGGAAAGATCATTCCCTCCTCAGGACAGGAGGGAATCACAGCAGGCACAAAAAATGCACACAGGGCTACATGCAATCATGGCTTATTAGGCACCATTGCAAAAGCAAAATGCTGCAGGAATTGGTACAAAAAGTGCAATAAAATATGCATCAACACGATGAAATATGTATTGGAATGAATACTAAGTGGGATGAGTGTTATTCTCAGCTGAGTGGTGGCCTTGGCAGTGCTGGGTTAGTGGCTGGACTCAGTGATCTTAAGGTTCTTTCCCAACCTGAACCATTCTGTGATTCTTTCCTGTGAGGCAAATCAGGCTGGGGCTCTTGTTGGAGATTTTTTATGTTTCTTGCTGCACAAAAGACTCCTTCTCTACGATGGGGCTGCTTTAAAGGGGACTTTAGCACCTCCTGATTTCCCTTTCACAGGGAGGGCAGATGGGGGCTGTCACAGCCTCCTGGGGAAGGACAAGGTGCAGTGTGGCACATGAGTTGAGAGTTGTTTCTGTTCCCAGAGCTAAGGGAGGAGAGATGAAATATTTCCTGTAACTCACCCCCACTCCCACACACTGAGAGAAAGAACAAGGCAGACCCCAAAAGGAGAAGCCCTGGGCTGAGCTCTGCCCTGCCTTGTGTCATCTTCAATTTTACTGAAGACATTAGAGTTGGGCAGGGCATAATGGAGGCAATTCTGGCAGCAAAATGCAGCTCCAGTGCTGAGTCTCTTATTACCAACTCTTCAGTGCCATGTTCAGGCTGTAAAGGTCTCCAGCCACAGTGGAAGGACAGAGAGCTCAGAATAAATCTCCACCAAACAAGATCTCTTTAGGAAGCAAACTCCAAGGCTCCTGTGGCTGTGTTTCTCACTAGCTGTTTATGGTTTTGGCCATAATCCTATTGTAACTTTAATATTAATCATATTACTATCATATTCCTGCAAAGCACCAGGGAAGGTTTTCCTGAACAGATTAATCACTAATGAATTTGTAATCTGGCTTTGATCACCCATTCCTTTTGAATACTGGTAGGTGGAGTTTACATGCCAAGATTTTCTGAATAATGAAGATGCTGCCTCTGAGGACCCTTTGGAATTAATTTTTTTCAATTTTGGATCTAATGTGTAAGCTGAGCTCCCATAGTTGTCAAGAAGAAGGGACTCCAGCAAATTATGCTGATATGGAGGCCTCCACATCCTCCTCCTGAAATAAAAAGCAACATTCCCTCTTCCTTTGGAGAAAGCTGGAGCAGACAGGTAGAAGAAGCTGCAATCACAGAGGGAGATGAGGAGTTTGAGCAAACAGCTCTTGAAAGGTTCAATCTCTGGTCCTTCCACACCGTGGTTTCCAGCACTGAGGCCTTTTGCAATGTCAGCAGCACCTGACATCAAATATCCATCCACTAATTATGGTCAGGTTTGACACAGCAAAGTGTAAATCTCGTGTCTGGTGAGGCATAAAAGTGTCAGGATATGGTCTGCACAGTAGCCAAAGGCAGCACAAATTGTAATTAAAAGCATTTAATTTAAGTTAATCTTCATTAGAAACATAATTATTTCCACGCACAAATTGCTTCAATGTAATTGTCACAGCTGTAAATACCTAGTTCTATTAACCAGCTTTTCTTCAGGATAAACTGGCTGGGAGATTAGCAACTGGTTTAGAGGAAAACCCATTATGTATCCGTGGCACTTGTGTGTGTGTGGAATTAAACCAAACTCACCACCTTTGTCCCTGCAGGGTGGGACCAGCTCACACCTCCCTGGGCTCCAAACAGTGCAGAAATGAGAGGATGCTGCCTTGGAAGGTCGTTAATTTACTCAAATTTGCTTGTAGAGAAGCAGAGCAAATGGCCCTCCCCAAAAACTTGGCTTTCCAAGGGATGTTTTATCAACAATGGCGACGGTTCCAGCCTTGTCCCTGTCCTGTAGGTTTGAGCAAATGGGAAAAAAATGAAGTTTTCCCTTTTATAATCTGATTCTCAGTGAAATCTATAGGTGGACTTGTGGGAGAACCACAGGTTTAGGAGCTGTGTTCCATCAGCAACGTTCCTCTGCTGCTGCTCAAGTGGCTCCTACCAACATTCCTGGAATTTTCCCCCTCAGGTCCTCGATTGCCAATGGGGATTTGGGCCTGATCCCTCCTGAATTCAGCAGGGAATTTCCCCACTGGGCTCTGTGTGGTCAGAATCTCATCTGCCATAGAGGGGTTCTGCTGAGGAAGGCTTGACCTGAACCCAAACCAGATTTATCTTGGGGAAGGAACAATTCAGTCTTTTTCACTGCCCCAGGAAACAATGCCATGAACACCTGTGAGAAATCAAACAGCACTTGGGAGAGGAGTAAAAATAATCTCCTAAGTGGACTTGAATGCTTGAAAATGGATGTCCCAACAACATAGTTTGAAAGTAGAGGGAGCTGTTAACTCTTGTCAGTGCTCTTCCCAAATAATCTGGGCTGTTACTGCTAATTGGCATAAATCTTGCTCATAATACCCATAGCAGAGATTTGCATGGAATCCATTGCTAATCCTATAAACTGAGTGAGTTTGATAAAGTGGGTTGCTCTGGGCATCACTAATTTTCTTTTCATGCTTTCCCTTGCTATCATTCATTAACCCCCAAACGAGAGGCTGGGCTGTGTACACAAACAAGAGAGCAACAGTCATCTTATTAGGGGCTGTAACCATGAGTGGGAAATTGCAACACAATGAATATATTCTCAATTCAAATTGGATGCCTTTCCTTGGGTGTTGCTATGATCCAGCTACCTGCTGGAAAACAAAAACAATAAAAAACCCCAAACAAAACCACCGAGTTCTCATCAGCACATTCAAAATTAAATCTAGTGCAAGGAAATTTTACATTAAATGGGATTATTTTTCACGTGTGCCCAAGGCTCCAGGGGATACAGCTGCTCTTTGTGGCTCAGGATTTGTTTCAAAGTACCTGTGTCAAATTCTGCCCCACACACAGCTCCAGGAGCAGCTCCCAAGCACTGATCTCGTGTCCAGGGCTCAGACATGCTCGTGATTCTCATGGGCTGTGGTGCTCACTAGGGCAAGCCCAAAATTCCCCAAAATCCCCCCAAATTCTGGGACATCCCTCATCAGCATTAGAGGAGTGCAGAGGACTGAATGAAAGCACCCCAGAGCTCTTCAGAGATGTTTGACTGCAGCAGAGTGGCAGAGTTTAAAACAGTGATGCTTTACTTCTAATTCAGTATAGGTGAGTTGAAATGGGATTAAATGGGCACCTGGAATGGGATTACAAAGACAAGGGCTCAGGTTATAATATAAAACTTCCCAGATTTCTATTTGCATCCTGAAGAGAAGAAAAAAAATCTGTTCTGGAAAAGACTGGAAACTTTTTCTGCTGCTGGCTGGCCTAAATAACATAAAAAATGCACTCTTTGTTAGGAGTCAGTGTATTATTGATAGAATGCTTAGCTCTGTGACCACCTGGCAGTCCTTAAAGAAATCTGTGCTGGTTCATTCTGGGTTTGCTTCCAGGGAAGGAGGTCTGGGTGCAAACCAGCATCTCACTGAGAGAGCAGTGAGAGAAGGGTTTGGTTTGCACCCAAGGACCTGGAGGAGCTCCTGAGCAGCTCTTGGCAAGAGCCCCACCCCAGACAAGCTGTGGGTGCCCATGCTGGGATTTCCAGGGTCAGAGGCCAGCTGAATAAAACTGTGCCTTGATCAAACACCCCCAGGACCAGATCAGATAACCAGGGGAAAGGGACAGCAGAGTTCTCAGTGAAAACTGTGAGTTTTTATAGGTCAGCTTGGAAAAGTGGATTTAATACTTGGTGTTACAAAGAAGTGAAAAGGAATTGCAAAGAAAATGTACCATTCATTACCCAAGGCTGATTTTCTAGGCAGCCAGTGTTTTTCTTTTGTCTAAGAAGGCTGCCTTGGAACTAAAACAAGACAACAGTGTAGATTATGTATTCTCTGGAGGAAAGAAACAAAATATTTAGCCTGGACTACAAAGGGAGAAGAGTGTCAAGTTTTTTTCAATTACTTCAGCATGTTTGAGTTCAAGACAGCAAAAGCAAAATGCTTGTTAAGCTGCTGTGGTGTGTGAGTATCATGGCTGAGCTGATGTTCCAGGAATTGACTGCACCAGCATGTTAATTGTCAGGACATGATTCCCTAATTCTTTTTTAAGGATGCTCGTGTGTTGCCTTATTTGGTTACAGATGTTTCAGTGCCTGGGCACACAGGGGGAAATAAGAGAAAAATTGCAGTTGTTTTAGCACTTTAGTGACATTTGAGTGAACTCCAGCACTGTATTCCATATGGAAACACATATTCTGAATATACACCAAGGAAATATTCTGAATATACACCAGGGAAAGCATAACACAGCTTTTGTTACAATTACCTCTCTCCACTTATTCCTGCTCTCCCATGCTGTGTTTCTGCAGCTCTTGAGCCCGACTGGAATTGCAGATATTCAGTGTTCCTCAAAAAAGCTCAGCCCTGGCTGTCTGTGCTGGGTGTTTGTGAGAGTGCAGGAGCAAATTGAGAGCACACCACTGAGGGGAGGGGGATTGAATTGCCACGGGAGAGGCTGGCAGTGCTGGGTTACCTGTCAGAAATGATCTGGGTCTGGGATGAAAGGGGAAGGCAGCAAAGGGAGGCTGTAAAACATGTGAGGGGGAAAAACTAAAAATACAAAGTTTCAGAAGTGCTGTCAGAATAATCAGGGAGTAAAACCCGGCTGATGCCCCGTGGAATTCTTGAGATTTGCAGCAAGAGGCTCACGTGTCAGGGTGGCTTTGGCCCTTTTATTTACATTTCTGTTCACAGCTGCATCCTCAGTCTCTGTGCAATGTCTATATATCAGTTTATGTATGAGCAGCATTCCTGTCATGAACAGACATCAAACCTTGGTTTTTTCTCTGCACAAATTAAACCCTGAAACAAACAAAAAACCCCACAATGAGGAGCCAGCAAACAAAAAACCTGCATCTTTTAATGGATTTAACACATCAGCCTTGCTGAACCCAGCAAAGGGTTATTTCACATCTTTTTGTTGAACTGCAGTTGCAAAGCTGCCAATCTCCACAGCCACAAGGAGGACTCAGAATGCTCTGACCCAGGGCTGGTGGGTGCATAATTGACATTATTGAACTGACTCCAAACCTTCTAAGGAACAAGAAACTCTTCTGCAGAGCTGAGGATCAGCAGAAGGAGCAGGGGAGGCAAAAATCTGCAATATCTACCCCAGGAAGGTGAAGACCACAGGGAGGTGCTGCCTGTGTCCATCACTGCCTCACACCAGTGGGAATGACCACTCAGCCCAGTCTGGAGAGGGAAGCACTGTGTGGCAGGTGCCAGGCTGGTGTCCTTCCCACCAGCAAAAAGGATCCATTGATGATGGAGATGATGCTCAGTCTCTAGGGGTGAGGGCTGGGGGAGAGCTGGGGGTGAGGGTCAGTGAAGAGCTGATGAATTCATGCAGCAGCAGGCAGAGGAGTTAAAAATCCAGATGCATCATTTGTGAGGTTCAGACAGGCCAGGCAGTGCCCAATTATCCCAGAGAGTGCCCAGAGGGGATGTCAGGGTGTGCAGCCATCTGCAGCAGGCTGATCCCCGAGCTCCTGCAGTCACCTCTGCACCGTCCCAGGGGTGGAATGTGCTGCTTCCTGGAGGCTGGCAGAGAAACACACTCACTCGTGTTTGCAGGTCTCTGCCCACCTCCTGTTCCCATCATATATCTCTGGGGGGAATCTCAGAGCAATTAGTTTCTAATTGCTTCAGTAGTCTGCAACTGATTTGATGAGAGATGCCATGCAAATGTAATGGTTCTTGCATGTTTCACAGGAGCAGAAATTAATTGCATCATAATTTAAAAAACTCATGTTCTTCCCATCCCCCCCCTTCCTTCCACCACGTAATATTTCATAATGCAAAAGGAAAGGTCAAATATTGAAAACTCATCTTTTAGTTTCTCTAACCAGGTGCTCTTCTGGCACTGCTCAGTGGCACAGACCCACCCTGACGTGCTCTGTGTTTATTACCATGCTGAAATTTGGGTGGTTCCTCCCCAGACCAGGGAGAACCCTGTAATGCCTCTCCCAGGTGCTGTTTAGTTGGAGTAAGAAGGTTTTTAACCTCCTGCCTTCTGGAATCCTGCCAGTAAATCAACTGCATCTCGGGATCATCTCCAAATGAAATTTGCTTGCCACGCAGCAGCGAGGAGACGTGATGGGAGTGTAAAACAGGGCAATTTTTCACTGCAGAAATACTTGAACTCACTCCAGACAATTATGCAGCCTGCCATTTTACACATCATCTATTTCACTATTCCTGCATCAATTATTCCATTAATGTTGCTGCACACAAAGCTAGAACCTGTCACTGGTCCTGCAGACGTGGAAGGGATGAAATACGGTGCAAAAAAAAGGGCAAAAAAAGGTATTTTCATGTGAAAGGCTTTGGGACATCCATTTCAGCAGCCTCTCTACATGTGCCATACAAAGTATTTTTATCTCCCAGCCTGCTTAACACTGTTAATTTCTACCCTAATATGGTTTAGCTCAGGACATAATGCTGAATTTTCCACTGCTCTCTTTGCTGTCAGCTGAGTTGAAAAGACCTGTTAATTAGAAAAAAAATTTAACAGCTTTATTCAAAGATTAACAGAAATTAGGGTGAAAACAAAACTCTTCCTATAGGGAGAGGATATGCATTTGCTGTAAATTCAGAATATCTGCCAAAACACAAAGAACAGGTTCAGAATTATAATTAAGGAGGAAATTTTAGCTCCCTGCAAGAACAGCTTGATAACAATTGTTACTTTCCTTTAGATTTTAAATAGCATCTGTTACAATTTAATTTTTAAAGGCCACCATTTTTAATTCCCATTAATCTCCAGAATTAACAATGTGCTAAAGATCCTGGCAAACATTGAAATTTAACGAGTCAAAATGCCTTCAGGAGCCTTTACAGAATATTTAAGGAACTGAGCAATAGCACTGATGCTTTGAGCTGGATGAAATGCAAAGCCAGTGTTAATTAGACACAGACCAGTTGCATTTCCCATGTAATTCAAGAATTAGGCTGTAAATGGATTTAAACTGCTGGAGGATGGGACATTGTCCCTCACCAGGTTTGGGGAGGTGTTAGGAAGAGTTCCTTGCAGGCTGAGTACTTCACACTGCTGTCCTTTTTCCTTTAAGGTTGACAGCAGGAAGTGAAAATATCAACTCTTCAACATCTCCCTCAATGGGGAAGTGTGTAGGGTTTTGGAGATGTACGAAACAGAGGAAACCTGTGCCCCAATCCCACTCACATCCCCCAAACCTGTACCTGTGCCCCAATCCCTCTCACATCCCCCAAACCTGTACCTGTGCCCCAGCCTCCTTCACATCCCCAAAACCTGTACCTGTGCCCTAATCCCTCTCACATCCCCCAAAACCTGTACCTGTGCCCCAGTCCCTTTTACATCCCAAAACCTGTACCTGTGCCCCAGCCCCTCTCACATCCCGAAGGATTTGGGCCCACAGCCCAGGTACCTGTGTCTTCCCCAGGCTGGGGAGTCTAAAAACAATTGCCAAAATACCAAACAAGATGGAAGGAAAGCATTTTTCCTGTTACTTCTTTGATTTATTGTGTTTTGTTGGTTTTTTTTAATCATTATTTTTTATTGCCCACTCTTGAAAAGAAGGTTACATAGGCCAAACAAGGCCAGGCTGCTGTGTCTTTTAGAGTGAATTTGTGGTTTTTTGGTGACCTCCTCAAACCTAATGGACATATTGTGTGCAGCACAAGTGGCAGGAGGATGAGGGTGTCCCCTCTGAAGTGTGTCAGTGTGCTGCTGTGCCAGGGAGAGGCTGCCAGCACAAACTGTGCTCCTTCAGAGGAGCTGAACTGAAATGTCCCCGAGCTCTCCTGATGCACTGATAAAAACAGCAAGTCTGGCACTCGTTTTTGTGCCCAGCACTTATTTGGGAAGGAAGTTTCTGATGTCAGCAAGACAACCTCAGATAACTCCACTTCTCAGAGAGGCTGCCTCAGTGAGCGAAACACACCCACGTCTTACATGGGAACTAAATCCTGTTTAATGCCATTTCCTTTGTCACTCTGGGTGATTATCAAAGACAGGATTTTCTTTTATGTCTCTTTACACCACGTCACAGAGGCTGGAGGAACAAATACAGGTATTTTGTGTAATCTCCAGTTCCCCAGAACTTTATTTGTGCTGGGTGCTGCCCTCTCCTTCCACAGCTGTGAGCTGGGCAGTATTTAGGAAGAAGGGATGTGTTGAAAGGCAGTGGATTTATTTCTCTCTGGAAAATGGAAGTGTATGAATACATTGTCCCAAACCACTCCACCCTGGCACACAGTGCTGTGTTTGTGTTTTAGGCAGGGTGAGGATCTATTTCCCAAAATCTCCTCACCACTGTCAGTGCCTCATTCAAGAGACACCTGCATGAAGCTGAACAAGTCTTTCCCTTTTAGGAAAATGTGCACAACAGCTCCAGATTTTAGGGGGTTTTGGAGTTGGAAATCCCATTAATGGACATTCCAGCCTCACCTTGACAGGCTCCCTGTGTCCTTACTTCCAAGACTCCCATTTCAATTGACCTTGGCCATGTAGCTGTGCTGCTTCCAAAGCCTCTGATGCTCTCCTGTCACCCAAAACTCTGTTTCCTCTCAAGATGAGGGGATACTGATCAGGACTCAGTTTTCTGAATTCCTAAGTTCTACCTGTTCTGGGGCTGTTGGTGCTGGCAATTTTCCTTTCAAAGTCAATCCATCACCCAGAATTCCTCATTTTATGGTTTTCTGACTGGAGAGGTGGAAATGTTTTGTAGATTGGTTTGGGTGCCTGTGCTCTTTGCTCCCCCAAACTTCACAGCACATTTGTGAGACCCTCATGAATGCAAGAGCAAGCCTTTCTTCTGGTTAAAAAAGAATCAACAGCCTGAATTTCTGTGTCATGGTCTCCTCCATATGTACAGGCAATGGGGATAACAAACTAACCTTTCTTCCAGAGGCTAATTGGATTTCACACAGTTTGGAATTCATCAGCTATATTAAAATTCAGCTTTAACATTCCTACTTGGTAGCTTGGCTATTGACCTCCCTCTCTCCTGCTTTTTACTCCATTCTGTTCCAAACTTACCCATTTCCAGTATTTAAATAAGCAGGCACCCTGTGCTGCAGCCCCTTGGGAGCAGCATTTCTTCATGCCCAAACTCTTACAAGCTGCTGAGGACACACATGCATGAATATTTCTTATTCACATGCATGAATATTTCTTATTCCACTTAAATAAGCATCACAAATGCTTATTCTAGGAATAATGCATATTGTTCAGGAGCTGGTGTCCCTCATAAAGTGGGCACAGGCACTCATGATCAACCTGCTGGAGCTGTACAGCTGAATTAACAGGATCTGTATTTTTCAGCAGTAAAAAGGTGTAAAGATTCCTTCTGGCTTCAAAGAGAACACTTGATCATCCTGACTTGCCCAGAACTTTCTCTTCTGTAGGTGAGAAAGGAAATAAAAATCCACCACAGGAGAGTGGAATTTGCTTGTTTCAGTCAAACTGTGTGTGTAGGGCTGGAGTGGTCTCTGTGAATACAAGAAAAAGTTGAGATCTCTGAATAATGAGTGAAGGAATGGAACAATCTCTGCATTTTCTATTGAGAGGTCACAGAGGAACCCAGATGGCAGAGGTGACTTTTCCTGCCCTTCCTGCAAACACAGGAGAGAGGGGACAGCATGGCCACGGCCTGGCCAGGTCTCCACGTGGGTATTTGGTGGCCCAGGGGGGCAGAGATGAAGAACAGGTGACAGAGCCCCCTCCCTCACTGCTGGGTAGCTCAGAGAAAGGCTCCCCAAAGTGCAAATAAAATATCTGTGTGGCACAAGTGCCCTGGGCCCACTTTGGAATGTTAATATTTGTGGGTTTCCTGCTCCTCTTTTTATTGCTTATCAATTTTAAGCATTTTTTTTTTTTTTAGGAAAGCAGATATGTAATTCTCTTTCTGTGAATGCAAATGTGGAATCTATTGAGTGGGTGTGTGCATACTTTAAAGAAATAATTGATTCCAAGCATCTCTTATTTTCAAATGCGGGAAACCAGAATCTAATAAAATGCAAATCAATTCAGTGTCTGCTTTGGGCTTGCAGTCTCTCAGACTGTTAAAAGAAAACTGTATTAAGTGCTGTGCATTCCAATACCAACATCTTTATTTTCCATTAACCCTTCAGCCTTCTGAAATATTTCCCTTTGTGGGTGTGTGGTGAAAAACTTACCAGCCATGTCCATCAATTCCCAGATTCCTTCTGAATCTTCCCATGGACCATTCTGGTTTCTGTGCTGTGCTTGGCTGGTTGCAAACACCCAAATGCCACATCATAAAGCACAATTTCCTTTGTGATTTAGGACTTTGGCAGACCTGGAGCAGACAGGCCACTGCCAATCTGACTTGGAGTGCAGCTGATGGGGTAGAAATAAATCCAGGAGATGGCTGGTGTGAGTTAAAACAGAGTTTAAAGAGGTTTTAGTGGCATTCTCAGTTAACTCTTGGTGCCTGGCTGGCTGCTCTGACTTGCTCTGATTAATGAGAAAGGAGAGGAGAAGGCATCTAAAACACATTAATTGTCTTTAGCTAAGAGATGATGGGATGGGCTCCATTTACAGCACTCACCACAGCAGCCTAGGGAAGAGGAGTGTGTCTCAGTTCAGCTCTGTGCCTACAGGCTGCACATGTGTATGACATGAATTGTCTTCTCTGCTCTTTTGGGCCCTTTTTTTGCCTTTTTCTGTTCAGTTTCCCCCCTGTTCTGACCTCTGGAAGCCTACAAGCTGAAGAACTGTGCTGATTTAAGGAAAGCAAGTGGAGATCCCTTTCCTTTGAGCATAACCATTAGATTTGCAGAAATTTAGAAGCTACTTCTGTACTGCTGTCACTGTTCTGCTGCCTGAATTCCTGAAGGGGAGGGATATTGCAGAGAGAACAATTCACAAAATTATTATGGCTGGGGGAAAGAACTAGAAATAAGAACATTTTCTGGCTGAAAAAAGACTTTTCTGAAGGGTGAAGAGCACAGTTCAGTTCCCCCTCTGTCACTGCTGTGCCCACGTTTGTCCTGGAGTGGCAGTGAGGGACAGCAAGGGCTGAGAGGGGACAGAAGGAGCTGGGTAATCCCAACCCCTCAGATCACCTCAGGTCTGCTCTGCTGGGTGATTCAGGCTATAAAGGTGAAGTCTTCAGGCTTCTTATTGCTAATTGTCTTTTATTGTGTTATTTATTAGTAAATTACAGAACCTCAATACTGCTGCTGCCTCCTGGAGGAAGTGGGAACAGCCAGTGCTGGTGCAGACCCTGGGTGGTTACTGCTCCTCTTCCAGGTGAAATCAGGGTTTCTGTCTGCACCAGCACTGGCATCTCAGCAAACTCACCCCCAGGGATGTGTGTGAGGCAAGCTCCATTTTGTCACAGTCCTGGAAACTGCTTGGTTCCAAAAGTGCTGTGTGAAAATGAAGCAGGGGCTCAGCAGCTCTCACAAGGCTGCAGCTTTTCCTTTCTGCAATTAAAACACTGATGGAGTGGCACTGCAGAAACCCCAGCCAGACTGTCCTCTCAGCAAAGTTTTTTCTCATCTAAGCAGGGCAGGATTTAATTTAACAAGGAAAACCTAAGGAATTGCAAACTAATCTCTACAGCCTTCTATTTCTTCCCTAATATATATTATAAAGGTTTTTAAAGATCAGGCCTTGGCACAAAGAAAAATGCTACCATCAGATCTATTAGGAATAATGACTCTGTAAGAAATAAATTTGTGCCTCATCGACTGGAGTGTGAAAATATGATTTCCTGCACTGGAATTGCTTCAGCTACAGGAATTGGAGAGCAAACATTTCATGCAGTATGATCCTTTCCAAGTCAATATTGTCCTTTCAATCCTGCATTTCAAATTAAATATTATTCTCCCTTAAACAAAGGCATGCTTGGAAATCAATGCTATTTATCTTGTCTACTGTAGTTACATACACGAGTTTAATTTTTGTTATGGATGGAAAGTGCTCGTGGACTGAAAGCTGCAGAAAGACAAAATCTTCCCATTTTGCTGCCTCCTGGTGTCATTGCTGATGGTGCATGACAACAACAAAATGTTTGTTACCCACAAAATCATGAGTTTTAGGTGGCAGCATTGGTCCTTGCTCTATCTGGCTGCTATAGGGGTTTGTTTTGTGCTTTAATAAGTTTATAACTATAAGCAAACCTCAGCATTTTTAAGAAAATCATTCTCAGGTTATCATCTGAGGTAAATTTTTTATTGATATGAACCTTCTTTCAGGTTTGGGGCCTTTTTTTCATGGTGTTCCAGGTGAATTATTGGATATAATTAGAATGGTAGATCAGAGTAAGCTAAAGCAGAAAATAACCTTTCAAAAAGTCCACACTGCTTGGGGGAGACTTGGACTGCTTTTATTGGTTTGTTTATTTGTTTAAACTGAGAAAAGATGAGAAAAAAGACTTCTCAAGAATGGAGGAAAGGCCAGTAATGTTATTTGGGAGTCTCTAAAAGCCTCTACAATGTTAATGCAGGAAGGGATTTGGCCTTGCCTGTCAAGAACAACCCTTAAATATTCCATACTGGTTAGTGAGGTCTCAAACCAGTTATCCCAGCATGGCCCCACTTCCCAGCTCCATGTCCATCAGGGATGAGCATCTGCAGGGCTTTCTTCTCCTGGTGGGTTTTTCTTTCCATGCACCCCTCAACCAAACTGGCTCTGGTGCTCTCAGATCCAGCACTGAGGTCACTCATTTTCCCAAAGAAAGTTTACTCCAGAGACTTCCCATGGACAGGAATCCATCTGGGATGTGTTTTCAGGGACACAGAGCAATGGTCAAGGACTGGAGCTGAATAAACAAAAGGTAAATACAAAATACCACACACGTGGTGAACATAAGCAACAGAGCCAGGGCCCCATAGTTATTTTCTGAATTTTGCAGTGTTTTGCACTATTTAAAGAGAGAGGGGTTGGGTTTTGGCTGTCCTTTCTACTGTGTTGTGGTGAGCTCTTAATAGTGGAAGTCACAACAGGAAACCAAAAAGGAACAAATAAGGCAAATACAGAAGTTATTGTTTCCTGAGTATTCAGAGTTCAGCAAGTAGATGATCTAATTCTCTGCCAGCCTCCGCGCTCAGCCAGCTGCTCATAACTATAAAATACACATAATAACCTGCTCTCAGGGGCACAGGGATGCAGAGAAGTGAATTGCAAGTATCTCTGCCTGGCATGCAGTCAGGTTCCTGTCCTTGGGCACTTCTCCACCGTGTTTGGACCCTTGGAGGTTTGGAAACCCTGAAGGTTTTCTTGGCTGCCTGGACTTTCTTTGTGCTTGGTGTGGTTGTGGGCAGTCAAGGACAAAATCCACGCTTGGACTTCTGACTGGAGACAACAAAAGCATCTGTGGGTTCTTTCTGATTTCATGCAAAAGGCTGGGAAATCTGTGCAGCTTTTGGATCCAACTTTAGATCACAAATTCAACTGCACAGTGGAGCAGAGCAACCCATGGGTCTTTTCAGTGGCATAAGTGTAGTACTTAGCATTCAGATGGGAGCTCCTGGGTTGAGCCAAACCCAATTATTTGCAAATGAATCAGTGCCACACATCCTCAGGGGGAGGGCTGTAATACCAAGTGCTGGTTTGAAATGTCATCTTTTCTTTGGGAGAATTCTCTGTAGATGAAGTTAGCTATTTTCCATCTAATTTTAGGCAACCAGAAATAGGAATTCACTGGAGTTAGCAGAGAAAATTCTAACTCCAATCAAAGCCATGGCAGATTCCAGCCTGCTCCATTTTGAAAGTCATGACAATGTGAAAAACAGGCTTTTCACTAAGGTTTGGCATCGTAGCCAGTGCTGGCACTCATAGGCAGTGCTTTAATTATACATTATACCAACCAGTGTGAAATACTGAGCCTTATTAAGATAGCCAAAAGCCTTCTTTAGAGTTGATTTATTGGAGCTTGAAATTAACTTTTCACAGTTCAGCTCCAAGAGGTCTGCAGACAGGGAAATTCAGCTGTGCCTCCAGTGAGTTCCCCCGTGGTCGTCTCCAGGGCTCTCCCCAGTCCCTCCCAGTGCCCAGGCCTGGTAAAACCCTGCTCAGCAGCAGCAGCAGCAGCTCTCAGCCTCTTACCTCCACTAAAATGTCAGATCTTGTGCTTGCTTCAAATGGTTTCCTGGAAAAAAGGAACTTTAGGAAGCCACCCTGTGCTCTGCTGGGTGCTCAGATGTGTGGCTGCCCCAGGCTGGCTCTGCTGGGGCTGTTCCACACTGGGCTGTTTGCAGATGAGCATTTCTGCTGCCCCTGACACATTTTTGGTCAGTATGTGGCTGGGATATCAGGACATTGTTAAAACAAGTCCATCACCTGTAGAGAAATGCAGAGCTCTGCCAGCTGAATATGGGGAGGAGCTCCCAGCCTGATGGGATTTTAAACTTTCCTCTTGGTGGAATGCTCCCAGCAACCTGAATGCCTTTTCACATTTCCAAACTGCCAGGTATCAGCTCTCTGATTAAATCCGTGGATCTGAGGCTCCCACACCTTGTGCTTTGCTTCTGTTTGATGTGGCCAGGCAGAGTTTGGAGCTCTGGGTACTGCAAGGTAAAACTTCCTCCTACTGAGGATGGCAAAAATGAGGAGCAAGGCACTCCCTGAGGGAGAGGTAGCACAAGACCTGCAGCAAATCTGTGGATTTCAGTGGTGCTGGGGTGGGAAAGCTGTCCTGTCAAACTTTGGGTCTCTCACAGATAAACCTTTTGGCTTAAAAATTTATCATCAGAACTGCTCAGGAGGAGTCCTATCCCTACTTTTGTGCTTACACCCAGTGATTCTCTGAGGTTTTAGGCTCTGGAGGTACCCCCCAGCAGAGGCAGTGGTGTCACAGCCCTGCCAGTGTGGCACAAGGGGATCTCTGCTCTTATTTTAGAAGCAGCTGTGTCATTCCTTTGGGTGCCTGATGGATCCTGTCAGCTGGGGGGGAACTGCCATACCTCCAAGAATTTGCAAGGGAGTTGTTTGTTGGTTTTTGTTCTCATTTGTGGTTATTTTTTAATGACTCTGTTGCACTTGACTTGCCCAGGGAAGTTGTGTGATGAGCACCAGCCCACGGAAAGCAGATTAACACAGGATGGGGGGAAGAGCAGAGAGGCAGAGCCTCCTTCAGCTTGGGTGAAAGCTAAGCCACATCAGAACAGTGCCAATTAAAACTAAAATGAATGACTTTGCTCTCTCTGCAGGTGACCTGTCTCCACGATTTCTTTGGGGATGATGATGTGTTTATCGCCTGTGGTCCAGAAAAATTCCGCTATGCACAGGATGACTTTTCCCTGGATGAAAGCGGTAACATCAAACACACTCCATGGTTTTACTCCATTTCCATTCTCTTGCTCCTATCTGATAACAATGCTGCATGCTTTTCTTCTGGTTTTTAAGACCCAGTACATGGAATTTAACATCCTTTTGTGAGACTTATCCAGTCAGCAGATATTATAATCAGGCAAATGCCGACTGAGGTAGCCCAAGTCAGAATAAATTAATCCCTACAGCATTTTGACATTTACTGCAAAATCTGGGAGTGTTCATACTTTCAGTTTTCTCCACTCACAGTCAGATAGATACTTTTTTTTTTTTGAGAACTAATCATCTTTATGTAGACACATGCATATTAAAAATGGGAACAAGCAACAGTTAAAAAAACCCCAAACAAACACATTCCCACTGCTTTCTTCTGCTGATTCAAAAAGCAGGGTAACAATTCCCTTTTTGTGGGGACATGACTGGGACAGCACCATTATTTTTCCTTGTTACAGCTGCCACCAGAAGTCTGTAATATTGTGAGTCTCTGATCAATTGAGCCACGAAATCTTTGATTTTACAGAATATACAGAGCTTGCTTGTAGCACTCACCACCCACCCCACCTGGCAACTGTACCCACCAACAGCACTCACCATCTGCAGGTGCCAGTGAGTGCAGCAAGAGGAAATTAATGTCCCTTTGACCATTTAGACTCAGAGAAAATGTGGTCTCCAAGCAGCTAGGCTGACTTCCCAAAGCTCTAGTGCTGTGTAAGGAACACGAGCCCCATCCTGTCCCAAGTGCTGGAAACTGGCTCAGTATTCAGCCCAAAGAGGATTTTTGCTGGATGCCAGGAAGTCAAGCAGCCTCTAACCTTCAAACACCGTGGTTTTTACTACTCCTTTGCAAGCCTGATTTTATTTTAGTGCTGGTACCTCTGACCTGTGTACTCCAGATGAACCCACTCAGTGGTTCTGGGTAATTCAAAGAAAGCTTCCAAGGCTCAGCTGAGACTTTGCAGGCAGAGAATAAAGCCTGTGTCAGGCTGGGGAGTGATGTGTGAGCTGAGCCTCACATTGTTTTTTACCACTCAGCAGCTGAGTCAGCTCCACAGGGAAGGGGTTTGGATGCAGTCCTGGCACAACAACTGGAAGGAAAGTCCAGCTCTCTGCCTGCACTTCTGGTCACTGCTCACTTCTCCAGCCTGGATTCCTCTGGCAGAAGGAAGTTTGCTGGTGGGAAGGCAGTGAGTGGCTGCAGTCCCAGAGGTTTTTCCAGGGGAGCCTGGCAGCTCTCAGGGAGCAGATGAGGAGTTTTCCCATGGTACACCCATCACCCTTCCTCGTTCCACATCAGGTGCTGCCAGGAGAACTGGAAATCCTGAGGTTTTGCAGATGAGTGTCTGCTAAAATTCTTACTGAAACCTCCTCTGTCACGGGGAAATTTCTCCTGCCTGTTTGGATGACACACACCTGGATTGCTGGTTATTGTGTTCACTCTGGCAGCACATCAGGAAACAAAAAGAGAAACAGCACAAGAGAGGATTATGTCATCTTTTTCCTCCTGGCTGCCCACCACAGCTCCCACCCTCTAATCCCTGCTGCTGAGCTCCTTCCAGATGACATTGCTCTGTCCCTGTTGTACCCACTGGTTTCAGCATCATGGAAATGTCACACTTTGGTGACATTTAGAGGCCTTTTCACCCCAACTTCAGCACAGCCAGGCTTCCACCTCCTGCAAAAGCTCAGGGGTTGCCTCTGGTGTCCTGACACTTGCCAAGGGCTGAGCTGGAGGAATTCCTCAGACTCAGCCTTTCTGTGCTGGAAAATGCAAAGCCAGGTTTCCTTCCAAGGAATTACTCCCCTGGGAAGAAGATAAATTTGGAAGTTCTTGCAAAGATGTAACATGAAGTATTTTTACTTTTTAGGTTTGTTTTTCTTTTTTTGGTGAGTAATTCAGGTGACTAAACACAGCTGCCTGACACCCTTTGAGTCCTCCCACAACACCAGTACTGCTCTTCATGAACAAAAAATTGGGGTTCTGCTGGTGCTGGACCTTTCTGTGACACCATCTGTGAGAAGTCAAGTATTTTTGAGGAAAAAAAAAAAAAAACACAACTTTTTCTATCACTGATTTACGATTTCCAAAATCGATTTAGCAGGGGGGAAAATAAACTGACTGCAGGTTTAATTCTTGCCATGCAGCATCCCTGGGGCACAAGGCCTCCTCTCCTCACATTCTTGTGCTGCATGACTCAAGAGCAAAACCCTCTCTCAAGCCATCCAGAAGGAGCAGAGTTGGACCCTTGGCTGGCTGAGAATGAGGAAAGCCTGGGGAAAAATTTAAGGCAATTACATTTTCGTAGATATACTGATATATAATTAAATAACACATGCATTTAGGTCAGACAGCTTGCTTTTGGTTGACCAATTATTTATCTGCTCTGTGCTGCCTTAATTCCACTGGGGAATCCATTCCAGGGGGTCCTCAGAGTGGAGCTGAGCTGAATTTTCCATAAAAAACTGCCTGCATGTGGAACACGTAATTCACATCTGTAAAAACGACACAGTTTTCACATCTTGGTGAGGACAAACTGTTGGAGGAGATGAGGTGGGACCAGCTAACATTTGACAACAAGGAAATCCCTTTTTTATTGCCTTCTTCTTAACTGGGTTAGGTTAATAACTTGAGGGGTGGAAAGTTCTTTTTCCTGTTAGCTCTCAGTGTAAATAAAGCCTGGTTCTGGAGATCAGGCATGCCTGAAATCCTGGCACACATGGAGGTCTGTTAGCATTTCAGTTCCCCTCTGCAGGACCCTGTAGATCATGTTTACATTTTCCACTCTTCCTGGCCTGTTTATTTTTTAAGAAAGCACAGTTGGGGTTCTCATCTGCTCACATCTTCCAGTACATAAATCTGCTGGGCTTGTTTATACAAACCTTGCTGAAAGGGACAGAGGATGTGCTTTGTAAAACCACTTTGTCTTCTTTGCTTTCTGCCTCTGAAAAGTTGCAGCTTGTTGAGGACAGAAGAGGCTGATTGCAGCTGGGTGGTTCCAGCCCCTTGGGGCAGCTGCCCCCTCTGCCACTTGGAGACTTCTCATCACCCCGTGAGCTGTTTGCTGCCTCTCTGCACCTGCAGAAAGGGCACTCCCCATTCCTGGTACTGGCTTACAGCAAATTAAATGGGCTTTCTTGGCCTGAGTGTTCCCTCAGTCAGTGTTGACCATTTTCATTGTGCTCATGAGAGGGAAGGGGAAGGGGAAAGGCAGAAAATGTTTGGTAGGACACAGGGAGAGGAGAGCTGTGCCCTGCCAGGAGCCAGCCTGACACCTACAGGGTGTCAGCACCTCCCTGAGAGGAGCAGAGCTGTCCTCTTTGCCCTCCCCTTCCAGAATCTCCTTTCTTTCCTGGACAACAATGCTCGACATCAGCTTTTCCCTCACCCTCGGTGTTTTCTGCATCTCCCTGGGGACCGCGCACCGGGCGTTGCCCAGGGGCGGAGGGAGCAGCAGGGCTGTAACCAGGCGTGTTTGTGTTGCCAGGGCTGTAACCAGGCGTGTTTGTGTTTCCCCAGAGTGCCGGGTGATGAAGGGCAGCCCTGCAGGTGCCACGGGCAGCAAGTCCTCGCCCACCCCTCAGAAGAGCTCTGCCAAGAGCCCCGCGCCCATGCGCCGCAGCAAGTCCCCGGCCGATTCAGGTAACCACCAAGATGGTGAGTGATTGTTCCTGGCTCTAACTGTGCTCAGGGGAGCAGCACCAGCTCCTGGCCTTGTCAGCTCGGGTGTCTTTTGGAAATGAGAAGCAACAGGGGCATTTATTTCAATGTTGGAAGGAATTCCCTGCTTGGCGAAGCGCAGCCCTGGTTTGAGTTTGTCCCACCCACAGCCTCAAAGGCTCCTTCCCCAGCAGCATTTTAAAAGTTGCCACTCTCCAGGCAGGAAATCAAGGTGGTCCCAAAGACACAGAGTGGTTTAGAGTGGCCTCCTGTGCAAAGCAAATGGTAATTATTGCACAGGCCAGGAGGGGCTCCTTCCAATCGTTATTTAAAGGAGACCTCGCAATTGGAGAGCTGGTGGTGATGGGTTTTTGGATGTGACACTGAGACACTCAGTAGCACAGGAGAAGGAAGATGGGAATCCTAACCTGTTGCAGCAGCTTGCACTATTTGAAATGTCTCCCTCCTTCTTCAGCAGCACCTGGGCAGGCAGCACACCTGGAGAGCTGCAGAGCTGCCAGCCCAAGGCTGGGCTGCACATTGCAGTAATCCTGGTAGTTGATAGTCTGGAGTCAAGGAGAGTTTCCAGAGCTATGACTGATCCCTCACCTGCCTGCCAGTTCTGTTCCAAAAGAGAACCAGACATGGCCTCTCACTAAAATCACCCAAAAAGCACATTGGGTTTCCAGGAGAGCTCCAGAGCCTGAGTTCAGGTGTCCCACAGCACCAACACAGGTGACAGAAACCAGAAGTTCCTTCTCACCTCGATGCTAAAGTGCTGCAATATTGCATGGGAACATCACACAACAGCTGAGCATCAGTAAAAATGGGATTATTGGACACAAAAGTCACTTGGCAGTAGTCAGAAGGATTTCCCCCAGGAAGCAGTTCCTTTGTTTAGGGTGTGTGGGTGTTTTTCAGCTACCTAAAGAGGCAGTGGGAAATCTGTTGGCACGTGCCAAGACTCTGTTTTTTGGTTTTTTTTTTTAATTATTTCTCTCTAATGTGGTTTTGCCTTCATAAAGCTTTTCTTCAAGATTCCATTGTTGGCTGTTCCAAACTCAGGCTGCCATCACTGAACCACTTTGACCCTCCCAAATGCCTGCTAAAGCTGTGCAGGCACACTGGAGGTGTGATGTGAGGTTGATTTATGAAAACCCCAAAGTAACCTCCAGTGATGTGGGAGCCAGCTCATGCATGAGCTGTGAAACAGCTTTAAACCTTCTCCACAAGCACCAGGAGCTGATTCCCACCAGCAGCAGACTCCAGTGCACAGAGTTTCATTTGAAATGGCAATTTTTGAGGGCCTGGTTTTAAAGGATTGAGTGACTCCAGGCCCAGGGTGGTGACTCAGCTGAGGAGCTTTAATGAACACACTCAACAGAGCTTTTCAGGGGGAGATTAAAACAACCAGAAAGGCTGAACAATAACCAGTTCCTGGAGTTAAGGTCAGTAATGAAGAGTAAATCAGGTTTCTTTAATCTGTCCAGACAAGGGTCTTTAGTGCTTTCCTGTAATTTCAATAAAGGGGAAAAAAAATGGCACTTGTCCTGCTTAATGAGAATAAAAAACACTGAACTGTTTCAGCACTGAAAAAAGAAGACTCTTGTTTTCTCAGGACAGAGAGGAAAAAGAATAGCATTTTGTATTCTTGGATTGAACTGGTAATAAATTAAATGGATTTACACATCTTTTAAGAATCAATATTTACATTTAGATGGGTTTTGGAGTGATCACATTCAAAAAGCAAAGAAAGCTGAATGAAGTCTGATTAATAAAAGATGATCTGACCTAATTTTTTTCCCCACAGAATCTCACCCATTTAATTTGTGAAACTATTTAAAAGCAGTTTTACTTCAAATATATTCAATATTTCTGCTGTGTGTTTGCTCTCCTACCCATTTGTACCTTTGGTCTCTGTTGTCTTTCACTCTGCTGTGGCTCTCATGTGGAAACTCATGAGAGTTTCCTCGGTTTTGTGTTGTTTCTGTGCTTTTCTGGGGAGGTTTCTGTATCCCATTTTCCCACCAAGGTCTCCAAGGCTGTTGTGATGTGTCTGGGCACTGATGCCAATGCAGGTTTGGAGGTAAATTGGGGTGGGAGAAGCCTGAACTCACCTCACAGTGAGGTGTTGTGGCCTCACAGTGAAAAACTCCATCCCTTTAGGCAGCCAGAGCCCTTCAGCTCCCAGAATATCAAAAAAAAAAAAAAAAAAAAAAAGGGA